>CM031963.1:10095129-10695129 GCA_018749465.1 Paracanthobrama guichenoti
TAGAACATAGCACCTCACAACCTAAGAGACATTGCTTAATGCTTTTTCAAAGTCCTGGTTAGCGGCACTGGCAGCTGAGGCCTGTTATGAATGAGAAATCTTGCTACTGATGAAGAGAGAGTTACTAATAGTGAGAGTGAATGCACCCTCGGGGTACCCGGGAGGGCCGAGGGAGCTGACAGCTCGAACCTCCAACAGAAAAGCTCCTGTCAGACTCCCACACTCCCACATGTCCCGATGGGAAGAGTGGTGGGCCTTGAAAAGAGTGCGAAGGGAAGAAATGAAAGCGAGAGCAGGCAGAGGTTACTGGGTATTTTGTTGCTGGCAGGGGGGATAAGAGAAGGGGTGGTTGGAAAGTCACGGAGGTGGTGCTCTTGTGAAAGCTATGTCTCTTTCGTTCCCTTTTCCTATCATACTTCTCCACCCTGCTTAAATTGACGGAAAAGCGGGAACATCATGACCTACAGGCAAAGAGAGAGGTGAGCAGAGTCAAAATGCATGCTTAAGTGTTCTCTCTTTGTGCTTGGTGTTGGGTTTCTGAGAAAAGAGCCCAGACAGCAGTGGAGAATCAGAGGAACATAAATACTGTATGCTTCAGATTGAATTCTCTAACTAGTATTGAGCACATAACTGGCCATGACCTGGTCCTTTTTCCTCAAAATAATATTAGTCAGCACAAAAAATCTCACTCTACACAAATAAAATGGTTAATAATATTAATTAACCATTTTATTTTTGTAGCGTGACATTTTCAGAATATATTAAAAAAAGAAAATATTGCATGTATGTATGTATGCATGTATGTATGTATATATGTATGTATGTGTGTGTGAGATATATATATATATATATGCACGTACGTACATACACACACACACACACACACGCTACACTCTCTCTCTAAAACAATCAGTGAAATTTATTAAATAAAACAAATTCATTTCACTGTTATACTACTGAAAGTTCATAGCACTTAATTACTCAAAAATTAGTAATTTAGAAGTAATTTTTTTATTTATTTAAAAGCAGTAACATCGCTTGCTGAAGCGGTGGTAGTCTCTTTGCTAGTACCATTAGCACTAGCATATGTGTGCTGTTGCTAGCTAGAAGTTAATTGCAAGAGATTTAAGGTAATTTAATGTTTCTAATTTTAGTAGTTTTAAGCAATACAGAGAAGTTACTGTCAGAATATTTGAATGGAGTGTATATAGTTTAATTGAAATTATTTAATTTGAGTTCACTAAAAAAAAGACTTAAATGGATTTCTAAACTTAAATGGATTGAAGCAATCAGTTTATAAGTAGCTTCCAAAATCAGTGTTCTGCAGAAGAAAGCAAGTCCTACAGGTTTGGATTGATATGATGGTCAGTAAAAGATGGGCTATCCCTTTAAGAACTTTATCTACTGTAGCTAGCCCTCTCTGTGAATACTGTGAATGTTAACCATGATGTGTTTTGTGGTGGGAACCCATAGTGTAGTAGGTTAGAGTTTTGCTCTCAAAGGATTAAAGTTGCTTAGGCTGCATGTTTTTGTGTGTGTGTGTGTGTGTGTGTGTGTGTGTGTGTGTGCATTGCACTAGCTATCGTCTAAGACTCTCAGGAGAGAGAGTGAGAGAGCTCAGCTGCTGCAGCTGCAGTGGAGTCGTCAGAGAAAGAACAGGCCAGCTCTGTCTGCATCACTGCTCCTGCATGCATGATCGGCTAACCACCTATGTGCCAATCAGTAGGTTTTAATTGGGTAAAGGAGGGCAGAATGTTGCCTGTAGCAATCATACGGAACCGTTCCATCCTCTCCTCTACTGTCTTGCATGCTCTTGGAGTTGGAGTTTGTAAAGACATTTATGCACTCTGGGGGTGCTTTAGAAATAAAAAGAATGCTCATGATTTTAGACATCAGGCTCTGACAACAAAAGCACCAGTAAAAATGAGACCATGTGATTAGTACATGCTGTTCCTGACTGGAACTAGATATCACATCTGTGTGAAGTTCCGACCAGTTTTTGCAATCTGATCTTATGGCAGTCACTTTTTTAGTCACTTGTTTAAAAAAAAAAAATCTTTTATCTTTGGTTTTCCATCTTTTATTATGCCAATGAAATGAGGGAGGGCCTCATCATAGATTCCTACTGTCTGTAGCTTTGTTCCAAACTCTAGTGAGCTACTGTATCTAAGGACCCTACTGCCTAAGCTGGTCTTAGTTGGCCTCTCTGTTGACGAGGATTGGGCACTTTTTAGCTGCTCAGGCTGGGAGACCAGCTGGTCACCCAGCTAAACCCTAGCGGGGCCAGGCTGGAAAACCAGCTAGACCAGTGGTTCCCAACTGAGGTGGTTCACAACAAATGATTTCCCAGTACAGCACCAAAATTGTCTATCATAGAAAATTACATTATGAAATGTATATAGTACTGGGTTCCAACTGATTACATGTAATCTGGATTACGTAATCAGATTCCAAAAATTAAATACTTGTAATTGGATTATATTACGTTTTAAAATACTCATCATCAGACTTTTTTTGTTATTCTCAAAATGGTAGTAAATTATTCATAATTCTCCTTTTTTCCTTTTTATTCTTTAAGTTTTCCTTTCTAAAAAAGGCTAATTCTTATATATATTCAGTTCTTCCAGGTTTGTAAAGCGGCACACACAGACCAGCCTCTAGTCATGCGATTACCACTGAAAACCCACACAGCATTTCTTCCCTGGATTTACAGAAATCATTTCATTTTAAGTAGTGTTTTCCTCAACATTGCAACACTGCATATCTAATCAGCTCCTGACGAACAGTAATTATTATTTAAATTATCACTCATTCAGTCATTTAAACACGTATCACTGTCTTTGGAAGTCTTTTGTCTTTCAAACATATTAAAATGTACAAATTCATGTCATTTCATATTTACATGCTTCTCAACTTTTTTTGTCAGCTGAACCTCTAAAATGAAATAAACTGCATGGTTCTCCAATGTCGGTTAATGGTCACATGACATTCAGGAAACTCACAAACTCCTGCAGTTCCTTCACAAACCCCAGTCTGGGAAACCCTGGCATAATTTAATATTTAATGCACTTCATGTTGTTGATAATAAAGAACTGAATATATTTTCTTTCTCTTTGTATTTTTACATTTACATTTACGCATTTTTTACATTTTGTCAGTTCTTGCTTTCCCTGGGAATCGAACCCATGACCTTGGCATTGCTAGCGCCACGCTCGTAATGGATTTTTTTACTAGGTACAATTTCTAGGTAATTTGCAATCAGTAACCAACTACATTTAAGTAATTTACCTATATATATAATATTTAAAATAGGTTTTTATTATATATTTGTCAACCCTAATTTGGAGTGAGAGGAATAGATTTGTGACCCATTTTTGGTTCTCGACCCACCACATGATATCCACTGAGCTAGACCATCTTGACCCGGCTGGGAGACTGTCTCAAACCAGCCAAGACCAGCTGTCTACCTTGCTGAAAACCCATGTAAACAAGTCTAAGCTGGATTTCTGGTCTTATCTGGTGTGAGCATGTTTTTTCAGCAGGTTAGGCAACATTTTAAGCCAAAACAGGTGAACCCCCTTCCTGAAGTATTACAAAGGATCAATCAATATAGAGTATCACAAAGTTATTAGCTTACCATATTAATGTCAGACTCTGTTGGAATGAACTCAGACTTTAAGCATTAGACGAGGCTGTTAAGCTCTTTTTATGAGTAGCACTATTTGTTTGGCTTGTATGAATGGCTTTAAATCAGACTTGCATTTTGATTTAGATGTTAACTTAGAAGGTAGCAGTAAAGAGTAGTTAGTGAAGCAGCTCGTTATGTTTTAGAAAAGAGCGTGTATTGGTTTAACACACATACTGTTGATTCTATAAACTCGCACTGATGTATGCATATGTTCTCTCTCCATATAATGTATGTCGGCTATGACCTGAGCTTCAAGGACCATTTGTGAGATTCATTGTAACAAAGCGTTTAGCATAATACCAAAACCAGGCAGACAGGAAACATCCCCCAACTGCGCCACTGTCCTCTTTTTTTTTTTTTTTTTTTTTTCTGGTCCATACCTTCACCCCTGTCTCTTTCCTTTCATCTTCGTCCTGTTTTCCTCCTCTTCTGTCAACTGTTATATAAAATAGTCTGTAGTGGGCTTGACACAGCAGAAATGAAGAAATATAAAGGAAATTACAAACTTCATCTTGAAGCCTTAGCTCATATAACTCATTACTTTTTGAGGTCTTGCAGATTAACAGACCTTGTTTTTGTTGTTGTTGTTTATTATCTGCAATTAAATCTCCAGTTAAGTTAGCCGAGCTAGAATTAGTACACTAGAGACATTAAGCTGATTATCCTATTTGACATTTTAATCAGGTTTTTTTGGGGCTGTATGCCGTGCTGCCATTCAACTGCAGCACTCTTGTTTTTTGGTTCATGTGCCATATGGCTTTTTATTCCAGCTTCTCTTAAGCAATTAACCTTGGAGCTATCATATCAGATTGATCTTAATCAGAGCTTCATTACAGCTTCATTCCACAATACAGAATATCATTTTTACAGAACAGCTTTTTATTCTTTTTATGTCTCTGGAAAAAAGGCTGATCAGACAAGAACAATTATGACTATTCAGACCACTGTTGAATGACATTTGAACAAATGGTTTTCCCGTTCTTTGTTGAAGTGTTCTGTGAGTCCCCTTCCTTCCATCTTTTCAATTCATTGAAAAACATATCCACCAGAAAAAGAAAAAAAAAGTGAAGAGAAACTTTACAGCATATTTATATACTTTCCCTCATTAGAAGGCCTAGACATGTTGTGCTTCTTTGCAGCAGTGTATTTCAACAGATAAAGCATTCTCTCTTTGGGTTTGAATTGTTATTGTTTTTCTGTGATATTTACCCCCTTAGTTTTTCAGCTCCTTATTAGCATTCAAATAGTGTTTCTTCTACATAAAGTAGAGGCTAATTTATTCAATAATTTATTAATTGGTTAATTAATCTTGTTGAAACAGACGCTTTAGGTTGTAATCCCCATGCCTTGGGCCTGTTGTAAAAAAAAAAAAAAAAAAAAAAAAAAAAAAAAAAAAACAAGCCTGTCCTTGAATCTCATTTCTTCAAATCCTACTTGTCATTCTTTGTCTTCACATAATTTGATTTTGAGCCTTGTTGTGGCTCAGAATAATGGCGGTCATCAAATAATAGCCAATCCTTTGTGTCAGGAGCATTACTTCTCATCAATACTGCCCTCCCCTGATAACTTGTTTTATTTATCTTTTTTTTATAGTTCTTTCTTTTGTTACTTTTGTATCAGCCTTTCTTAGGTGTCACTCCCAAATTCAAATCTTTCTTTCACAATCTACACCACGCTTTCCTCCAGATCTCTTGGATTGACGGTCATGCTACTGTTTGAGTTTGACGTCGAGTTGGAGTTGGAGTTGTTAGAAGTGAAGGCATGTAGATAGTTGTGCGTTAGGCCGTTGCCATACTGCTCACTGCTACCCGTGCTGGATGTGCTGGTGGTGGAGGCACAGTGGACAAGCATGCCATGTAACGACTGGCTACGACGGGTCCAGATGACGCTCAGCCGCTTAGCGTAGCTGTAACACGTGGTGGTGGTGATTTCACCCACGTCAAAAGAGCAGCTACGCTTGGTTTTTAGTGCCTGCCTCATGTCTGAGCCTCCTTCCCTTCCGTCATCTCCTTCTTGTGTCAATGCAAGTGAGGCCAAGACCTGTCTGTCCGTGTCTCTGTCTGTCTCCAGAGACTTCCGCAATTTGAGCCTACCAGCTCGCTTTTGTGTCGGCATGGGCAGTGTGTTACTTGGGGAGTAGAAGAGTGTCAATCTCTCACTTTCTGGTGTGAGAGGACTAAAACATTTTTCCCTCACTGCCCCGTCATCCCTATCGTGTGTGCCATGGTGTGGCTCCGGGCTCTGTTTAGATTTTGGGAGAGAACTGGACTTTTGTTTGTCTTTTGTTCTTTGGGCCAAGACTCCGTTTGGCAACGCCACCATCATCATACTGTTGTTTCCGTTCGTCTGGGCGTAAACATCCACCCCTTTGGCTGGCAAGAACTTGCTGGGCCTGTTGGCATCATCCCGACACTCTCCGCATACGCGGTGGCGCACCATCATGGCCACGGTGAAGACCAGAAGGGTTACTACCACCACGCCACCCACCATCACTGTCAGTGTGCCGCCCAGGAAGTGAGCGTGCAGAGAACGGCATTCTGGATAATCCTCTTTAGTGCTGAACTGGATGCAGCCCAGCACCTTTGTAGTAGCCAAGGAGGAGATGCCATCATCGAATATGGCCAAGACACACAGGCTGTAGTCTGCTCCTGACACCAAGTTTTTCAGCAGGAAACTATTACTGGTTGGAGGCAGAATTCTGTAACCAAATAGAAAAAGAAGAGAAAATGTATGACAAATTAAACATTATATTGAGGAGAAATGCAGCCAGAAATACATAAAGCACAATAAGGTGAGGTCAGTACCCTGCAATGAAGGGGACTGAAGAAATTAACAAATTAAGAATAAACTACAGATGTTGAAGATGCAACAATCTGACAAGCAATTAAGCATTTTTACATTAAAGCTGAGAGGGTGCTGACATGCTTCTTGCTTCTTGCCTGAAGGAATCCTGCCCACACTAGTCTTTACAATCTGCCATAACTGGTCTTTAAAGTACTCTTTAATAGACTTCAGTTTGACCGTGTCCACTGCATTTGCTTTGGCTGCTTGGTATATGTGTCTATAATGAAAATGCTGTGGATGGCTACACATGATTCAAGTCTTTTAATTCACTTTACTTCGAGAGGCAATTGGCATTTACTGCAGGAAGGACCTTGAATAACTTTAATCTCTTTTGCTCTGATTTCAATAAGCTATTTGCCTCCTTCCTTTTCAGATTCAATAATCTTTTGTTCAGATTCGTCAATTTTATTAATTTATTTATTTTTTCACTACACCATATCTTTCCTTGAGTATCATCCTCAGTAAAAAGGGCTGTAGTGTTTTTGTGCTACACTCTAAGGAATCAAAGACGGTGTTCACATTCAAGTTGACTTGTCTTATTTTTGAGCTCAGTGCGTTACTGCATATCAATGAGACATTTGCATGCTTATCTGCATATAAAATTTCACAAATCTTATGGATCATTTGAATTACAAGCTTCACAGGAAACTATGAAGTTGTGCTGTTAATGATATGCGAATGATATGTTAATTAAACCCTTGATTTTCTCAAGGCTGTGCAAAGATTTTAAAGAAGAATTTAAATAAAATTCTCTCATTATTTGTATAGGGTGGTTTGCATTTTGAGATCAGTTCAGGTCAGTTCAGAGTAAACTAGTTCATTGTAAGCAAGTTGAATTATAAATTTAATTTTATAAAATGTATAAATTAAGTACATTTTTGCAGTATTTTCATCTTCCAAATTTGTCTTCATATCAGCATCACAGAATGACTGATTGATTGGTGTCTCATAATTATTTATAAGACTGCGTGTCTTTATCCTGTGAAGACACCTCGCTTAATTATTCACGACAGCATGCGTTGTTTTCCTATGACAGGCGCTTCCAAGTAGTGAGATTGCATACAGTAAGTGAGAGATGCATTAATAGGTCAAAATGAGTTTTTGCATTTGTAAGTATGTTGCTTCTCTTCTATAGATTAGTTTTTGACGTGATTTGTGAGTGTAACAGGTCTTTACGGCCGTATAACTGATCAAACAGCTTATAAATGAGCAAAATATGCCATTTATTTGTGCATTAAATTATAGCGGTCACGGGATATGTATGTATTTCTGTAATTTACGTGAGCTTACAAAACCATGTATAATTTATGTATATTTTGTTGCGTGCAATGGTAAATTGCAGCATGCATTTGTGTGAAGCTTTGATGCTTTTAACTCCATGAGAGCAAAATAAAACTGTCTGAATCAGACATCGTTGCTGTCTTGTTGGTCCCTCTTCCCCCTCCACTCTGCAGCTTACCACACCCACTTTTGTAGCATTTTTCAAACCTGTGGTGAGAACGGACTGGTGCTGAAAAGGGGGTTTTCAAGACCCTTTAAGGTGATGTGGTTTCTGCGACTTAGAGACATCTAGAGGAGTTACAAAAATAAAGCATATTTTCAAACAACCTTGCAAACGTCCCTTTCGTGTGTTGCGCCTCCCCCAACTTAACCATCACAAACAGCTCTTACGGGTGCAATATTAGGAATATGTTTGACCTTTTGCTAAACTATGTGTCATGAGTAAGGATTTGTCCTCTGTCTTGAGCGAACGCAAGCATCTCGCTTATAAAAAACCCATCCAACGTATTTGCACCGGACACATTTTTTTACAAAAACAACTGTTTGAGGTGGTCTACACTAGACACATCAAAGTAAACATTATAAACTGGTACATTTGTCTTTCTGAATTGTCTTTTCTTTGACGTGTTAATGACCGGTTTAATCTAAATGCATTACATTTTGGCTTGCTCTTCTGTGATCGAACCTGTAATCAAATTTTCCCATACTTCACCTTTAATATTAGTTCTGTCGACAGAGCTTGTATTAAACTTAGAGCATTTGAAAAAAACTGAGAAACAAAATTGTTTTCTGTGGTTATTGGTAATATGCCACAAATGTTGTCAATAGAGCTTAACTTGTATTGAATATGGAGCGTTCCTTGAATGCGCAAAAATATCTAGGAAAAAGCCTATCTCTGTAGTTTACTAATGCACTCAAGGTGGCCAGTCAACGTGTAATGTCTGTTTTCTGGCCTAGAGTGGCTTACTGTGTTTACTCTTACAGATTCCTGCATGTTGATAGGAATAGCTGTAGTAACAGGTCCATTATGAAGATGCCTGGCCTCCCACTCATCCACTTCTCTGCCTGCCATCACTCAGCAACTGCTGCTACTTCTGCTACCCTCATCCCTCTCTCTTTAGCCCATCCTCCTTTATCTATATATATTTCTCTCCTTGTCACACAAACATGACCCTCACCTTCACCATACATTATTGATCCCAATCCCTGGAAATCCCACTGCTCCTTCCTTTTGTTAAGCCTCCTAAGATATGTCCTTACCATGCTAGAATATGTTCTTGTATGTGCATGTGCAGTGCGTATGTTGCATTTGTAAGCCCCCTTCAGAGGAAAAGGTAATGTTGTTTATGCATCCGGATACTGCTGCACAATATAAAAAGTAATACAACACATCCTGTGATGAGTAGCTGAACAATACCCAGATGATGTATTGCCTCTCTTAAGATTCTGAGGTGTGCAAACAGTGGACACTTCACTATCCCTTGAGAGAACGGGAGCTGAGGTGGCGTCAAAAGATTAAAATGTCCAAAAACTGTAAGCCAGGTGCCTTTTTTTTTTTTTTTTTTAAAGTGCTTGTACCGAGAAAGTTTATTGTGCTTCAATTTTACTTGTTTAACAACAGCCAAATATATTGTTTTCTCAGCCAAATATATATTTTTTTTTATAGGAACACAGGACAACATGACAGATGTAGTATGTCTGGAAATGTATTTATACTATAAACCTGCATGCCAAAAGAACATCAAATGTTGAGAAGTTCTTCAATGAATTTAGTGCAAACTATAAATGTGTAGAAATTTGGACACTACTACTGTGGAACTACTGTGACTCCTTCCAGCTGTCTTAAGTGGACTCCCTCAGCCCTTCCCTTGTGACCTGCCCCATCTCTCTATCCCCTTCTCCCTCCATTTAGATCCATTTCACTCTTCCTGATTCATTGTGACACCATCTTCAAATGTGTAGGTTTTGCCCTTTTAAAGGGTCCATCCTGTTTTCCCCCGAGTCAGCAGGTCCTCTCACTCTACTGCTCTGCTTTCTTTACCCCTTTATGGCTATAAATAGCTGCCTGTATCTCTTTTAGCCTCATGGCTCAACTTGAATCTTCCATCCGCTTTGGGGCTGTGACTGTTTCCTTTGGCCTTATCCTTTCATCAGTATCTGAAGCCTATAATCCATGAACATGAGCACCAAGCATGTTTACATGCGTTCACTTGGAATACATCAAAACCAAGCACTGACAACCAACACACCTTTTTTACCAAATGTGCTGCCACAATACAAAAAAGTTTGCTGCGAGATCAAGAAACATGATATCCTTACCTATAAACAAGTGCGTCGTCAGCAGTGCTATTGTACTGGATCTGATACATCCACACCAAGAAAGGCGTTGAAGATCGACCCATTTTCCAGCGAATCTGAGCTGAATTGGATGTCACGCCTAGAACTCCCACCAGGGTTTCTGTTCCTCCATTACTGCTTCTGCTTCCTCTTTCTCCAGTATCTCCTTTGCCTCCAGTGATATTCCGTACAGTCACCACACCAGTTCCTGCCCCTTCAACCCCTCCCCGCCCACTGCTAATATCAGAGGATCCAGGGTCTCTGTGGTTGATGAGGGATATTGTACCATTCCCTCTGTGGGGAAGAGGAATGATCTTCAATTCTACCAGAGCTGTAGATTCCCCTGCAGCATTGATGGCAATGCATGTATAGGTGCCATCATCTCTGGCACGGGTCACCAAAAAATCCAATGTGCCATTGTAGTATGACCGAATGCGACTGGAGTTGGCCACAATACGGTCATCTGGTGACACCCAATGAATAACTGGCTCAGGGTCACCAATGGCTCTACATTTAAGTGTGGCTCTTTGGCCTTCCAACACCCACAGCTTGTTGGTATTACGGGTGATCAGTGGTGGCTCACACGTGAACTCTTCCTCTGGGATGGACCAAAAGTAGCGACCCTCAAGATGAGCAGGTGTGGCACACGTCTCCATGTCATCTTCCCGAATCAGTCGTCGTAGCCACAACAGCTCACAGTTGCAGTGCAGGGGATTCCCACCAAAGTTAAGGCTGATGATAGAGTTGTATGGTGTTGGACTGACAACCCCAATCTGGGATCTGGAAAACAATGGATCAGGAGGAAGAGTCTGCAATCTGTTTGAGGTCATATCCAGTCGAGACAGTTTGAAGAGCTCACTGAAAGAACCCTCAGCAATCTGGTCTATTAGATTGTGATCTAGATTTAAGGTGTGCAGGCTAGCCATATTCTGTATAGATTCCCAAGGAACCCTGCGAAGGTTGTTGTAGGAAAGGTCCAGATCTTCCAGAGTCATTAGGAAGTCATCAAAAGCATCCGCTGAAACATCTGTGAGCTGGTTGTTGTTGATGATGAGATGCTGAAGGTTAACAAGTCCTGTCAGATCCTGAGGTCCCACCATTGTGAGACGATTGGTGTCCAGGTGAAGTGAACGCAAGCTTTCCAGATCAGCAAATGCCAGTGGTTTTAGAGCATGGATGGTGTTGCGTGACAATGTCAGGTCAACTAGTCCTGTCATATTGGCAAAGTCTGCACCTCCCACTTCCAGGATGTAGTTGTCAGCAAGACGAAGCTCCACAGTGCGGCGATCAATGTTCGGTGGGACAAAAAGCAGACCTTTATTCACACAGAGTGTGCTTAGAGACTCAGATAAGTTCCGACACACGCAATGGATGGGGCAGATGGACACCATGCCCCATGTCTCCCCTGCCAACACACCTTGCTGTGGAACGAACAATACAAAGCCTAGGAGACCCAGCCAGAAAATTGTTGATTGTGGCATAGGACAGGGGTGGACACTTATTGTGCTGAAAGAGTTTGATGAAGCAGGATGTCTCCTTGACTGGATCCATTTTGAGTTGCCCTGTTCTTGCAACAGATCGGTTCCTCTAGATGGACTCCCTGGTTCTGTGTGTGGCATGGTAACCAGGTTGTCCACAGACCTGTGTAAAGAGAACGAACATTAGTGTATTCAACTCATAACTTGAACTGGAGAAAATTTAAGGACTTTCTGTCTCCCTCAATCCAGGGACTGCTTTTCCATTCGCTAATCCCCTGCACAAATGCGGTTATCCACTGAGTCTTGGTGTTATATCTAATCAATCATCCAGTATAAGCTCGCTTCATCCAACAATGTATCAAAGATGAGCTAATTGTGAGCCAATCTACCATTGGCAAGGTCCATTGGTTCAGATTAATGATCTTCCTGGAATCCTTTGTCAGTTGTTTGGATTTTAAGGCATTTATCATGTGCCCAGCAAGTGCAGCAAGAACCTTAAACTTTTCCCCTGTTTTGTGAGCAAAAGAGAGACTCGATTTGGCTGCCAGGGACAAGCCCCAAGATGATCAGTCACATTCTAAGTGATGAATGCCTTGGCTGTCTTCTCATCGCAGATGTGAGATTATGTGGCTGTTGTTGTGGCTGTGTGTGCAGACAAAGTGTATCTATTTACCCAAGTCTTATGTCCTTCTGTTTGTTCTCCTCTCTGCTGCTCCCTGCTCTCCTACAGGGGTCTGATTACTCCATTAACCTGATACATAACTGTCTGTGTGTGTCTGCTCTGCCGCACACATGGACAGAAACAATCCAACCAGTGCAAGGAGAGTAGGGAGCGACACAAGCGGCAGTGAGTGTGTAAATTAAGTTTAATTGCTTTCACAAGAGTGAAGACCTGTGTTATCTAATGCACTATTGTAGATGAACATGTGCAAATGCTTGACTTGGTTTAATTAATCCATTAGTCACCATCAACAAATATGTGTTATGCTGTGATTGTGGTATGATAATGCTTCTATTTGTTGTTTACGTGTTTTTGGCCTGTTAATTTCAGTCTTACATAATGGGAAAGTGAGAAAGGGTGAGATGAAGAGATAAGATGGGGCAGCATAGAGAGTAGTTATATTCTATAAATAATCATGTGCTATTGGCTCAAAGCTGTATGTGTGCAAAATTGCTATAAAGAATGAATACCCAGTGGGATTTAGATTCATTGTGCTGAATCTGGAATTGCACACTGTAAATATCCTGCAAACAATTGACAAACCTCATGAGGTCCTACCTGCCAGCAGTAGGTTAGTTTGTGCAGGGAGGGAAAGGAGAAAATTACAAACAAAGAATACTGTAATTTTTCATACCTGTTGTGTCTGTTCGGTTTCATCAAGATTTTACATGGTTTCCAATCCTTTCAGTTCTGTTATAGAAAAACTGCCCTGCTGGTCCTATTATTACTTCAGCTGAAAATACAGAAGTGACTGTAAATACTGGAAATATTAAGGTGTGCTGAGGGTCGATATGTTCCTCATAGTTAATGATCAAAATAATGATGGTTTAAATTTGATCTGTGCATGGTCAAATGGATGAATTACTGTCACATCATGACTGCCTTGCCATTCTTTTCTTCGCCATGAGTCACTCTGCCCTGTTTCCATAATCTTCTGTGAACCTCAGTTAAAAGGAAGTTAGTATGTCTGGATTTTTTTTGTTTCTTGATTTTCATAATTTCCTTTTGTTTCAGTAAATGCATCCAAATTCTCCTTCACTTAACAGCATTTTTAAATTCTAAATCCAGTGAAAGCTTTTTATTCTATTTGCAAAGGTGCTTCCAGTAGCAAGTGTTTCCAATCCATTTAATCTCAGAGTGAACTGCAAAAGAATCACAAACCCCTCTTAATAAATATTTAATAAATATTAAAAGCTCCCAATCTTTAAAAAAAGAAGAAAAAAAAAAACTCACATCAGTTTATTTTTGTTCTCATTTTTTTTGCGTAGACTTTTAGCTCAGATGCCACATCTTAAAGTGGAAAGCATGTTGGAAAGCAAAGACATTCATGTCTGTTTGCTGATGTCGGCGTCTTATACTATTGAGGATCCTAAATTAATTGATTCTTCCTGTAAACTGGCGCATTAAAGCAAATAATCCAATTAGACCAGCTTTCAAGCAGACCCTGTGGGTCTGACTGAGCCAAATTTGTCTGTGTATGTGTGTGTAGGCACTCTTGTCTAGATGGACTTTGAGGTCTATACACTAATTTTCACTGCACAATATTCCCTCCTTATTGTTTTCTCTCTTATCCACCCTGAACTATTAGTCTTTTTACTCTGTCCTAACGAACTCCAAATCTATGTCTCCACTCCTTCTCAGCTTCTTAAATACCTAAAGGGTAAAGAAAAACATACCAACCTTTTTTTATTTCCAAATTCCTGCTTGCGTCCATCCGAGAGAACTGCTGCTCTTTCCAGGTGTCCCTTTCCCTCTACATCTCAGGTTTCTTCAAGAGGGATTTTGAGTAGCATCCTCACCCCTCGTTTATCTCCCGACAGCTTCTTTTGTTTTTACTTTTGCAAATGGTCCCAGGAAACCCTGCCCACAAAGTAGGCAACCATTACCTACAGCCTCGAAGAACCTTTATATAACAGTGCTGTTGAGTCCCAGCTGATGTTGTTTTTTTGACATCGATCAATGCCTTGTTTTTGCTTTTTCGGTCCTGCTCTGTATTCTCAAACTGCGCGAGTCTGTGATTTGTTGGTTTTGATGCAGGGAGCAAGCCGATGTGAGTGCGAGCATTTGCGACTGCAATGTGTCTGCTACAGCAAGGGCAGAGTGAGCGGGAGGGAGGGAAGAGAGAATGACAGAGGGAGAGAGAGAGAGAGAGAGAGAGAGAGAGAGAGAGAGAGAGGGTGGGGGTGAGAAAGCGACGGAGGGGAGAGTGGTAGAGCCTGAAGCAGTCTTGGCTCTCGGTATGAGGGGAGAGACAAAATGCAAGGGTAAAAATGGCAGAATGAGAGTGCATTGGCAGACTGGGGTGTGGGGTTGGATGTGGAGAGGAATTGCCCAAAGCTCTATCACTCTGACAGTACATTTTTAACAGCAGGGCATCATCTGTTGGCAGACACACTGAGAACTTTTGTCACAAATGCTCCCATAGTCAATTTTCACCTTATGTAAATGCCAATTCATTATATAGCATTAAAAATTTATACTGAAAGAGCAGCTGATTTTGAGAAATCTGTTTTTAGAAATACAACTTTGAATTCTGGTGGTGATTCTGATGCCTTTGACAGGATATGACATGGGTCCACCCCATCCCTAAAACAGCATAGTCGACTATCGAAATCTCCTTTTTTGTAGTATAATATATAAAATAAAAAAAACCTGGGAAAGTTGGTAAATAACTAAAACACTTTCACAATAATGTTCAATTTGTTAACATTAGTTGGGGTATTATGAGCGAGTTTTATCAATCGGCGATGGGCGAGTTTTATCAATCTAGGTTAATGTTAATTTAAAAATACAATTATGTACTTTGTTGTTAATCCATGTTTATTCATCATACATGAACTAATGTTAATGTCTATAACTGGAAGTGGAAAAAATTATTAGTATACACTACTGTTTAAAAGTGTGGTATTGATAAATGTCTTTAATGTTATCCTTGGGCTGCATTTATTTGATCCAAAAATACAGTAAAACAGTAATATTAGGAAATATTATTACATTTTTATAATAACTGTTGTTTTTTTTTTTTTTACAAAAGCCATTACTCCAGTCTTTAGTGTCACAAGATCCTTCAGAAATCTGTTTAAAGCGGTTTAATATTTTTTGATTCTTTGGTGAATAGAAAGTTCAAAAGAACAGCATTTATTTGAAATGGAAATATTTAGTAAAATTATAAATGTCTTTACTGTCACTTTTGATTAATTTAATGCATCCTTGCTGAATAATTTTATTAATTTCCTTAAACTAACTACTGCTATGATTGGATAAAAGTTTTACATATTATAATGAGTTTCGACTCCCCCGTCAGTACACGTGGGGAATTGTTTTGAAAACTTCCAATGTGGAAAAACAGCATCCGATAATGATTTGCCTACAGCCCTCGCAAAATGTCTTTATCAAACAAACACAATTATTTATTCACCCGCGATTAATTGGAATGTTATTTTTTATTACTTGGCCCGCCCAATCGGTGGATATGACTGCAAACAGATTTGTATTTTTCCTTCAAATATCAAGTCATGAGTGAACAATGCACATCATCGTGAAAGGAATTTTATTTCACTTTTTTATTGCAGGCCGCTGATATACATTTTGGTAGCCCAACTGGAAAACACATTAGCCCCGGGACGCCTGGCTAGCGATTTTGCGAGTCCTAGCCCATACATGTTCGACTCAGAGTCTCATTCCGACTCGCAGGTCAATGAACCAACAACACCTCAAATACAAAGGATACTCCAGCCTGTGACAGCGTGCCAAGTTATCGTTAATTGTTTAGTTAGACACGTCCACATAATCAGTAGATATCAAGCGATCTGTAACAATGCAATACTGTCACATAAAAAAAATGTTTTTACTCGCATACAGTTGTGCTCAATTATTCATACCCTTAGTAAATATGACCAAAGAAGGCTGTGAAAATAAATCTGTGTTGTTAATCATTTTGATCTTTTGTTTTAAAAATGTATCAAGAGATCAGAGACCATTCCTCCATACAGAATCTCTCCAGATCCTTCAGATTCCCAGCTCCATGTTCGTGCTTCTCCTCTTCAGTTCACCCCACTCATCTTCTATAGTGTTAAGGTCAGGGACTGGGATGTCCATGGCAGAAACTTGGTTTTGTGCTCAGTGACACATTTTTGTGTTGATTTTGATGTTTGTTTTGGATCACTGTCTTGTTGGAAGAACCTTGGCCCATTATAAGATTTCTAGCTGGGACAGTCAGGTTTTAATTTTATCTGTTGGTATTTGCTAGAATCCATGATACCATGTATCTGAACAAAATGTCCAGGATCTCTGGAAGAAAGATGGGCCCACAACATTAAAGATACAGCAGAGTATTTCATTCTACACGTGGGGTACTTTTTGCTGACAAAAAGGTACTTTTTTTTTTTTTTTTTTTTTTTTTCTGACCACAGAATGTTTGAAAAGTAACTGACACTACTGGAACTTCAGATGGGACCTGGTTCTGTCGTCAGATGGGGAAAAAAGAGCTTTTTGTCAGCAAACATATAAATATTATAATGGGCCATGGTTGGATCTTCCAACAGGAAAGTGATCCAAAACAAACCTCAAACTCAACACAAAAATGTGTCACAGAGTACAAAACCAAGTTTCTGCCATGACCATCCCAGTCCCTGACCTTAACACTATAGAAGATGAGTAGGATGAACTGAAGAGGAGAAGCACCAACATGGAGCTGGGAATCTGAAGGATCTGGAGAGATTCTGTATGGAGGAATGGTCTCTGATCTCTTGTCAGGTGTTCTCCAAACTCTTGGAAAAGAGGTTACAAAAAGTATTGAATAAAAGGGTATGATTAATTGTGAGCAATGTGTATTAGAGAAGAATTTTTTTCATAATAAGATCCCCCTCCCCTCCATTTAAAATTCTTATTCTCCAATGAAAGGTTAGATTTGTATACATTTTTAAAACAAAAGATCAAAAGGATTAACAACACAAATTTATTTTCATATTTACTAAGGGTATGAATAATTTTGAGCACAACTGTAAGTGTGTTGCACCATTCTTGTCAGATCCAATATAGAAAGGACAGCATTGTTTTTTTTAATCTCATTCTGTCTGCAAATCCAGTTTCTTGTTTACAAACGAATCCGAGGTGAAATGAAGCGAACAAACGTCTTGCCCACGTGAGCTGGAACTTCATTAAAAATAAAGTTCTACTGCATTCCTAATATTGGAAACTAAAGGAAGCTTATGCAGCGACTGTGTTCTTCTGCACCCAGTCACTGCACACTATTTTGTCATCTTCAACGCCATGTTTATTGCTTGGAAGTTTGATCCGTTTTAGCACCACGTAGGCCTATGTTATTTTTGTTACATGTCATGCACTAATCGGTGGGTGGGGCTACAGAATTCTGCGTTCTTCTTCTGTTGAGGCGGCGTTTCGCTGCTCTCTGATGTCACAGGGAAGCAAATTCGCAGATCTCTCGTTTGGTGAGCCAGCTGTCAATAAAAGCTTTTCTTTGACTACCAAGGAATTTTTCATCTCTGAAACTTACAGGATATTATTATATTATGATGACCGATATTTTATATTTAATATATATTTGTATATTACGATATATCAAAAGTTGATTTCTCAATTCATGACCCCTTTAATAATGTTAACAAATTGAATCTTATTGTAAAGTCCTGGCCTAAAATTAGTGTCTTGGTCCAGTCCGGGGGTTCAAAACCCACTGTTTGTACTAAATCATGAGAGAGTTGTTCTGAGCTGTTTAATCATCTTATGAGCGTGAGGCTAATACAGTTTTACACAGCCAGCAAAGTTGAGAAGTAGAGAAGGAGCCAAAGATGTTCAGTCCAAGTTGCACTCAGTTTCTCATGTTCTATCTCTGATTCCCATATTCTTTGTTTTTCTGGGCTCTGTGATTTTAGGTGAGCATGAGTCACTCACATTTATGAGTCTTTATGCGGGTCTATATATAGAGGCCCAGGCACAGCTAAGCGGACCGCACGCAACATTGCCAGCGGCCCGCTGTAGCCCAGCTTCACACACTTGGAGCATGTAACCGGTGGGCTCAGAGTCTGCTAAACCTCACTGCGGATGACGTAGCAGACTCAAGATTTGGCTGGCGAGCCAGAATTAGTCTTGGTTCAGTTAAATCATGTCTCTATGCGGCATTTGACTATAACAAATCATGAATAATACATTTAAGTACCATAAGACAACGATAAATGATTCATGTGTGTATGTACGTTGCACCTGCATAAAGAAAGAGACTGCAACTGCTGGATCTAAACCACAACTAATTGCTGTGAAAAGAGTGATGCGTGCACCCCAGGGGAAATTTAAACGTGTTACTGTAAGATTTAGTTTCTGGTTCTTAAACCTACAGGAGAGAATTTGCAACCTAAAATATTAGGGCTATAACACATTTGGTTAAAAACAAAACAATATGTGTGTTTTGACAGTTAATTTGGATACTCGTAGTAAAATATAAATTATCGCTTTCAAAAGTTTGGGGTCACTAAGGATTTCTTTTAAGGATTTTCATAAAGAAAGATGCATTAAAATGATTAAAAGTGACCGTAAAGACATTTGTTACAAAAAAAAGAACAAAATCCTGTTCTTCTATTCAAATGCTGAACTTTCTCTCCATCAAAAGAAACCTTGGAAAATGTTTTACTGTGGTATCCAGAAAATTTTTTATTACAACAACAACATTGATCATAATAAATGTTTTTGAGCACCAAATTAGGATTTTAGGATGATTTCTGACTGGAGTAATGGATGCTGAAAATTCAGCTTTGCCATCACAGGAATAAATTACATTTTAACATAAATTAAAATAGAAAAACGATTATTTTTAAATTATAATATTTCACAGTATTACTGTTAATATTTTTCATTGAATAAATGCAGCCTTGGTGAGCATAAGAAACTTTTTTCCAAAAGATTTCCAAAACATGCAGTAAATGTGTGATGAAAATACGCAATATTTTAGTAATATAACAATTACTAGCTGTGTTTCCATCACCCGGCTTTTATGCACATTTTGAAGTATCGCATCAGAAACGAGTGATGGAAATGCAGAAAAAACTCTTAATTCGCGAAAACGTTTTCACGTTCACTTGAGGTCTTTTATTGACTTGTGCGATTAAAGAGTTAATGGGAGATGGAAACACATTTGCCGAATAAATTCTGATGTAGCGAACATTAAACCCACACGACTAATCGGATGTTTCCCCTGATGGGGACATTCTAAAATGCTTAATGTACTAATTGTACTGTAAATGTACTAAAAAGTGATATTAAAAGACCAAACTCAGAAAAGACAATACTATACTATGTGCAGAAAAGCAGATGAGCCCAGAATATGACAAAAGAACGCAAATTTGTGTTCAGGTGAGAGAGCTTGTTGGAAAAAGTTCTCCCTCTGTGACGATGACAATCTAAGTGTGACTACAGATTTGGTTTTTGCAAATCACTAAACCTGCCTGTTTTATTTAATAATAATGTATAACATATTCTTTATAACTGTTTGGTCCATTAAGCCTAGTTATAAGTGTTTTCTATTGGAGGAAAATGCTTAACGTAACGTGTTGCGTTCATATTCTGGACTCCTCTGCTTTTCTATACATAGTTTGCTTTATTAGTTTGGTGTTTACAGAGTTTGTTCTTTTACCGCTTTCTTAAGCAATGTTAAGTGTTTTTCACATTAAGTTTAAGCTGAGGGAGTTTTATTTACTGTTGGTTACCAGGTTACCAATACCACCATCATCCGCTCGAACAACTTGATGGAAACTCACCTCATTTGCATTTGTTGTTCTTTTTTGCAAACTTTGAAAAGATGCGCTTAAAGTTTGGACGATAACCCAGCTGCTGTTTCAATGTGAGAACTTAATCTTATGTATTTTCCAAAGATGTTTTTGCTGCTGGTGCCCTTCTCATTCACATTTGTACAAATGGTGATGTATTTTGCTCATGGGTGGCATTTCGTACTGATTGAAGTTTGAAAGATGAGAATTAAAATAATACAAATGTCTTGAATTTAGTTAATGCCCCATGTGGATTTTGCTTATGAATAAATTTTGTTGTTAGGTTTTTCTCAGTTTCTCAGTCGATTGCCCTCGGAATTGTCAAAACTTGCGGAAGACCTCATTAGAATAATGATAGGTTTTATAATATTCATTTGATGGAATGTGAATATAAAATGAATTAAAAGGGACATGTTTCGAGTTTGATTTTGTTTAAAGCATATTTGAGCCTTTCTAATGAGGCTGTAGAGACACAGAAGGTTGGGAAGCAAAGTAAAAAGCTCAGTGGACTTGAGATATTTCAGCACCACTGACAGCTCCAAACTCTGAGCTAGTCAAATCTGTGAGACTATGTTGTGATATTGCCATCTGTACTTCCATCTGTCTTTTTATACAGGTCCCATGGTTGGATGGTTGGCATTGTAACTGCTCATTTGAACCCTGCTTTCTTCTATATGGCTGCTCTTTATTCTAAATGTAATAATCCAGACAGGTAGCAAACAAAAAATATACATATATACATCTCTGTGCTTAAATGTTAAAATTCCAATGTTTTCTCTCTCTTTTGCTCTTCAGCCATTGTGGGCATTGAATTGTTTCCGGCAATAGCCAGTGGTTTACCACTAAATGACACTGTCCAATCAAAGCTGTAAAAAGACATTTCCTTCACCAGCAAAGAGAAAGCTCTTCATTATTGTGGATTTACATGCATGCTTGTGTATGCTCTTTAGCATCCTATGGCTATTTTTATTGAACATGTGGACAGGATGTGGTTGTAGAATCATGTTATTGAAAATCCCTTGTTGGCCCTGCTTTCCCAAAAAAACATTATATCACTGGATAAAATAAATGCTTTCTTAATTTTCTTTCGTTCTGAAGTTTGTTTCCTCAAGGCAACGTTGTGCAATAAAATGTGAATCAATGGATGTTTTCGTGCAAAAAAAAAAAAAAAAAAATGCAAGCGTTGATTTGCATAGCCAACCATGGAAACAAACACATTGATCTATTTTTAATGCATTATAAATTTTACATTTAGAAATCAGAAACCAAGTTTTTTATTTACTTGTTGTCTTCAGAAAACATTGTACAATTGCAATTCCACTTCTTGGAAATACTAGGATAGTTATCTACATAATGTGACAGGAGTCTAATAATAAGGCTTAATTCATGGCTATAATGCAGAAACATTAAGATTAGCTTCATGTTGATGTTATGGCCATTTTGTGCATTTCTATTCATGGAAATGATTCATGAATTAGGAGTTGTCTTTCAGTACAGCATGTCAAATTTGTTGCCTGGAGGCAACTCGATACCATAGAGGGTTAAACTTGCTGCCTGTCAGCTACAGTGGTCACAATGGTTTTTCACTACAGGTGTGTGCATCTTATTGTGCGAGTATGTAAATTCTGTAGCTTCAGGCACAGCTGTCCTACAGCTATACATTTTATGAGCACAACATTAGGGACTTCTGAGTCTCCTGCATTATGTCTGGGTGTCTGTGAGAATTCTGTATGTGAGGCATAAAGTAAATGCTGTTCGTTAAAAGTTTGGACACACTTAACTGAATTTAAATTTGTATTTCAGTTTTAAAACTCTAGAAACATTTTTTGTTATGCTGGTTGAAAGTCTCCTCACATCCTAATAGCAATCACAATGTTAAGCGTTTAACTTGATGGTGAATTTGGAAATGTATTTATGTTTCAATGGATGAGTTGGAAAAATAATGAAGGAAAGCCAATAATTGTCCAGAACATGGGTTCACAACTCTGGCCCTCAAGGTCCACTTTCCTGCAGAGTTTAGCTCCAACCCTAATCAAATACACCTGTACAAGCTAATCAAGGCCTTAAGGATTGCCAAAAAACTACAGGGAAATTGAGTTTGATCAGGGTTGGAGATAAACTCTGCAGGGCGGTGATCTCAAGAGCCAGATTTAAGAACCCCTGGTCCAGAATATATGGGAACCCATTCAATACGGTTTAAAAACATATCCCAGCATGCACCTCTTGAAGCTGCAAATCTAGAAAGGGTGGCATCTCAAATATACATAAAAATAAAATAACATAAAATGCATAATTCCAATCATTTCATTTTCATTTCGTAGTTTTGATGACTTCACTATTATTATAAAATGTTGAAAATCGTAATACAGAATGAGTAGATGTGTGAAATTTCTTTGACTGCTAGTATCCACTTTGTTTTTCAACAGAATACTAAGAATAAAGTACATTATAACAAAAATGGCTAAAAATAAGGTGAATATAATGTGCTGTGGAATGCATACAGTTTTTTTTTTTTTTTTTTTTATAGAGGAATATTGTAAAAGTTTGGAATGAGCAGGAATGTGCAATGAGGAAGAATCTGGGTCAGAGTGCTGGCGGATTAGAACTGACTCTTCCTGACTCTCAATTTTTGGGAGAAGATTTGGACTCAGCCTCTCTTTTTGTTTTGTTTTTTGTCTTCCTCATCCTTGATATTTCCTTCACTTTTTTTAAGGTCTCTACTAAACCCTTCTGTAGTGAAACAATGTGTGATGCGTATGTGGCGGGGTGCGAATGTCAAGTGGAAAACTATAGAGCTTCAATTAACACGTTGCTGATTCTGTGAGCCTCACATCTGCTCCGTCTCTGTGGAGTCTTTTTTATTCAGTCAAACACACTGTGTTTTAGAGTAAAACAAATTATTTTGTAATTTTAGAAAAAAATAAAAGATTGCAAAAAAGTCTCAAGACTCAAAAATACAGAATTTCATAACAAAATTATTTGCACTTTTCATCAAACAATTTTCCTCTTTTCTTTTTTTGCAGGTCTAAATCTTTTGCTTGCGAGTGAAGCTGCATCTCAGTAGGCGGTCTCTACCCACCAGGATGAAAGGCCTTTTTCTATTTGTCACTCTCGATTGAAGTGACAGGTTGACCATGCCCACTACGTTTTACGCACTGCAAAGAATTTTATCATCAAGTTTCCTTAAAATCCCCATGAAATCAAAATTGGATCACATGCGCGAGTCAGCGCAGAGCACAAAATGTATCGGACACATTTGAATTCTGCACAGAATGCTTTATTTTAAAGCAATATGGAGAAGATTAGGAGGAGAAACGGTTTGAGATTAGGAGGAAACTGCTGTTTTGCAGAGCTGTGATATAAACCAAACGCTATTGGCTATTTTAAAATAGGGGCGGAGCTGTTTGATATGGCCTGTCCTGTCTTCCTTGTTCAGTGGAAATTACAATAACACATTGAATAATGCTGTGTGTTTCTAGGCACTTCAGTGGGCCTTTAAGAAGACTTTTTTGCAATCTTTTATTTTTTTAAATTACAAAATAATTTGTTTTACTCTTAATACGAGAACTACCAAGGTGGTCATTCTGACTGTTTTAAAATTCATGAGCGTTGTAAAGTTCAGAAGTCAAGATGTATTGAAAAAAGATAGACAATTTTCTAAATTCACAACATGTTTTTATCTAACAAAATATTCTTCTTCAATCCATATTTGTTGGCATTTAGACTTTGAAAAACACAATGAAAAAACTTTGCTCTCCCGCTTGCCACGCACAAAGCGAGGCATGCACCTTTGGGCACGGTCGAGTAGCTCTTACACAATTACATATTACAAAAATTATCATAATATGTAGCCCTATCTGCTTTCGTTTGGCCCTCTGCGCTCCATTTAATCCATGTGGTAAAATTTGATTCAAATTGAGGATTTTGTTTGAGGTGAGGTGAGGACATTTTTTTACGGTGATGCCGTCATAAAATATGACAACAGACATTTAAAGCTTCATTCAAAACCTCAATAGAAGCTTCGAATGTAAATGACATGACAGAAATTTAATTCGGTGCAATCTACTACGAACGGTCAGAATGACCGCTATGGCCACTCTAGTAGTTATTGAATTGAGAAGTAGTTCTAGTGTTAAACACCGTATGTTTGATTTGAATATAAAATACACAAAGGAAACTTTATACCTCTCCAACTCACTATCTCTGCAACCATCTTCCGATTTCATACGCTTTCTTTCATGTCTATCTGAATCTTTATTATTTCCCCTCCTCTGGCTGCCATCGGAGTCCAGTATCGACAGTCTGGCTAATGGATTCTGGAAATTTCTTCTCATTCAGCCATTTCAGCTCAGAGTGCTGCAGGAGCGCATATAACGGACTATATAGAGAATGCAGGACTTTAAATGTATTGCGTTTCAGTTCATGATATGAAGTTGTGTCTTTGTGCTGTACTCAGTGACTCTAGCCCAATTTGCACACACTCAAAGGCAGGTTTGATAGTGATGGACGGGAGTATTGAGTGTTTGGATAATGGTATTGATTTTAGAACTGCCTACTGAATGGCCCCATCTGCCCTGTGTAGGACCATTAGCACCTACAGTAAGCTCAGCTTGTGTGTGAGCGCAGTCTTGGATTGGTCTTCATCTCTCAAGAGTTGCCCACTTTAGGCTCTCTGCAGCTCTCAGCTCATCAGTTCCTCAAAACTAGTTAAAAATGTATTTGTCTGTTCTCTTTTCTCTCCCCAGACAAACATCCCGTTCCTCCAGAACGTGCTGAGCAATAGTCAGTTCCTGAATGGGACGGTAGATACTCAGTTCATAGACGAGAATTCAGATCTCTTCAACCTCAAACCGGTGCAGAACCGAGCACAGAAACTGCTTCACTATCTTGGTAACCTTTTTTTAAACAAATGATTCAATGAACAGAATGTTGTTTTGTGACATTTCATATTTTGTATGTATTGATTGATTGATTTCATGAGTGGTATCAGTTTTTTGGAACTTTTTGGAACTTGTTGGAAAAAAATTTTTTTTACACCAAGAGGTATTTCCTCCCCTAGAATTGATTTTCAGAGGCATTTATACCTTTTATGAGGGTTTTTTTCTAAACCTAAAACACACAGCATGCTATTGTCAAATTCCTCATTTGAATTAGTTAATTACATTCTCAATATGACCAGTTATGGCTGTTAAATATATAAAATCAGATCAAGTAGCTGTAAATAATGCACAAGATGTCATGACACAGTAAACACACTGCAAGAGCATTTAGTGCACTAATTGTAACTGAACACATTACTTAATAGACCTACAATAGAATATAATATATAAATATATCAAACAGAATCAATAGAATGCATGAGAGTAATTTTTTGACCACACATTGATAATATTTGGGCCTTTTTTTCCACTTGATCGTAGTTTCTTTGTGTAAAATTATAAACATAAAATTATAAATATTACAAAACAGCTCAGTGTTTCCATTTATGAATGTTTAATATCAGTACAAGTAATACAAAGAGAATTGTGCAGATTTATATACTGCTATTAAAAATTTTGGTGTCAGTAAGATTTTTATAAAAAACTTTCTGAAATTAATACTTTTATTCAGCTAGGATGCAATAAATTGATCAAACTTGACTGCACAGACATTTAATGTTAAAAAGTAAAATTAATAAGAAATGAGCAGCAAATCAGCATATTAGAAAGATTTCTGAAAGATCATGCAACACTGAAGACTGGAGTAATTGCTGCTGAAAATTCAGCTTTGCTGTCACAGGAATAAATGAAATGTTAAAGTATATTAAAAAAGAAAACGGTTATTCTACAATGTAATAATATTTTCCAACATTCCAGTTTTTACCGTATTTTTGATCATCAAATAAATGCCTTGGTGAGACTTGTAAAAATCCTACAGAACTGTAAACTTTTGAATGGTAATGTACATTTGAACAAACGTGTACTTTTCACCATCCCTGCTCTTTCTCAGCAGCCCTTTTGAGTTTCAAGTCAAGTCAAGAGCCAAAACCTTTAAAGTAACGTGGGCTGCACAGTTTCCAGTCCACTTGACCCATCCACTCACTGTATTATACCAGCAGAGGTGGATTTGAAGCAGTTTGGGCTATTTGTGTGTGATTGCTTTTGCTCGTCATTCAGGGCATGTTATGGTGAACGGCCCGACTACTCCAATACCTGTCAAGGCTAAGCCATCCCCCATTGATCCGGTCATCCCACCAGTACCCCTCGGTAAGAAACGCACACACTTACCTTATCTTACATTCACACTGTCAGTTTCTCACACTACAAACTCTGTATAAGCTGCCTTTGCACTTGGTTGAGGTGATATTTCATTGATGCACTGCAGAAGCCATGTTGTAGAGTATGTTTACATCTTACCGAAGGTGCTCATAATTCATCCCACAGTCTTTCACGAAGTTACCCATGTCTATATTATGAATCTACACTTGGAGGAACATAAAATTAAGGCATTTGTTTACAAAAGAGCCCCTCCACCATGTTTTCATTCACTTTTTACTTCCATCTTGTGTGGATTTGTTTGGACATGTGCCAAGAGTAAAAATCAATTGTTGTGCCCTGGAAAAACTACTTCATTCTTTCTGGGTAATATGTCTATTGAGATGCATGCTGTTGTGCATTTGTGTCTGTATGTGAATAATAGCGCTGTTAAAAATTGTGTTTTTTTGTTTTTTTAGTCCTACGCAGTATGGTGTTTGTGATAATGTCTGTATTATTAATTGGCCGTGTGTTTGTGTGTATGCACTCTGCAGGTGAGCCTCCAGTGGGTTTCAGGGATGTGTTGCTGAGAGAGGGCCCAGATGGTTTTGCGAAGGCGGTGCGTGCCCACCAGGGTCTGCTGCTTATGGACACTACGTTCAGAGACGCCCACCAGTCCCTCCTGGCCACTCGCGTACGCACTCATGACCTAAAACGGATTGCGCCTTTTGTGGCTCACAACTTCAACAATCTCTTCAGCGTGGAAAACTGGGGAGGTGTGGTACTAGTTTGACACTTGTTTTCTTTCCTTCCTCGTGCTTTATCTATCTATCTATCTATCTATCTATCTATCTATCTATCTATCTATCTATCTATCTATCTATCTATCTATCTATCTATCTATCTATCTATCTATCTATCTATCTATCTATCTATCTATCTCTCTATCTCTCTCTCTCTCTCTCTCTCTCTCTCTCTCTCTCTCTCTCTCTCTCTCTCTCTCTCTCTCTCTCTCTCTCTCTCTCTCTCTCTCTCTCCTCTCTCCCCCTCCCCCTCCAACAGATTTGTGCGTATGAAATATTTTAACAACAAATTAACAGATTTTGTAATCTTGTTTTTTTTTTTTTTTTTTTCTAAATTTACAAAAAATATAGGAACAACTGAAATCATATATGCAAAAAGAACTTAAGAAGTTATATTTAAGCCTAACATAACCTGACTATAATTACATTGAAGTATATTGCATTAATTGTATTATATAATCCATATATAAAATTATATAATTAAATTATGAAATAATACAATTTAATCTTAAATACATTTGATCATTACAGTTAAAGAGTAGGAAAAGCTGCATTATAGCTACAGCTGCGAGGTTTCTCTGAATAACGCAGATATACACGTATGTACAGCTGGCTAATGAGGTCTGTAATCTGGGTCTTTATAAAAGGTGTTTATTGTGAGAACTGGTGAGAATGGCACACTTGGCATTGCTCAAGGATCCGGGCGAGGGCACTTCTGGGAACAGCGGCAAGTTTTACGAGAGTGACGAAAGGCTATAAGGAACGTATGTGCGGAAAGCCCTTATATGGAGATGGTTTGGGTGTGTTTTATACAAATGACTAGCCTTGTGCACGTTCGCTAAAATCAGAACGAGGTTAAGAACAAATTCATGTGCATACAAACGTTTTGTGAATAAGGCAGAGATTTTTCATGAGAAGCTCTCCCGTGCGCACAAACACAAAAGAATCCACGCAATTATTAGTAAATGAGACCCAGTGTATTTTAGACGTTGTCATATGAACAACCAGTCAGCAGCAACTTTAATTGCAATTCTAAAAATAAAAATAATTCAAAAGATTAATAAATGGCATAATAATATATAATGGCAGTCAAAAACTAGACTGATTTGAGTCATTCAGTACTGATATTCATTCTTTTTTTTTTTCATCAAGAACCGGTTTTCGATTCCCAAAAAATAATTGCTCATAATTTAGCTTTTATGATTTTCCAAAGGATGCTGTTGCATTTGACTTACAGCAAGGGTCACTGGATATGTGTTCAGTTCATTTCTGGAATGAAAATGTGGAAGTATGATTCCAAAGGGTTTACATGCTTCTTAGAGTTTTCCACATCTGTTCCACTAATGCTGGTTATTCTGATCCTCTTATTTTATTTTATTTATTTATTTTGTCCTGTCTCTCTTTTTTTTCAACAGGCGCTACGTTTGATGTGGCAATGCGTTTCCTTTGTGAGTGTCCCTGGAAAAGGCTGCAGGAGTTGAGGGCTCTGATGCCAAATGTGCCTTTTCAGATGCTTCTGAGAGGTGCCAACGCCGTTGGATACACCAACTACCCTGACAATGCCGTCTTCAAGTCAGTCATGTGCTATCTTACACCACAACCTGCTCACAGTCTGAATGAACTTCTCAAATGTTAATTTTTTTACAGACAGGAATTCCCAAGGAATTTAATGTCCTGATTCAGATTCCACTTACAGTTCTTTTTGTCCTTTTGAAGAAGCATGCAAGGAATCAAGTGGGGAAACTCTTCCACAACAGAGGAAGAATACAGACGTTAACAAATGAACTGAAAAATCATTCGGTTCTGACTCTGGCCCTAAGCACCATTCAGATGGCTTTTAATTCTTATTAGAATGTGGAGCTGGGGAGCGTTTCTGCTCCTTTAATGGCTTTGTTTCAGACCTTCCATAAAATGGCTACTTCCAATTTCCACACAAATATAAATCTTTTTGATAAAAAATCTTGCATAAAAACTGTTAGCAAAATAAGCAAATTATATTTTAATTAGCCCAAACACTTGCTTAAAGGATTAGTTCACCCAAAAATTTAAATTACCCCATAATTTACTCACTCTCAAGCCATCCTAGGTGTATATGACATTCTTCTTTCAGCCTAACACAACTGGAGTTATATTACATAATATCCTGGCTCTTCCAAGCATTATAATGGGAGTGAATGTTACCTTGCCCAGCCATATTTGTTCGAACCGCAGGATGTGCTTTTTTGGGCTTCAAAATCTAAGGTACCATTCACTCCAATTATAAATCAGGATATTTTTAATGTAACTCTGATTGTGTTTGTCTGAAAGAAGAGCGTCATATACACCTAGGATGGCTTGAGGGTCAGTAAATCATGGGGTAATACATTTTTGGTTGAACTAACCAAGGTAAGGTAAAAGGTAGAAGAGCAAAGCTAACAGGAATGGGACCATGTGTACGTTTTCTAAACCTAACAAAATGTAAACAAGAAAAAAGTATTTATGTACTATTATCGTAGTCAGAAATGATGTTAAGAGCTTTTGTTATTTTTATTAGTTTTTATAAATATTTCTGTTTATGTTTTTAAAAAAATTACATTTTAAGTTTTATATCTAATATTTATTTTATTTTATTTATTTTATTTGAACAATATCAGTGATTAAACTGTTAGTCATTACCATATCATTTCCTCTGTTTTCGTTAGGTTCTGTGAGGTGGCCAAAGAAAATGGTATGGACATCTTCCGTGTGTTTGACTCGTTGAACTATCTTCCTAACATGCTCTTGGGGATGGAGGCAGCAGGTGCAGCAGGAGGAGTGGTGGAGGCGGCCATCTCGTACACCGGCGACGTCTCCGACCCGACAAGGAAGAAATATTCTTTAGACTACTATCTCAAACTAGCAGATGAGCTGGTCAAGGCTGGAACACACATCCTTTGCATCAAGGTGGTGGTTTGTTTATTTTTGTGTGGGTTTTTTTTTTTTATCCATTTGTCTGTTTTGTTAACCTCAACTCTTGCTCACTCTTTCATCTCGACTGCTGCTCCCACTCTCCCTCCACCCACACATGAAATACCACTGCATCACTGTCTCTGTTTGTTTTTACTGCACTTCTCTTACTTTCCTTTACTTACTCCTTCTGTCTCTCCACTCTGCAGGACATGGCAGGTCTCCTGAAGCCTGACTCTAGCCGTTTGCTGGTCGGCGCACTAAGGGACCGATTCCCAGACATGCCGATCCATGTGCACACTCACGACACTGCAGGGGCTGGAGTGGCTGCCATGCTGGCATGTGCAGAGGCTGGAGCAGACATTGTGGACGTGGCAGTTGACTCCATGGCAGGAATGACGTCCCAGCCCAGCATGGGTGCCATTGTGGCATGTGCCAAAGGCACCAAACTCAATACTGGTGAGGACTGTCAATCAAAATGTCTTGTTAGAGCTAGTATACAGTATATTATATTATTGACAGATGGGCAGACAGACAGAGGGGTAGATGGAAGAGAGATACTGTAGATCAATAGATAGATGGGTTGAGAGGATTAGATGGATAGATAGGTGGATGCATAGATAGATGAATAGACAGAGAGAGATAATAGTACCGCTGGGTCACCTCATTGGTCCAAAATCTCGCTCCACAAAACTGTACAGTATATTAAACATCAAATTTGATCATATTGACTTTGATTGTTGTGTGACTCAGTTTTGCATTCAATGAGGGGAAAAAATGTTGGCAAATTTGTCTCATCCTGGTAAGGACATGGTGTTAGAGTGATTAATTGGTTGTTTTGTTTTCTGTTGTTTTCTATGCACATAAAACAGTTCCTCGTTTATTTTAGTTTGCCTGGTTTTCCATGATACAGCCCATCACTCATTTTCCAGGTCATGCATTAGAGGGAACATGATGTAAACATTCTTCTTCTATCATAAAAGCTATTATCGTGTCTTTATTCATGAGATCAATTACTCCTCACCCTTCTGCAGTTGTGAAGCTCTTGCCGCATCCCAAAATGCTCTTCATGGTATTTAATATTCAACACACCTGTTTTACCCCATTTTTCAACTGCTGCGCCTCATTTCATGGAAATGCTCCCACACTTTCGTTCTTTTAATATTTATTTCCCCTCCTTCATAATCCAGGTGTGAATGAGGTCATGGGAAGTCGAAAGGAGAATAAAAGCAAACAGAGCAGAGCATGATAACACAAAAAAGGATAACACAGCATGGCCAGTCAGCTCTGGAAGGAGTAGAAGAAATAAGAAGTATAGAGAGGGTTCAAAGCGGACAGACATCATTTGGATGTTGGTGGCTGACCCCTTGACCTTTCCTTAATTGTGACATTACTGTGACTGCTGGTGCTTAACCTTCACTGATGAGTCTTGTGCCCTGTTGGGCCTTCTCAGTAGGATGTGTGTTTGTGGCCAGAGACTGTGGTGTGTGGTCACTGTGTGGGAGACCATCTGTCCAACCACGGGTCACTACCTCACCTGTCGCTGTAGTGACCAATGGCATAAAGATCTACCTCATTAAGGCTTATTCACGCTGTATAATTAACTTCACACATGCAAAAGTGCTGTTGTAGTGAATATCAACATAGCTGTGATTCAGAAACTGATTTCATACAACTAGGGATGCATACTAATAAGCTGATAATTAAAAAATATATATTTTATTGCTATGACCGGGATTAAAATTCGACACTATTTTCAATAATTTTAAATGATACAAGTGAATTTAGGCATCACAACATTATAATGTACAGTATGAAAAATGGACATTACATTTAACATTGTTATTAAATTATTAGTGTTTGTAAAAAAAACAAAAAAAAAACAACAACTTTTGAGTGAGAGTTAGATGATGGCAAAGGTAATCTAAATGTAAAAATACGGTAAATTAACAATTAAATATTCAATATTGACCGATACTGATAAATTACATTTTCTACTACTGGCTGATGGCCGATATGTTACTGATATATTGTACACTCACCTAAAGGATTATTAGGAACACCTGTTCAATTTCTCATTAATGCAATTATCTAATCAACCAATCACATGGCAGTTGCTTCAATGCATTTAGGGGTGTGGTCCTGGTCAAGACAATCTCCTGAACTCCAAACTGAATGTCAGAATGGGAAAGAACGTGGCATGGTTGTTGGTGCCAGACGGGCCGGTCTGAGTATTTCACAATCTGCTCAGTTACTGGGATTTTCACACACAACCATTTCTAGGGTTTACAAAGAATGGTGTGAAAAGGGAAAAACATCCAGTATGCGGCAGTCCTGTGGGCGAAAATGCCTTGTTGATGCTAGAGTTCAGAGGAGAATGGGCTGACTGATTCAAGCTGATAGAAGAGCAACATGAAGCTCACCAAAATTGGACAGTTGAAGACGGTCCGAAAAATGTTGCCTGGTCTGATGAGTCTCGATTTCTGTTGAGACATTCAGATGGTAGAGTCAGAATTTGGCGTAAACAGAATGAGAACATGGATCCATCATGCCTTGTTACCACTGTGCAGGCTGGTGGTGGTGGTGTAATGGTGTGGGGGATGTTTTCTTGGCACACTTTAGGCCCCTTAGTGCCAATTGGGCATTGTTTAAATGCCACGGCCTACCTGAGCATTGTTTCTGACCATGTCCATCCCTTTATGACCACCATGTACCCATTCTCTGATGGCTACTTCCAGCAGGATAATGCACCATGGCACAAAGCTCGAATCATTTCTAATTGGTTTCTTGAACATGACAATGAGTTCACTGTACTAAAATGGCCCCCACAGTCACCAGATCTCAACCCAATAGAGCATCTTTGGGATGTGGTGGAATGGGAGCTTCGTGCCCTGGATGTGCGTCCCACAAATCTCCATCAACTGCAAGATGCTATCCTATCAATATGGGCCAACATTTCTAAAGAATGCTTTCAGCACCTTGTTGAATCAATGCCACGTAGAATTAAGGCAGTTCTGAAGGCGAAAGGGGGTCAAACACAGTATTAGTATGGTGTTCTTAATAATCCTTTAGGTGAGTGTACATCGGCACACTAGGAATTAGTGGTCACCCAATATATAGCCATGGCTGTATATCAACCGATATTTGGTATTTTATAAGTGTCTGAACTATTAATTTGATAGTGCAAATGGACATGATCTTCAATTCTCCATCATCATTAGTTTACGGTCTTTGATATCAGACAGAACTGTTAAACAGATATAGTACATTGGGTCACACTTTAGCTTAGGGTCCAGTTCTCACTGTTAACTAGTTTCTTATTAGCATGCATATTACTAGGATATTGGCTGTTAATTAGTACTTGTAAAGCACATATTAATGCCTTATTCAGCATTAACATATTCTACATCCCATAATCCTACCCAATACCTAAACTTAACAACTACCTTACCACCTATTTATAAGCAATAATTAGGAGTTTGAGGCAAAAGTCATAGTTAATAGTAGAATTGGACTTTAATCTAAAGTGTGCTATAAATTGTAAATGGAAAAAGTATTACAGTGTTTGCCTTTCTATTATTATTATTATTATATTATTATAGCATATATATAATTTCTATTATACTATATCAGCATTCATACTGTATTATTATTATTTAAACAAATAGTTGAATTTCTAGTAAACATTTCATTGCAGCATATGGTATTTACTTAATTTAAATGGTGTGAGGTGATTTGTTTGCTGGGACAGTGTGAACTAGCCTTTACGGTAGCTCTCATGTACACTGTTATTAATATACAGGCTGTGTAAGTTAATATAATTTATTTGGACTTGCTAATTAAGCTACCAAACAACACATTAATGAAGCACATAGACGTGAGCTGTGGTGCTCGCATACCGGAAAGCCCTGAATGTTGTTTCTATAAAAGTCCATGCCTTATGTATAGATACAACCCCCCTCTTCTAGAGCTCCACATGGCGTGGGCGTGTGACTTTGGCAGTATGAGACGCATCATAGCACTCACATGATGAGGAGGTGTTTGCACTTTTGTTGATTCAGTTTGTTTTATTCCCTTAAGAAGATTCAGCCATACCCCCTCACCCCCTGCCTCACGTTTCTGTGATTTTGACTCCAGGAGGTGTTTCCTAGGTAATTGAATTGTTTGGAGCCTGTCAGGATTCCTGTGGCAGTGTTATTGTAGTTTCTGTCTCTCCACACAGTTTTGTTTCCATATGCAACATCCAGTATTAATCACCTGTTTACAGATTTTTGAAACAAGCTGCTGTACGTGTTGATGTGTAAAGGAAGAGACAGCGCTGACACATGCTCGATTCTTATTACAGTAGATTACGCAAGGCAGCACTGTATTGATATTCCTCGAACATTCCATTTCTCCTCTCCTGTTGAACCTCAGCCTGAAGCTTTCAACATAAACACCAAAAAACTAAATTAAAGATTAAATTATGAAAATCTCCCATTGACTTACATTGATGGAGTGTTCACCAATCAAAAACCAACAGTGAAGTTGTCATCATTCTATTTGCACACTGAATTCTGATCTGCCACAACCAGTGCGTTTTAATTATGAAAATACATGACGTCATGACACTTTCAGGTTACAAATGGCCGTGTCCTCTCTTAATAGGGTGTGGGACTGCAAGAAGTATCACGTTATGTGTTGACTCTAATGCACAGCTGACAAAAAAACAGCACTTTGTTTGTTATTGACTGAATTAAAATCCTTTTTGTCTATTGTTCCATCTGTCTGTCTGTCTGTCTATCGTTCTATCATTCTATGTTCTATCTATTTTACCCGTCCATCCATCCATCCATCCATCCATCCATGACAGATAATTGACAGGACACCTAAAAATATAATATCTGGTCTGTTGCATTTCCCTATTTTACAGGGGAAATAAATCTCTATTTTACAAACATTTCCACAATAAAGGATGCAAACACAGAATTTAATTGAATTGAAGGAAAAGGGAGAAAATAAAGGTTTAATGTTCCCCTACGAAAACATGCCAAGTTGGTGAGGATTTATTGTGTGAAATGAGAGATTCCCAGTCTATCTGTCAGTCATCTTATCAGTCTATCAAGATGGATGGATAGACAGATGGATAGATATAACATCCTGTCATCCTGCCAATTCTCCTTCAACTTTTTCTTTCACCATGTCATTTTATAATCTGGCTTTCTCGCATACTCTATCAATCTCTCGTTGTCCTGCTCCGGTCCCTCTGCCTCCCGTAGTCTCTTTCTCTCTCTTTCCTTCTCTTCAAGCCAGTTCATCACGGTAAAGGCCGTGTGGCCAGAGATCGATGCCTGGGCTGACTGACGTGTGCTGATTGATCAGTCTGCATGGGGAGGAGCTGGACACGCTGCTTTTACACCGTAACATCAATAGCGCCTAATAGCTTGTAGTCAGGGTGGCAGCAAGTAGAAGAAAAAAGCATGCAGTCAAGTTTTATTAGGGAGTTGTCGTGATTCCCGCTGTTGCTCTCTGGTGTAACGGGTGCACACGCACACGTTAGAGCGTGTTTGTGTGCGTGTTATCTTTTGCACAGGAAAGCTATTGTGATCACAGTGATGGGCAATTAGTGAGGATGAGGGAGCCAAACGAGCATGTAAACTCTGTTGCAAGTGGCGCGCCTCATTGATTGATTAATTGACTGACTGCTGCTGGTAAATGATGAAGCCGTGAGTGGCAGGAAGCAATCTATGCTCCGCCACCAATTCCCTGCTTCTACCACATACAGGCCCCTCTGTGCTGAGCTTTCGAGGACTGATTAAAAGCTTTGGAAGAATGCCTGATTAGCCGGTGCAGTCTGTTAAAGAGATGAGGACTTTCATTATTTCTGATTAAATATTAATGTCAGATAGTCATTTGTTGTGCTACTTGTTCTCAGATTGCTTATTTCTCTTGGTAGGCTAATGATCTCTCCTCCTGTCTTTCTGTGCTCTTTCGTTCTTTCTCTTTACCCACATTTCTTTCTCAGGCATCTCTCTTGAGAAGGTCTTTGACTACAGTGAGTATTGGGAGGTGGCCCGAGGCCTTTATGCTCCATTTGACTGCACCGCCACCATGAAGTCTGGGAATGCTGATGTCTATGAGAACGAGATCCCGGGTGGCCAGTACACCAATCTCCATTTCCAAGCACACAGTATGGGGCTGGGGAACAAGTTTAAGGAGGTGAAGAAAGCCTACACAGAAGCCAACAAGCTGCTCGGTGACCTCATCAAAGTGAGCAATTACCCCTGTGTTTTAGGACACAATATTTTCTTTATTTTCATATTCTAGTTTTTAGTTATTTGTGTTGAACTTTGGTGTCTTGAGCTCTGGGTTATAGAGATTGACTCATATCCATACATTCTGACAGACTTTCATGCAACAGTCAGGTTGTCACATTTTATTTTCCCCATAGTGAAATTGATCTTTAGTAATAATGTATTAACTTTTGAATACCTATGAGCTCAGAGGTTAAGAAATATATACTACTTTTTGAAAAGAAAAAAAACTTGATTTAAGGTGTGGTAACATTTTACATTGTTCTGTGAAATTTTGCATGCAAACTCATTACAATAGCATTCCACACGATCAGGAATCGCAAAAGATTTCTACAAGCAGTTTCACAATGGCTGCTTGGTTTAAAAGTGACTTCTAAGTAAAACAAATGACCTTTTCTGCCCCCAAATTTCGCTAATGTGACAAAATGCAGGAGAGTCCTGAAATTCCAACTAATGTAAATCAATATTTACATGGTATATTAGTATTAAATTTATCTCACACACATGACCCACATTGTACTGCAAAAAAAAAAAAAAAAAACATCTACTGTCCAGCAACAGAGCAATAACCAGGTGGTCACCCTACCTCTAGAGCTAAATTTACTGTTACAAACTACACTACCCATAAATCCGGATTGACTCATCATAGATGGGTTAGAAATTACAGCAAAAAATGGCGAACACTAGCTATGTTTCCATCCAAAGTTGCAAATTTAACTTGTGTGTAAAATTTGAATATCGGATAAAACATTTGTGAATAAAGCAGCGTTTCCATCCAGTGAGCCGAAGAGAACAAAATCAGCACTTTCTGATAAACTGGCACTAAATATCAGTAAGAAAAGTAGGCGAAGCCACTGTATGTAATAAATGATTTGCTTCTCAGAGCGTGCAGCGAAGCTCAATAAATGCGTTATCTTGCGTTCTGAGGCAGATTCCTGCTGTTTGGGAACGCAGTCGACAAACTTTTCTGAGGCATTTCACATGATTTTTTTTTATGCACATCGAGGAATTTATTCGGTAAATGTGTTTCCATCATAGTTTATGTGCATGTTTTGTTATCGGATAAAATAATTCTTTAAAACCATTTGGAGAAATTAGAAAAAAAAGCTTCCAGAACTAAGGCCAAAAAGAATTGCTGACTCAGGTCATCTCATTTCTCATGAAACTCCATAATGCTTAAAAGATTTTAGACATGATGACTCAAATAAAAAAATCTTACTGCAGTAGTACATGAAATGGTGTGTATGGTGTCATAATGAATCCCTTTAACCCTTCATGTGTTATTGCTTATATTAATCCAGATCTTCAGTCTTTCTGAAATCACAGACATTTGAATTTCTCACGAGTCTAGTCTTTATATGGAGCCACACCTTTTAGATAATTAGGTCGCTGCTTTTCCTCACTTGTTATGTTTCACACGCTGCAAGACTGAGTCGTGATGTTGTCAAATGCTCACTCTTGAGTCATTCCTTTTATTGTCACGTCTGTCCTTTTCCCGGCTTGCTGATATTAATCTGATGTTAGGCACATTCAAAAGTATTGTTATAATTTGAGTTATTTTGGTCAAATGCAGTGTACAAACGTGTAGCACCAATTTCCCATCATACAAAATATTCTGTTTTTACTACACTGCTTGTTACATCTGGTGCACATCATTTATTAAAGGCTTTGTTGGACAGATTTCAGAATTTAAAAATGTCCTGCTACCTCATTGAATGTCCTTATACACAAATAAGATAGATGTTTGTGCTAGAGGATTTTGCAGTTGTTTTCCTCTAATTTTGCACTGGAATAGATTCTTAATTCTCCTTGTTTTTGTTTTTTTCTGTGGAAACTAGTTGAGTTGAAGCGTCAGGTCCTGGCACGTAATTGCTTCAAAACACTCTAGCTCTTCAAATAATAAAAGCCATCTCAGAAGAGACAGCTTTATAGCTTTTAAAAATGTGTCAGTCATCTGAGAAGTCTATCATTTATCAGCATAAAATCCATTCTCAAGCCTTTAATGTCTTGGATACTAAAGATAAATATAACATTTTAGTTATATTTCTGAGAGGTTGATGTTTGTATTTTATAAGCAGAAAATATACACTCACCTAAAGGATTATTAGGAACACCTGTTCAATTTCTCAATGCAATTATCTAATCAACCAATCACATGGCAGTTGCTTCAATGCATTTAGGGGTGTGGTCCTGGTCAAGACAATCTCCTGAACTCCAAACTGAATGTCAGAATGGGAAAGAAAGGTGATTTAAGCAATTTTGAGCGTGGCATGGTTGTTGGTGCCAGATGGGCCGGTCTGAGTATTTCACAATCTGCTCAGTTACTGGGATTTTCACACACAACCATTTCTAGGGTTTACAAAGAATGGTGTGAAAAGGGAAAAACATCCAGTATGCGGCAGTCCTGTGGGCGAAAATGCCTTGTTGATGCTAGGGGTCAGAGGAGAATGGGCCGACTGATTCAAGCTGATAGAAGAGCAACTTTGACTGAACTAGCCACTCGTTACAACCGAGGTATGCAGCAAAGCATTTGTGAAGCCACAACACGCAAAACCTTGAGGCGGATGGGCTACAACAGCAGAAGACCCCACCGGGTACCACTCATTTCCACTACAAATAGGAAAAAGAGGCTACAATTTACACAAGCTCACCAAAATTGGACAGCTGAAGACTGGAAAAATGTTGCCTGGTCTGATGAGTCTCGATTTCTGTTGAGACATTCAGATGGTAGAGTCAGAATTTGGCGTAAACAGAATGAGAACATTGATCCATCATGCCTTGTTACCACTGTGCAGGCTGGTGGTGGTGGTGTAATGGTGTGGGGGATGTTTTCTTGGCACACTTTAGGCCCCTTAGTGCCAATTGGGCATTGTTTAAATGCCACGGCCTACCTGAGCATTGTTTCTGACCATGTCCATCCCTTTATTACCACCATGTACCCATTCTCTGATGGCTACTTCCAGCAGGATAATGCACCATGTCACAAAGCTCGAATCATTTCAAATTGGTTTCTTGAACATGACAATGAGTTCACTGTACTAAAATGGCCCCAACAGTCACCAGATCTCAACCCAAAAGAGCATCTTCGGGATGTGGTGGAACGGGAGCTTCGTGCCCTGGATGTGCATCCCACAAATCTCCATCAACTGCAAGATGCTATCCTATCAATATGGGCCAACATTTCTAAAGAATGCTTTCAGCACTTTGTTGAATCAATGCCACGTAGAATTAAGGCAGTTCTGAAGGCGAAAGGGGGTCAAACACAGTATTAGTATGGTGTTCCTAATAATCCTTTAGGTGAGTGTATTTTGGAGTTCACAATCTCTTATATTTGTCCAATATCACATCACACCACATGTCATTTTACCAAAAGTATTTTGTATCGACTACTCTTAAGGAGATGAGAAAAATGCTGTTCTGTTCTAATCAATATTAAAAGGTGTAGATATCATTTGTATTTAAATCAAGTTCTATTCATAACATGTAAGAGCTCTAGGAATAAGTATATTTAGAATATTAACTGCTTTAGAATATGTTTTGATCAATATTAATGTTATATGCAACCACAGTTATTCAGCTAGACACTGGATAGTGGAAATTAAACAATATTCAGTCTGGCTCTGTTTACTTAAAAACCAATTTCATATTCTGTACTTCCTGTATAATGTGAAATCCAGATCGTTTTAGATTTCCAGTCCATAATCAGTTCTTACAGAGATTTAAATCAGATGTCACCCCTTCATTGCATTTAAAGTTGGAAGCTCATTATGATATTTGAGATTAGAAAATAAGTATATGATTTAGATCCATGCAGAAGTGCTGTTTTTTCTTTTTCCTTCAATGAATGGAATATTTAATGTTGTTCATACGTTGTAATTGTCACTTGACCGTCACAAACGCGCAGTTTAAATTGCTTGTATGCAACATTCTCCCTGGTTAAATAGGGCTTAATTATCACCCCCTGCACTCAAAAGGTCTCACCCTCACTCTTGAAATCTGCTCACGCTCATGAGATCATGAGCACTGTGGACCTGAGAGCTCCTCTCTGAATCACAGATTTAATTGCTTGCTCTCTTTCCTCATTCCTCCTCCTCCTCATCCCTCTTATTCCGTTGCAACCGTCTCAATCTCCAGATGAAATTGAATAAAAAAATAACTTGGCAAAAAAGGGGGGCAGAAAGAAGGAGCGAATAAATAATCCTGTCCCTGTCTCCTATGGCCCAGAGACAGATCAACTGGGAAGAGCTTTAAGCAAAGCTTATCTGTTATGTTTCAGAGAGGCTCTGACTGATCTCCTCCAATCAAAGGCGTCTGTGAGCGTTTGGTCTTGCCTTGCTGCTTTTCATTTCCCTGGGCTTAATTAAATGATCGAAGATAGTCGGCTTTCTGTTCTCGGAGTCCCCCATGCTGTTAATATTGTCAATATCGGAGGCCGAGCGGCACGCTGCTTAAAAAGCGACAGTTAGCGTTGGGTTTCATTAGCGACTCTCCGTTCTCTCTTTCTCCCATTCTTCTCTCCTTTGTCCTCATGACGCAAATGTTATCTGCTCCCTAAGCCGTGTTTCTTTTTGCCACTGCACTCCATCTCCTCTCTTAATCCTAGTTCAGATGGCCTGGCAGAGAACTGAGATGTATCGATGGAGGCCTAAGCAAGCATGTCTTTTCATTTCTCGCTTCTAACTGTCCTTCTCCTCTCATCCCCTCCGTTCAGGTGACACCCTCCTCTAAGATTGTGGGCGATCTGGCACAGTTCATGGTCCAGAACTCTCTGACTCGGGCAGAAGTGGAGGAGAGAGCGGATGAGCTGTCTTTCCCCCTCTCTGTGGTAGAGTTCCTGCAAGGACACATCGGCATCCCCCACGGAGGGTTCCCGGAGCCCTTCAGGTCAAAGGTACGACCTGCACAGTGCATGTATCACTCAGGCTGCTGAAATACAATTAGTGTGACCAAAATATACATTATTAAATGCTGTATGGCTATTCATTTAAATATTTTTTACAGCGGTGTTCTTTACTGGGTGGGAAATTATGTTCTTTAAAGGATAGTTCGCCCAAAAGTTGAAGATTTTTTTAAAGATTTGGTTATCATTCACTCAAACCTGTATGACTTTCTCTCTACTGTGGAACTCAAAAATAGTAAGATATTTTGAATAATGTTTTTAACTGTTTTTTTTTTTTTTTTTCCATAAAATGAAAGTCAATGGGGTCCAGTGTTCTTTGTAGATGGGTAACATTCTTCAAAATATTTGTTGAACACAAAATATGTTAGAAATAGTGTTTAAAGTTCAAATTTAAGGTGGTAAATGAAAGTTAAGTGTCTAGTTAGAACTAGTGGTTGGAGTGGTCAAGGTGTAGGTTAAAGGTTGTAGATTAGAAATCACAGGCCATATGATCTGCTAATGCATTGAACACAGTGCTATTTTTGTTGATTTCTGATAAGGTTTGTTATTTCAAGAAATGAAAATTGTTTTTTTTTATGGTTTAAATTAACTATAGTAAGTTTAATAACTCTGTTATCAGGGAGGTGTGTTTACTTTGTGTTTGTACTGTTAGTTATGATGAAAGCATTCGTGAGAGTGCAGAAATGGAGTTGCAATGACAAGATCACTGCATTCATGTGCTCAACATCGGCTACAATGCTCATCAGTGCAACCTTTCACGCTGTGATCTAAATATAATGCCATAGATTGATGTGTAATGCTATAATCAACACTTCACGATTAGTTATCCTTAAGAGCTGTAATAGTAAAAACGTGCTGAAAGTTTTCAAAAGAGTTCCACATGTAATACTTATTTCATATGTAAAGATATTAGCCAATCACAGCAGTGAGTGTTTACACTGAAGTCTCACAACAGACACGCCCCTTCAAATCAAAGGGCTAAAAAATGCCTTTTAGTGCACCTCAGGAAGCATTATAAAACAATAAAACAATGCAGTTCATGACCCCTTTAAGAGAATCAAGATATCAAGATATTGTATAGGACCAGAGGTTAGAATGAAGACGAAGTAAAAGGGTCAGAGGGAATAGAATCGATTGTTCTAAGTGAGTTTAGGTTTCTGCCTGGCTTGAGTTGAGATCAGAAAGAAGAGAAAACTCTGTTTTGTACAGTATTCCACAAATACAAGTTATTGAATATCTCTGTGGTGGGCAAAATAAACTTCAAACTTCGGTTGATCGCAGTGATGTTTATCTTGAGAGGGTTTTTCGGTGTCTCCCTACAGTCTCTGGAGTGCATTACCGCTGTGTTGTGCTTGTCAGAGATACGCAAGGGAAAAACCATGTCATTCCTTTTGTCTTGAACGCCCCAATTACCCAGCAGCCATTCCTGTGCAAGATTATCTGTTTCCCTGACAAATGTGTCTCACCAGAACTGAACAATGCTCATGCTAAAGCTTTTCTGCACATGCAAGTATGCAGCTAATTTATTTACAATGACATTTTTTCTGAATTAGTAGGCCATCTGCTTTGCATATATTTTAGATAACAAACAAATTTGAGCACCGTGGCACTGGCCTTATTTTTTTTCCCATCTGTTTTGTAACATTAATATTGCTCATAATTATGCAAGCGTTTGTTTGCTTGTATACATTTTTTTTTTTTTTTTTTTTTTTTTAGGTCTGCGGTGTGTATTCTGAAGTCTTTCTTTGTTCTACAGAATAAAAATACTTACATTTCATCATTTCAAATTTAATTCTTCTAATCACGCTGGAGTCTTCTGCCTCTTAAATTCAACTAAATGAAGCAATAGGGAGAGATTAATCCTGCTCCCGGTAATGATCGGTTATAAATATTCCTGGATTCAGTGTGGGTCTTGGGGGGATTGCTAACGCTCATACTACATCATCCTCTTATGAGCAGCTTGAAAATATGGTGTAGCACCAATATTTGAGGAAATATACGTTCATTGGCACCTGCTCTATTCTCAGGCTCTCATCACTTATTTGTGGCACAGGTTTTGAAGACTCTTCCCCGTGTGGAAGGACGTCCTGGAGCTTCCTTGCCTGCCTTGGACTTCCAGGCCTTGGAGAAGCAGCTGCAAGAAGCTCATGGTGATGAAATCACCCCTGAGGATGTGATGTCAGCAGCCATGTACCCCAAAGTATTCCAGGAGTTCAAAGAATTCACTAGAACCTTTGGGCCTGTGGATTGTCTGGACACTAGACTCTTCCTGGATGGACCCAAGATTGCTGAAGAGTTTGAGGTGGGAGTATTACCTTTTTAATAAATAAAACATTTTCCATTATTAAACTGCCATAAATCTTCCTGTCATAAATAATTGTAAATGTCATTCCTACATTCCAACCATCAGTTCCTCATTTCCTCTGCTCATATCTCTGCTGTCTGTCTCAGGTGGAACTGGAGCGAGGCAAGACCCTTCATATTAAGGCTCTGGCTCTAGGAGACCTTAATAAAGCCGGTCAGAGAGAGGTGTTCTTTGAGCTCAATGGTCAGCTGAGATCCGTCCTGGTCAAAGACACTGTGGCCATGAAGGTGTGTTTCTGTATTTTATTTACGACTTTAATGGGAGGGATTTTTATTTCTCTTCTTTTAGTGAAAGTTGGTAACTTTTTTTTTGGACTAGTTGCTTAAAGGTAGCAACAGAATGTTTCCTAACTAGAGTTACAAGAAGTAAAATACATAAACAATGTATTTATTGGTGTCCTCAATATAGTTACAATAACATTCTGTTTGTTAAGGATGCACCAAAATGAATATTCTTGGCCAAAGCCGAAAATGCGTTATGCACTTGGCCAAAAACCAATAATAAATAAATTAGTAATCAATTCATTAATCAAACTTGAATAATAATCAGCAATCAAATAGCTAAAACTGAGTTGTAAAAACATTTAAATTGCACATAAGGTTTTTAGATCAACTTTTTAATAACTGAATTGTTTCTACTCTCACTCAAAGAAATGATATGTTGGATTTACTTAAATTGTTTATGTCAACAGGTTCCACGTAACTGGGTTATGTGGAATTTAATTAACATTGTTTATTTCAGTAAACTTAAGTTTATACACAAGGTTAATTCAATGTCATTTCGTTGAATCAGGTTAACATTCTTAATTTTGTCCTAAACTATTAAATTAAATTATTCTAAAATAAATATCAAACAAAAACCAAAATAAGTAATCCAGTTTAATTACAAATTTACAAATGTTATCTAACAAGAAAACCCTTTACAAAATCTTACTGGCTAGCCAGAAGATTGGTTTTGTTACATGGGTTTGGCATGCTCAAAGTAGTTGTTTTTTTACTATTAAAACAACATTAGTTGTTATTAGCAGGTCCTCACCCCAAGCACATGCTCTACACTTCACCACAATGGTAACCTCCAAAAACATTAACATAACACAAACTTTTAAATATAAACATAACAGAACATTAAACATTAAAAAATCTCTCCATTTTCTCATCTTGTTAAAAATGCATAAAATAGCACTTTATTTAAACATTTACTCTTCGAATTCAGCCCCTTTGCAAAGCATGATGGGAAGTGAAAGTCCTGTTTGATTGGGTTACTTGATTTAAACAAGTTATTTCAAAATAAAAACATCAAGTTATGTCAAAGAGTAATGGTTTTAAGTCAATACAACATGAAGCAATTACATTTGAACCGGAAACCTAATATAATGGTGTTAGATCAAGATGAATTGCTTAAATAAAGTGAACAGCATTTATTTCACACCTAGGCCTTCAGTGGTATCCTACCTGAATTAATTCACCTCTTAATACAATCATCATGACGCCACAGATATAGAAACCATTAATATTATACAGAAACACAGTATAACAGGGCGTTGTGGCTCTCATGAAGCAAGAATGAATTATTAAATTATTAAATGAATTATTAACGCAGGACACCCAATTGACACAATTCAACAAGTCTCCTTTCACTGCAGCTCGTGTTTTCCGTGCATTTAGCTACCTTTTGAGTTCTCCCAAATTGTGCTTTTTTTTTTTTTTTTTGCAAATTCTACAGGAAAGAAAACGCAGCAGCATAAATGTTTCTTGAAAAATCTTACCAACAGTACGACAAATTTATTTCAGGTGAGGTTCAAAGATAATACAAAGTTTTTAATTAAAATTGATTTAAACCCACAAAACTCACGATTTTAACAGTATGAAAATGTTGAAAATAATATATTAATAACGAAAATAATAATAATAATAATAAAATTTTGATCATAAATTTACAAGAAAAAAATAAATCACATTCATCACGGAAAATACGGGGGATGGATTAGCCAGCCCATGGTTGAATGTAAGATATAAAAAATGTAAATAAAATGCATTATAGCCTACTCACCAAAATAGGCTATGATTATTTTTACACAAAACATGCCAATCTATGCAGCTGACCCATGCTCTCAAATAAATCAAGGAGATCCGCGGGACTTCAAAATCAGCTGATGGCAGTTAGTTCATTTTTAGCCGGGACAGATCGAATAGCGTTCCTGGAGAAGGCTGTATGCAGGAATTTTGAAAATGGCTTTGTAAATATGTTAATTAATACATTAATTTCTTCTCCTTTGTCAGCCATTGGGGTTTGAAAAAAACACTATTAAAACTACAGATGTTTTATTTTGTGCGGTTTGCTAGTTATTCTGACTAGGCCACTGGTTACGCTCTCTGACCATCCAATCAAAGGACGTGAAAATGGCGACGTTATCGTACGCCTGCTAGATGGCCCCGAGAACGCCATCACGAAATCTGATTGGCTGTTTAAATCGGAGTGATTATCTGATTGGTTAAAGCACACGGTTTCATTGCCATTCATGAATATTGATTATTGACAGAAATGAATATTGTCAATCCAGAGCGAGTGTCCACACAGCTTACATGTTTAACTGTTGTAGCTTATCCATGTCGTGCGCACGAAATAGACACTGAACACTGTCAAAACTGTCATAATTTCAATTTTATAGTTCCTCTGTCTATTCTTGCTATTCTCATAGAATTAGAAATGGTTATTAAAACTTTGTAGTTATGGTGTAAATAGGTCTTTAGGGCTGCCAAAGTGAAAGGGGTCATGAATTGAGCAATTTTCCTTGATCTTTTGGCATATACTTATTTGGCATGTACTATAAAAATATCCTGACTGTTTCTCAACTCAAAACTTCCATGTTAGTCCAAAAACAGCTTTTATTGAAACCAAGCTCAGAAAACAACTCGTTTCGGATTTTGTCACAGTGTTACGTCATAGTGCTGCAAAATATCAACGCCTACTTCTACATCATTGCCTCTTTAGCTCTGCCCACTGATTCATGCATACCATGTAGTAATAATCACAAGAGAGACTAGGAGGATTACAAGACGTTTTGCAGTGCCAAGTTGTGGAAAAACAGTGTTTGCATTGCCTTCCTTGTGATCCTAACATTAAGAAAGTGATGACAGCAATGTGTGAGTAGTGCGAGTAACAATGTTTTTATCATGCGTCCAGTAGCGGCCTTTGCTGTCACGCGTTTCACTTGAAAACGGGCCTTGCAAAAGAAAGGGGCCTCTGCTTGCACTCGAAAAAGAGCCACACCAGGTTCAGAGATTAATGGGGGCTTGGGGCAAAAATACACCTAAATGAATAAAACTGCTTTCAAAAACCAAGATATGGTGCAAAAATTGTCTCTGTATAAAGTCTTGTTTTTAATATTTATAAGCAATACCACACAAGCAAAAGTTTGCAAATGTGATGTTGATTTTATACAACAGTTCAATAAACAATAAGCTAAAAGGTTTAAGGTTATTGTCTTTATTGCTATTTTGCCAACTAAAATAGTTCCAAACAGTAGAGCCATTGTGTGTCTCCAAGCAACAGTTCCAAATTCATTACTGAACCAATCCGCGTTTTTGAGCTAATCGTTTTAATGAATGTCATCCTGTCAATTATAACTCGGTACTTATGCTTTAAAAGTCTTGGTGGAGGCAAATAAAGTTTATGTAATACACATTAATGTTTCAAATTGTTGGCAAATGTAACAAGATATTTTTCATCATCAAAAGTTTTCAAAACAATTCCACACTTGTGTAATGTCAGGGACGTTGAAAATTAATTTTAAAATACAAAACTGTTAACAAATCATAGCCATGGCTGTTAACTTCCAAGTCTTGAATGCAGCATGCCTAACAAAACTGAGTGTTTGAAAGAGAAGGTCAAACGCAGGATAGAAAATAGCTTATTACTTTTAAGTTACTATGATTTTTGATGTAAAAATCTTGATTGTAAGTGGAACATTATAAAATGTAAGGGGGAAATGCAGTTCATGACCCCTTTAATGTGATAAATCAGATCTATTAAAATTGAAAAACACATTGAAATATCACAACACTGTCTTGTGGCATTTTCATATTTTACATTTTTATAATACACCAATATATTTGATTTTTGTATGCTTTGCAACATATATTTGAAAAATCTATTTTAGTTTATTTTTCATTGTTAATTACTTATTAATTTCACTTAATTAAAATTTGATTGTTTCCTAAATGGATACCAAACCAATTTATTTTATTTTATTTTCATGTATTTTTTCATTTTATTTCTCTTTTTGTGTGTGTGTGTGTGTGTGTGTGTGTGTGTGTGTGTGTGTGGTCCTTGTAAATCCTCAAATGTATCCACAGGTATATGATACTAGAAATCTTTGACCTTGTGTGGAAATTGATTTGGTCCTCATGAGGAAAACCGCTTATAAATCACACTGAATTGTTTTTTGAAAATGCACAAATACAGAAAGTTTACTGTGAGAGTTGTCTTTAGGGTTAGGGGATAGAATATACCCAACATGTAGGTGTGTGCGTGTCTTTGTGTCATTTTGTGTGTGTAGGTGTGTTCGTGTCTTTGTGTCATTATGTGTGCTTGTTTATGTGATTTATGAGGACACAAATTTGCATAATGACATGGGTAGTACACTGGTATTACAACGTAAACGTAACGTTACGTTTACGTTAACATTTCATATGTCCTCATATTTCAAATAGCTTTAAAAACATACTAAACAATGTTTTAATAAAAATTTAAAAATGCTGAATGTTTCCTGTGATGGGTAGGTTTAGGGGTAGGGGTAGTGTAGGGGGATAGAATATATACGGTTTGTACGGTATAAAAACTATGGAGAGTCCTCATAATGATAGGTGCACCAACGTGTGTGTGTGTGTGTGCATGGAGTTCTTGGGAATAGATGGTGAGGGTCGAATGCATAGTGTAAATAAAACTGTCATCCCTGCCAACTTAAATCAATTTTCTTGGATTTGCAGGAGATGCATTTCCATCCTAAAGCCCTGAAGGACGTTCGTGGACAAATTGGAGCTCCTATGCCCGGTAAGGTGGTAGAGGTGAAAGTGAAGCAAGGCCAGCAGGTGGAGAAAGGACAACCGCTCTGCGTCCTCAGCGCCATGAAGATGGAGACAGTGGTGAACTCTCCTCTCACCGGCACAGTGTCCAAGATCTACGTGACCGCCGACAGCACCCTGGAAGGAGATGATCTTATTCTGGAAATCACGGAATAGATATCATGAAGGCCAACTGCAGGGAACATAACACATCACCACTGCCAATCCCTGCAAGGCTAAACACACACACACACACACACACACACACACACACACTGCGGTACATATAGCGGCTAACACCTTTTAGTAGAAGCACACATCAAGGAAGAAAGGTTGAGCTTATTTTTACAGAATCTCAAAAGGCGAGGGATGAATCTGAAACCGCTTGTACTTTCAAGCTTGAATTCTTAGACTTTAGTGTCATACTTGCTTTTGTGATCCTCATTCACTTTTAATCTCTATGTATCATGATGAGGATGTGAGCTAGTGTCAGCCTGTTGATAGAGAAATGTTTGTCAGTCTATAATTAGTATTCATGAATGTAGTAAAAACTAAAAGTTTTACACTGAAAAAATAACAAGCAATAAATGAATGACAGAAAGAGATTTAATTAGTTGAATTCCTAGTTATGCTAAATATTGCACACACGTTTCATCACTTTGGTCATGATCGTTTACATAAACTATAAGCACTAAAAAACTTAAACAATTCTCACAAAATCATATGCACAATCCCTCCCTTACATATAGAAGTCTTATATCAGAGAGTAGCATACTTGAATTACCAAGCAAAATGCAATTAATTTCAAGACAAATAGCCTTGTCTCACATACCCAATGTTTTGACCAATGGCCTTGCTTGCTTTGTTGCTGGGAAAATAAGTACAGGAATGGATCCGACCTCGTCTCCTAAGTCTTACACTTGAGTTGTGTATCATGTAAAGTGGGTGAATAGTTACCCAGGTGTTTTAGACTGAAGTGAGCCCCATTGAGGCCAACGAGGATCGACGAGTCTATATTCAAGAGCACTTATAGAGTCTGCGGCAGCTTCGGGGCACATTGAGTTGGAACGTAGGCTTTAGGGGATCTTCCTTTTCCCAGGGCTCATCTTGTGCTTGTGTTCCAATTCCTCTCTTAATGTGAATTTATTTCACTGTCCTGTTACATTCCCCTTAGCAGCAGATGCCTCATGGCTGCTGTAATGACACTGAACGGCTGTATTCTTCACCTTTCTTTAATTTCCCTTGTTGAACACGATTGATATAATTCGTAGCAGATAATGAGAGGTTTTATTCAACGGCATTCAAGTAATTGAAAGCACTCAGGCTGAAATCTACTAGACACATGGCTGTTACGGAAAAAGAGGCCCATTGGGGTGCTTCTGAAATGGTTTTAACAGTCTTGACTCAAAGTAGACCAATTCTTGATGAGGACCAATAGCCTGCAACGTGGATATTTTCTCACTGCTTATCATAACATCCCAAGGTGGAGACTAGAGCGCGTTGTTTTAACTGTGTGAATTGTACAGGTCCATAAATGTGATGATTGTCCCTTCAAATGGATGTTGCCATTGAAATGGAGCTAATGTTGTTTAGATGTAGATTTTAGAGCACAAAACATCTGTGGCTGGATCTCTAAACAATCCATCTCATCACCACAGTCATATTTGAGATTGTTCCTCTGTGTTATTTGACAAATACATCTCAGTTTACATAAACGCAGTACACAAAACTAGAGGATTTGTTGGGAGAGGCTTTTGGACTTTTATTTGGTTCATATATCAATATGGGGCACTGGCCGGGGTGTCTGAAAATCTCTGGAGAACCGCTTGCTGCAATTCTGAGAGTTTTTGAGCCATGAAGTGGATGACACCTGGCTTTGTTTCATGCTGCGAACAATGCGTATTTAACAAAGTTGTTAAATGGGTCACGCACCGTCTTAATATAGCATTGTACGTTGCTGATGCATAGGTAGGCTACTTGGCACACTGTTAATTCAAACTGTTGAAATTTACAGGGTAAATATTTCTGTGCTTAGATTGTGTGTTTGAAATTGGGAATGTTGAAGGGAATTGGAAGTAATCTGTGTGACATTTCAGATCTGATGCCTTTAATAGCATTTGTTATCTTTCCATGTGAAAGTCTTTATTTCTGTGAAGTTCATCTCTTTCCATCTGTTTTGATAATGACAATTATATCATGCAAATACTAATGCACCATACTAATACTAATGTTATTTTAGCATTGAACATGTTGGAGAAAATATATAAATAAAAGAAAGTTAACAGACTGTCTCCTGTGTCATGTTTGATGGTTGATATTTTAGCGCATAAATAAAAAATGAAACGTGGTGACGCAATAGTTTAATTCTCTCAAGAAGTCGATATGCATGTGAATACATAAACCACATGTTAAAAATAGCTTGACATGATGCTTTTATGAGTCAGTGTTTGAGTGGGTTCCATTCGAATCAATATCTGCGATCGCGTGATGTCACGTGTGGATGACATCATACATCTCCAATAAACTCTGCTTATTGATTGTCTGTCTGCCTGCTGCATGTGGCTGGGAGAAACCATCTGTATAATGGAAGAGATGGAATAATATGATATCCTTCATCTGAATGATTAAGTTCATTAGCTTCTTTGAATCTTATGATTAGGGATAGTCAGCCTGCCAATGATACTGCTGACTGATAGCTCCATATTGGTGCGCTTGTGGCAAAACGGGGTGTAGGATTGTGGGATAATGTAGGAGTGATGGATGAAGCTCCCCTGTGCATCCATATGCTCGTTCTATTCCGGCAGCAAGTGCGGGGTGAGTTGATTTGCTCAGCTGATGGATTGATATATGTGGATGAAGCTCAGCAGGGTTTATTTTTTATGTTGGTCAGTCTCGTATCTGATGTATCTCATAAATATGATGACAGTGGGGGTGTTTAATTGGAAGGAGAATGACTCAGAAGCATTAAATAAAACCTCATTTTAGAACTTTTTTTTTTTTAATTGAGACGTAACACAATGACCCAAGTGTAGGTGTGAATGTGGCATATGTCCTTGTGAAAACACTGTGGATTACGTCTTTAGCTTCTCAGCAGGATTTAGAGTTTAGCTTGTGTCATCTCGCAGTTATTCACTCACTTTGGCAGTCTTATCAGCAGATATACAAATCAATGTTCCGTGCTCGTGCCTGTCGATCCCACAATCCTATTTGCATCACCCAGCTTTCATCTCTTTTTTTTTTTACACTCACGTACGTTCCTTCACACTCTCTCGCCTTGACTGTTTCCTGTCTGTTTCTCTCTCGCTTCTTACCCCCAGTCTTTTATCACTACAACCATGAAGGCCGCCAGATTATTCCACGTTCCTTCCGGCTGTTAGAGCTCTGTTTAAAAAGGTTATCATGTATTCAAGGAAAGTATTGGAACCCTTGTCTGCACCTGGCTGTGGGTACAGTGATGAATTAGATATGAATATTCACTGCCTGGTCCTGCCACTCTGTAATACCACAGTGTCACAAAATATTCATAAGCTCTGTGTAATTCTAGCCTTTCCTCCTTGCCTTTGGGTTATCCTACACATCCCTCTTGCATAAATCAATGAATCTCAACAAAGCCACAGTCGATACCAATGCAATACCGTCCAAAAAGCCCTTTTAAAAAAAAAAAAAAATTTTTTTGCTGGTCATCTAATGTGTATAATTCCCTGTGTGTCTCTGTATTCATACAGTAGGCAAACAATGACGCTGAAAATTTGAATAATTCCACCAGTGTTCCTCATATTTAAGGATTACACTTTATTTTGAAGGTCCAACTTTAGACTTGTAACTTTATGTGAACTAACTCTCATTAGAAAGAGTATAAAAAGACTGTAGTAGACGGTTAGGGTTAGGTGTTATATGCACTCCGATTACGTATTCATAGTTTTCGTGACCGTCGCGGAGCACTGGAGGGCAAAACCATAGATATGTATACGGCAAAACAGCCATAGAACTGCAGCACAAGCCTGCCAGTTTTCCGTCTTCAAAACAAAAATATGTGAACAAGATGCAAGTTTTGGGCACTTGTGATCCATATACAGCACCTGCTGCAGTATTGCAGTATTTCAATCACTAAAAACAGCGGGACGTTTTTAAAACGCTTAACGTGAAAAACACGATTCTGATTCAAGCGTTTAGAAAACCAAATTTATGAGACAGTTGTTGTCAGATTTCATTGGTGATTTCAAATATGAAATTTAATCGTAAGCTTTGCGAACAGTTTGGGAGAATTTGATGTTTCCCCATTCAAAGAGATAATTCATAAACTTTTTTAACTTTAGTTAGTGTGTAATGTTGCTGTTTGAGCATAAACAACATCTCAAAGTTGCCATGCTCAAAGTTCAATGCAAAGGGAGATATTTTATTTTACAGAAACCGCTTTTTAAGGACTATACGACAAATGGCTGGTAGGGACAACAGGAAGCTTCTTCCTTGATTTGTGATATCACAAACCCTATAATATACATAAACCCTGCCCCCAGGAACACGCAACAAAGGGGGTGAGTGATATTACGCAGCGCCTGAAAATAGTCCCCAGCACGCTCTCTGTGCAAGCAGGTTGTCACGTTGGTTATGTTGACGGAAGCTAGCCTATTTTCAGGCACTGCGTAATATCATTGTGCCGCTGCACCCATAGTACGGCAGCAAAGTTCCTTGATTAATACGCAGGAATAAGAGTATAGTTCCTAGACATATCGGTCTAGAAAATCGCAACTTTTAATTTTCCGTTGGTCTTAGTGCATGATGTAACTATACACATCACAACATGTAAATAGGAAAATGTTGGTGTTATTTTGTCACTTATTGAGCAGTAGGCTAGATGGAGCCGTTTATTTCTAGTCTTTGTGCTAAGCTAGGCTAGCGGTGGGTGCATCAGACACAGTTATGGGATGCACGGAGATAAAAATTGTATGTATGGACTTATCTAACTCTGGGGGATACTGTGAATAAGCTAAAGTCCCAAAAAGTCGGTGTGTTCCTTTAAGCACTACCCAAAAAGGCATAAGGTCTATATATATTTGTTAACTGTATGTTGTAACAAGTGTTTTTGTGTAATTCGCTGTGTATGTTGATAATAATGCAAGGGAGAGAGTGTTTATGGACAACTTTAATGTGCAATTCTTGTACTGTGTATTCAGCTCTTACGGTGATTTTCTGGAGTGAAAACAGGCGCTTCATCTTTTCTGTGATGTACAATAAACTTCATAAAAATCATCAGTAAAATTTTGGCCATCATTCAGACGGGCTTGAATGTTGCTAATAGAGGGTATGCATTGATGTCACTTTCCCGCCGGAACACGCCCCCTCATCCGGACCTAGTGGCAGACGAGCTGCTGTGTGACTGGATTTAATAGGGGAAACCACGAAAACATGAGAAAAACAAACGGTTATCAGTTTAAACTAAAGGTTGGACTTGATATAGTGCTCCTTACAACTTACCAAAGCTCCACTGATCCATGGATATTGACATGCAGCCAGGAATCGTGTTTTTCAGCCATTTATATGAGCCTGATTTCGATGCTGGGGAAATACATAAAGCACATTTGCCTGTGCAAACACTTTATATTAATACAATATAGGTAGGTCTAAATCTGGGTGATCACTTTTATATCAATGTTATATTTTCATATCGACTTGTCCAGCCCTAAAACTTATATAGTTTTTGTCAGTGTTTATTTAAAAACATTCAGTTATGCAGAATATAAGATTGTAAATATTTAATTGATGAGTTGCCAATACAATATATAACAAAACAATATATAGGGTATGATTTTACCCCCAAATTCAACATATTGACACAAAACAACTGTAAAACCATGTTTCGCTACCTGGAGTCCAGTTGTTTCTGTGAATTGCAGAGATCCATTTGCTTGTCTTTTTGTAGCTTTCTGCAGTCTGTAAAATATTCCTCAGATTTCTTGTCAAATCTATTTGTACAGTAAATCTTAAAGCTCTTTCCTATTTTAGATGTGTTTTGTGTGTTTTCCGCAGCATTCATGCTGAAAACCAATGTTGCCTCTCAGTCTTTTGCCACTCAATAGGTGTAACCACAGTCACTCTGGACGACGGTGATACCCTTAATACTGGATAAACGCAAGATGACGACCTATAATTAAACTAACCTATACCCGTTATATCTCCATGCAGCATATATTCTCTGGCTCTGTAGGCATCATTGTCCGACTCCAGTTCAAATTGAACACAGCTACTGACATTTTCAATGCGTGAGATTGTCCTGACACCGGAGCATGAGCTCTTGAAGCTCCACCCTCTTCTTGAAAGGGGGCCAGGAACACCAGCTCATTTGCATTTAAAGAGACACAAAATGGCACATTTTTGCTCACCCCCAAAAAGTGGCAATTTTAACATGCTATAAAAAATATCTGTGGAGTATTTTGAGCTAAAACTTCACATACACACTCTGGGGACATCAGAGACTTATTTTACATCTTGTAAGAAGGGGCATAATAGGTACCTTTTAAGTTATTTAACATCTTAGTAAATAGTTTTTGTGGTTGTTGGTAAGTCATAAACATGGGTCGAAGACAAGGGTGGACACAAGAAGAAGTTTCAATATTTTGGTGCCTTGATTAATGTTAAGATAAATTTCAAAGAAATTATGGTTGTATTTTATATTTTGAGTAAGGTTTTTATATATGTTTTAATGCAGTTCTTATTGTTAAAAGCTGGCTAGATATCAGACTGGCTAATGAATATTAATTAGGTAAAGCTGGTATGTGGGCGCTAGTACTATTGGCCAGGCAAAACTAAGCTCTTGAAATATAATGATTATTTCCCAAAAAGTGGAAAGGACAGACTTAGAAATGTATCAGTGGTTGATAGGTATAGTTTTTATACAAGGAAAGTACCGGTAGGTCTGGGAATTCAAGCACAGCCTCTGTGTTTTATCATGACCTTCTGGGTTTTCTGGGAGTTCTTCAAAATCCATCAGTGAAATAACGGCTGCTCACCTGGAAATGAATCCCTTGCTTCCATCTGTCCGTCTGAAGATCTGACACTGCCTCGCAGCTCTTTGACTAGCTTCAGTCTATCTGTCTGTCCGTCGCACCGTTGTCTCTTTTTTCTGAGTCGGAGCTGAGAGGAAGGTGATTATGGAAGTCTGCGTGCGTGTTGGAGTGAGATTCAGTTTGTTTCCCCTCATCCTCGGGGGCAGCTGGCAGCAGAGTCCACTCATCCATTCCTGTGCTGGTAGGCAGGCAGCTCTTGTACCGCTGGGAGTTGAACAAGCTGTTTGAGACCAGTGCTCGGCTCTTGGTCCTGGTCTCCCATGCCTGAATCTGTAAACCCCGTCCACTTCTCGTTCATTTGGACTTGTGCCTTGTCATCATTACGTGCTTGACTTACACGATTCTGGATTGATCGGAGGCCCTCTTAATGGATTAGTATGTAGGCACATTTCTACCCTGTCGAGTTAAGACGGGGCAGAGAGAAGCTGACTCTACTCAGAGGAGTGCAAATGCCTAATTGGCATTTGTGTGGCTTGAATATGCAGCCATTTGCTTAATTTTCCTAGTGAGTGTACAGTCCAATTTGCAAGCCTTGTTTACATGCCTTATGAAAGAGAAGCTCTCACTGTGATGAGAGTATAATGACAGTCTGATTGGAAAAGGTCATACCTTGTGCGTTAATGCTGCCTCACTCGAGATATGGGGCAGACAAGTGGGAGTTATCGGCAGAGATTCGGTAAAAGGTGTTTGATTGCTCTGCAGTTTCTTGTGCTTCAGATTCACAGTTTATTTCAGGAACCGCTTGTCACATTTATGTCACATGGGTCAGGATACACCACATGCAGATCTGTCACCAAATGAGTTAGGGTTTGCATTAAATGGGCAGCAAGATAGTTGTAGGGCAGTCTGTCTCAACCTTTTTGACTTCAAGGCCTCCACAATGCCCACAACAAATTTTAAGGCTCCCCCACTCACAATTTCAAAAATATCCAAATACTGAGAAACATTTAGATCTTTAGTTGTTTTAGCTCATTTTAATGTTTTTATCTTTTTTTAAGTACAGTGCCCTCCAGTAATATTGGCACCCTTGGTAAATATGAGCAAAGACGGCTGTGAAAATAAATCTGCATTGTTTATCCTTTTGACCTTTAATTCAAAAAATCACAAAGTTCTAACCTTTCATTGAAGTAAACCAATGGAAAGTGGGGGCAAAATCTCATAATGAAATAAACGTTTTTCTCTAGTTCACATTGGCCACAATTATGGTCACCCAATTATTGCAACGTCCTTTTCCCAAGATACCAGCTCTGAGTCTTCTCCTATAATGCCTGATGAGTTTGGAGAACACCTGACAAGAGATCAGAGACCATTCCTTCATACAGAATCTCTCCAGATCCTTCAGATTCCCAGCTCCATGTTGGTGCTGCTTCTCTTCAGTTCACCCCACTCATTTTCCATAGGGAAAAATGTCATGGCAGAAGCTTAATTTTGTGCTCAGTGACACATTTTTGTGTTGATTTTGATGTTTGTTTTGGATCATTGTCCTGATGAAAGATGCAAATACAGCCCATTATAAGATTTATTTTTTAACCGTGGGCATGGGGTACTTTTTATCCCTGTTTGCACCAAAGCCATCTGGTGGGTTTTCTGCCAAAAATCTATTTTTTTAGTTTCATCTGACCACAAAACCAGGTCTCTTTTGAATTCCATTCGTGTCTGACAACTGAATATGCTGGAGTTTGTTTTTGGATGAGCGAGGAGGATTTTTCTTGAAAAAACCTCCCAGACAACTTCCGGGGATATAGGTGCTGTTTGACCATTTTTTAAGGTTTTCTGACACTGTGATCCAGCTGTGATCCTTGGAGTTGATTGTTGATCGGAACTTCTTAATTATTGCCCTATTCAATGCTTTAGCCATTTTCTTACAGCCACTTTCTATTTTGTGAAGCTGCACATCAGAACTATATTATTTGGTTTTGCTCATTGTGATGAATGATTAAGGGAATTTGGCCTTTGTGTTTTCTCATATATACTCCTGTGGAACAGGAAGTCATGGCTAGACAATTTTATGTTCCTAGTCACCCTGGTGTGCTAAAAACGTAAATATGAATAGAAATATACTTCAGAGATATTTTACTCATAAGAATTTCTAGGGGTGCCAATAATTGTGGCCAACGTCCATTAGAGAAAAAACATTTATTTCATAATGTGAGTGTCATGGAACAGAAGAGCACAGACAAGCGGGTAAGTATAAGTGTTCTTTATTAATTGTAGAGTGGGGTTGAAGTAGCGTGGATCAAGCAATGGAAGTAGATGGTGACTTGTAGAAGGGTAATGGTGACTTAGCTGGTGCAGACTCAGAGTGTGGTATCTTGCAGGTGATGGAGAACTCAGTGAGTGAAGATCGGTAACCACACTGATGGATGGAAGACAAGAGATGAGACGGGATGATCATCGGTAAGTAAGGAGTCTGTAGAATCAGCGTATACTGAGACGAGACCAGACAAAGAGTGAATGGTGAATGGGTGCATATATAGTGAGTCTCTGATGAGGTGCAGCGAATCAGTATTCTGGTGAATGTGAAGGTCCTGGTGATTAGGTGATGATTGGGGCTGTGACGGTGTGGCTTTAAATGATTTTACTTCAATGAAAGGTTAGAATTGTGTGACTCTTTTTTTTGAATGAAATATCAAAAGGATAAATAATGCAGATTTATTTTCACAGCCTTCTTTGCTCATATTTACCAAGGGTGCCAATATTAGTGGAGGGCACTGTAATTTTAATGTCATCTTGAGGCCCCCTTGCAATTTAGTTGTGGCCCTCCAGTGGGCCCCGGCTCCCTGATTGAGAACCACTGTTATAGGCGGCCTGTGAAAAATTTGAGAGGGAAATATTTTTAATTTTTTAGAACTTTAAAGGGGACTTTTTTATTTTATCTTATTTTTATACTGTTGTCTGAGGTCAACTTATGACGTCTGTGTTTTTTTAACATTCAAAAACATCATAATAAGTAATAGGCTATTGTCTGCCCTGGTTTTGAGCCTAGCTCCTGAAACGCTCGATTTGTATGGGTGTGTCGCATTGAAGACTTGGAAGTAAACGCCCACTGCTATGATTGGATAACAGTTTTGCATTATAATGAGCTTCATCTCCCCCGTCAGTAGGGATGGGTACCGAAACCCGGTATTAAATGAGCCCCGTTGCGAAACTATGAAAGACCGCAGTATCGATAAGCTCTGACGCTATCGGTTCTGCTGTCAGTACTGGAGAAATGAAAATACACTTACTATTTATTACTGATATATTATCTTACAAATTCTATCTTCTATCTTGTCTTGCAAAATCTATATTTTGTTATTAAACCATTTGTCTGTAATGCATTTTTGCTATTCGCAACTCAAAAGAGAGAGCGCTTTCTCACGCGGAGCTTCGGCGCACACAACACGACAGTCCCTGCTTAATGAGTGACGATGTTTTTTGTTCAAACATTGCTGTTTCTTTTGTTATGTATAATTAACTTTTCAGATTATGAAGCAATGTTAATTATGTTCTTAATTAGGTTTTTTTAATTAAAAATATATAACAAAAAGAACGATAAGAATACCGTTAAAGTACCGGTAAGAGTAGTAATACCGTTAAAACCTTAATGATACCCATACCCGTCAGTACATGTGGGAATTGTTGTGAAAGCGTGTGGGAAACGGCAACCAGAATGATTCGCCCACAGGGCTCGCAATATCAAACAAACACAATGATTTATCTCTCATTCACCCGCGATTTATTGGAATGTTATTTTTTATTACTTAGCCCGCCTGATCGGTGGATATAACCATGAACCGCATTACTCACACACACAGACACACAAGCATCTGCGAAACTTCACTGCAGACAAATCAGCATGTTCAAAACTTCTGTATTTTTCTTTCAAATATCAAGTCAAGAGAGTGAACAACGCACATCAAGAAAGGAATGTTATTTAACTATTTAAGATTTAAGCCCGTCGGCAGGCTGGTGATACATTTTGGTAGCCCGACTGGAAAACACACAGCCCCGAGACATACATACATGTTCTAGTCTGATCCTGAATCGCAGGTCAATGAACCAACAACACCTCAAATACAAAGGATACTCCAGCCTGTGACAGCGTGGTAAGTTATGTTTAGTTAGACACGTCCACATAATCAGTAGATATCAGGCGATTTTGAATGCAATACTATCACACGTAACTGTGTTGCATCATTCTTGTCGGATCCAGAAGGCACAGCATCATTGTTAAATCTCATCCTATCTGCAAATCCAGTCTCTTGTTTACAAACGAATCCAGAGTGAAATGAAGTGAACAAACACACAATGTCTTACTCACGTGAGCTGGATCTTCATTAAAAATGAAGTTTAACCATGCATTGCTAATACTGGAATCCGAATTAAGCTTATGCAGCATGTTTATTGCTTGGACGTTCGATATGGTTTAGCACCATGTGTCATTTATCTATGTCAGGCGCGAGTTGGTGGGTGGACCTACAGAACTAGACGTTCTTTCTTAGGTCTTTCTTTTCAGAAAATATTTTAATAATTTGCTTGATGACAATAGAGTAACAAGATATTTTAATATTATAATATTCATTTATTAAATTCTATTAAATGTATTTTAAATTTATATTAAAAAAATAAATAAATATAAAATAAATATATCTAATTTATAATTAATATTATTAAATTATTTAATATTATTAATTATTATTAAAGTCAGCATGAAATGAAAATTCACCCTTCACCATATTCACCCTTAAATCACACCCATTTTTAAATGCATGTTTTAGATCTTATTGTGAAGAATTCATCCATGTATGTTTACAACTGGATCTTCCCTTGAAAACAGCAGACTTCTCTCTGGAGACGTATGCTGAACTTCTCCAGTCACTTGTATTTCATCATGACTTTAAATAAAATGGTAATTAAAGGGTACTCCTCGTGATTGTCACAGGGCTGAGGCTTAGGCTCCAGATACTTTTAGCCATAAAAGAGTATTTCAGAGCCACTGAAGCAGATCAGTTTCTTCGTGGACTGCATTATTCTCAAGATCTTGAAGAGGACATTATCATGAAGGGCACGGAAGGCAGTGTGCTTCCTGCTCCAGCCCAGTAAATTCAGTCTCTCTCCGCCTATGTGATTTTACACTTTTATCATGAGGTGCTCTTACCTGATTAGTCACCGTCTGCTTTGGGCCATGTTGGTTCACTGCAACAGGAATGTGAACCATATTATAGATCCTGCGTCACCTGTGTCTAATCGATGACTTGTACAGCGCCATTACTCACAATAACTATCAATGACCTTCCTCCATTTCATACTGCTTGTATTTACCTTCTCACTGATACCTATAGCACTGCAAGTGTGTTCTGACTCCAAGAACGTTTGCTCAAACCTCCTCATCTTTTCAATTGTGTATGCATTATATTTACTCTGTGTAGTTACATTTGCTGAAGGCATTTTACAAGTTCTGATTAGTTTGGAAATTGAACAGAACAACAAATGACTAAAACACTTCAACATACCCTCCAGTAAAAGTAACTCTTGTTCTGGACTGTTACATTATTTCACCATATAGAGAGATAGAGTGCATTCAGGTGCCAGACAGGATTTTATGTGATTGCTTTCATTAAAATGCATCACTAATGACTCCAGACCTTGATTAGTCATTCGGAAAGATGTGTTTGTGCTGAAAGGGTCATCTTCTGCTAGCTTGTGCTTTCACGGTGTTTAGGAAAACAGCATTGTTGTGATGATGTTCATGAGTTTTCTAGCTACTGAAGCCCAACAAGGACACAATGTTAATACAAGAAGCAGAGAAACACAGAAATGCATAATGCAATAGAGTGCAACAGCAAGGAAGTAAAAATCCCATTCACTTTCTTCATAAAGTAACAATATACAGTATAAAGCTTTTAAAACAGACCTGCCACGAGCTCCATGAATGTTGAATAATGATATTCGCTTGATATACACTCACCTAAAGGATTATTAGGAACACCATGCTAATACGGTGTTTGACCCCCTTTCACCTTCAGAACTGCCTTAATTCTATGTGGCATTTATTCAACAAGGTGCTGAAAGCATTCTTTAGAAATGTTGGCCCATATTGATAGGATAGCATCTTGCAGTTGATGGAGATTTGTGGGATGCACATCCAGGGCACGGCTCCTCCCGTCCACCACATCCCAAAGATGCTGTATTGGGTTGAGATCTGGTGACTGTGGGCGACATTTTAGTACAGTGAACTCATTGTCATGTTCAAGAAACCAATTTGAAATGATTCGAGCTTTGTGCCATGGTGCATTATCCTACTGGAAGTAGCCATCAGAGAATGGGTACATGGTGGTCATAAAGGGATGGACATGGTCAGAAACAATGCTCAGGTAGGCCGTGGCATTTAAACGATGCCCAAATGGCACTAAGGGGCCTAAAGTGTGCCAAGAAAACATCCCCCACACCATTACACCACCACCACCAGCCTGCACAGTGGTAACAAGGCATGATGGATCCATGTTCTCATTCTGTTTACGCCAAATTCTGACTCTACCATCTGAATGTCTCAACAGAAATCGAGACTCATCAGACCAGGCAACATTTTTCCAGTCTTCAACTGTCCAATTTTGGTGAGCTTGTGCAAATTGTAGCCTCTTTTTCCTATTTGTAGTGGAGATGAGTGGCACCCGGTGGGGTCTTCTGCTGTTGTAGCCCATCCGCCTCAAGGTTGTGCGTGTTGTGGCTTCACAAATGCTTTGCTGCATACCTCGGTTGTAACGAGTGGTTATTTCAGTCAAAGTTGCTCTTCTGTCAGCTTGAATCAGTCGGCCCATTCTCCTCTGACCTCTAGCATCAACAAGGCATTTTCGCCCACAGGACTGCCGCATACTGGATGTTTTTCCCTTTTCACACCATTCTTTGTAAACCCTAGAAATGGTTGTGTGTGAAAATCCCAGTAACTGAGCAGATTGTGAAATACTCAGACTGGCCCATCTGGCACGCCATGCCAACAGCCATGCCACTCTCAAAATTGCTTAAGTCACCTTTCTTTCCCATTCTGACATTCAGTTTGGAGTTCAGGAGATTGTCTTGACCAGGACCACGCCCCTAAATGCATTGAAGCAACTGCCATGTGATTGATTGATTAGATAATTGCATTAATGAGAAATTGAACAGGTGTTCCTAATAATCCTTTAGGTGAGTGTATGCTCTGTAAGCTCTATAGTTTTCCTTATAAATACAGTGAATACGCTTCCCACAAGCCAGTCTCCCTACACTCTCAATATATATTTGTTTATATATTTATAACTGAACATTTTGCAATATTATTTTATACTCAGGGACTGTAATCAGCTATTTTATCTTGTACCAGTTTTGTTTTTTTATTTCATCCAAACTGTTCGTCTTATATATGGTTGTGGGTTTATTTTATTTCTTTATTTTATATTTAAACTTTTGGTTTCAAATCAGAGTTTGCATGTTGTGAGTAATTGCATCTGTTTGGTTTATCTGGTTTGGTTCATGACATGAACTATTGTTTTATTTTATTTTTTTTATTATTATTATTATCTTTGTGGTGAAAAATAAAAAAACCAAGGCCACTGAAAAAAGTGTCCGGTTGCTGTTGAGCTTGATAAGGAGAACATCAACACAAACAATACTGTTCCTGAGAAATCTGCTTTTTCACGTTCAGTTCTGCTACAGTGAGTTACAAACTTTCATTTGCAAGCACTGACTGTCCTCGGTGTAGAGCAGCATTAAATTCTCAAATAAGACATGAACACATTGTTGAGGGAATGTATAGTCTTTGATTAATTTTAACCAACAATCTGTGATAGCGACATTTGGTAGGCACAGCATGATTACTGCACATCTGCTGAAGCCTGTAATAATTTATTAATTTAAGGTCAAATGCAACACGCCTGGCTCCCATAGCTTGAGTCTGTTGTGATTTATTGGGGCAGTAAGAGGCAGTTGGGGGGGAGGGGGGGGGAGAGAAGATCATTTTGGGAAGAGCAGCTGACTCATTTGCATTCAGTCCATCTCACTGAAACAAGCCACGGGAGAGAGTCAAACGATAGAATGAAGGCGGCTGTCTGCCCACCTTTGGTCACCCACAGCAACGGAAATCTTTTTTATTGCGGTCACATACAGTACAGTCACATGTGACTCATAGGATTGAAATGAGAAACCTTCAGACAGAGATGAATGAAGTGATTATGATGATGCTTTTGTTCAGGATGAAGACAGAATATGTGCCATGCTCCCTGAGAAGATTTCTGCCACTTGTATTGTAAAGCCTGTCATGAAATATGTTTACTGAACATGTATACAATAGGGGTGTAACGATACACCTATGCCACGGTTCGGTTCGGTTTGCTGTGGAGGCAGGGTTCATGGCAGGCGCCAGCAATAATAACACTAGATTCACTTTTAACTTAATAACAACAGCAATCATTTAACTTATTAACTTTATCTTTATTAACTTTATACATTGGCTTCCCTTTTTCTATAGAGCAGTTGGTATACCTGAGTAAAAAAAAATTGATAAAATAAAAATTGATTACACGCACAAGAAAATGTCCCACTTTAACCTACTTAAACACATAAATTGTATGAATATGACTAATACTGATGAATAAATAGGCCTGTAAGTTAAAGCTATTAAATAGCAGTTTTTGTTAATACTATAAAGTAGCCACCACACTAATTTAAAATAAACAAAATAACATAAAGTGAAATAAAGTGTAATTTGGCAGTTATGGAAGCAACAGTTACCATGGCTAATACACAATACATCATGAACTGTTAATGAAAGATGAAAACTGCTCCTGATGAACATCATACCTGCATGCCTTCCCATCTAACACACGTCGAACCAGTTACGTGATCTATTGGTACTTTACTTTTATTTCATGACTTACAAATTGACATCGTAACGTTGCATGTTCGTAATTTCTCTTGCGCTTCATACACGGCGCGCGCCTCTGTAACTAAAGTGTGTGCGCTAAAGGCTGACATGACAAGAAAGCGGTTTTCTGAGGTGAGAGAGATTTTGTTTTATTTCGTAACAAGCTACGAAAATGCTGATGTTGCTGGGACTTTAAGGTAGCATTTTGCCTACCCGGCTAAATGAGGAAACTGGCTTTCTTTGTCCTTCCACCATGTAGCTTGAGCGATCGCCCAAGTCACGTGACATGCACTTGGAAGACAAAATGTAGTGTATATTTAGTAAATTATATTATTATAATAATATTTAGTAAAATACAGCTCTTATTAAATGTTAAAAGTGTACTAATTACTATTTAATCAAATGTCAAGGAAGAAAAAAATTATTTTGTGGCATAAGGTGAAGTGAGAGCTGGGCAGCAGGGGCCGGGGCATGTTCGGTTCGACATGAGAGTATCGCGGTTCGGTTTGAATATCGTTACACCCCTAGTATACAAAATATATAAAATAAAACATGTTTGCATATGTTGTAGGCCTATATCATATTTGCAGCACTGGGTAGTATCTGATTAGGCCTACATGTAAAATCAAACTACAGTTCCTTTTCTAATGATTACATGTTATCCCCATGATGGGTGTAAATTATTCATAATTCATTGATTCTACTTTGTCATATGTCTACTGCTTGTATACATTCAGAAGTTCTTCCAGGTTTGTGAAACACAGCCTCTAGTCATGTGACTATCACTGAAAACTGAGACCCACACAGCATTTTTTCACTGATGAAATCATTTCACTTTAAGAAGTGTTTTCTCAACATCACAACATTGCAATTCTAATCAGCTCCTGAGGAACACAACTATTATTTGAATAATCACTCACACTGATGAACACATTCAAATTTATGTAATTTCATATTTACATGCACTACAGGGATTCTGTTTGACCTAATATATTTACTTGAAATACCCATTGAGATTTTAAGTTAATAAGATGAAGTAATAATAAAATGAAGTAAAAATAATATTAAATGAGCTATGATAAGGTCATGGTTCTCTGATGTTGGTTAATGGTCACACGACATGCAAGTAAACATAAAATAATTTTTAGTAAATGTTTTATTTTGATTTATTTAAAATTCTTTATTTTAATTTTAAAAAAGAAAGAAAAAAGATGTAATTACTTAATAGCTTTTCATTAAACTCACCAAACTCCAGTCTGGGGAACCCTGACGTAATGTAGTATTTAATGCACTTCATGTTGCTGATAACAAAGTATGGAATATATTTTCTTTCTCTTTGTATTTTTATATCAATATGGTACAAAATTATCCTATTCAAATCAATGTGATAAATGAGTTAGGTCAAAGGTCATCTAGCTCTTTCATTTTCATTGTGGGGGCAAAACATACAATGCAATGATTTACAGCTGGTTGCTTTGAATACAAAATATTTTCATCACTTTTGTCAGGCATGGTATAAAAATAATGAATTTGGTGAAGTCTGGACAAAATTTACCACCATTATGGGTGGGTTGTTATTGCAATTATAGCATTTTGCAGTTCATAATAAAGTACAACCTTCTTTGCTTACACTAAGCACTAAGACCCACTTTTCATTACACACACACACACACACACACACACACACACACACACACACACACACACACACACACACACACACACAAGATTTCCTTACTAATTTCACTCCTCATCTTAATAGAAAATAACATTGTAAACATGACTATAAAGTTAATTATAGGGTTTAGCTGATGTATGGCAACAAATAAGAAAGTAATGGCCCTTTTTCTATTTCTTTTGGACTGACTTTAAAATAGACATGACAAAAAAACTAAACTGAACTCTTAATTTAGAATTTTTCCAAAAAACAAAACTATATTATTAATCTTTTAATTATTTTGGCTAAAATTTATATTCAAGAATTACTCAAAAGAAACCCTCACCTTTTATAATACTGATCTCACAATATACCCTTTCAAACATGAGATCACAAAACAAAAAAACTTATTAAAACAATACAAATTTTAAAGCTTTTCAAATTCATGTAACTGCCCTAATATTATACTTTATTTCAGTTTTTTTATTATTATTATTTTTACATACATGTTCATTCTATATTTTAGTTGATGTTGTTATTACATACTCTGAACTGTACCACAATGTCTTATATTTGTTTTGTACTTGTCTATTAATTGAACTAATAAAAATAAGAACGTAATTCATGAGGATATAGCGCCCCCGTGTGTGCAATCCTATTAATCAACAAACTGAATAAAAGTCCCATTTCACCACCCAAGTATTTCCTTGATGCTACCTATAATGTTGCCGCGTCTTGTTTTTATAGTATCACATTTTTGTAGTATTAAGTTAAACATTTCATGTATTAAAAATACATCGTTTTCTTTTATATTTCTTAAGCCTCTTAAATACTCTGACGTACTGATATTTGTAAAGCTAAAGCTAAGGAAGCCACGCACGCTCGCTGACGTCACTTCCTAATGACAGACTCATTCTGAGATTCGGGACGGTCGAGTGTATTATTCTTATTACAGGTAACTGCCTTTTAATTCCTCAATTAAGCATTCAAATGACTGCAGAAGAAAATTATCCCTAGCGTCTCTCTTTATAGGCGACTAAATCTACAAAACACGATACGGTATGCGAAAATTTTTAATGAACATGGTTCAGCAGAAAACCGTAGCTGTCCTCCAATTAACTTCCTCTAAAATAAATCCGGCACGTTACAAAAACTGTATTAGCCGAAGTTTTTTTGCTATTAAAATACATCTTATAGATTACTTTAAGCCGTTTAGAGTCATGCTGCTGCTAACACAGCTAACGTTAATTACTGCAAATGATAACGTGCACATTTGGGTAGAAGGCTGCGCACGAGCACAAATGAACACTCTTACGGTATATTGTAGCGTTCAAAGATACATTTCTGTAATTTGTGAGTTCTGTTGTCTTATTTTCCTACAGACATGAGGCTGAATCTGTTATTAGCTGTCACTCTGATGTCCATCCCCATGGCACTTGTGCAGGGGGCTGAGAAGAAAAAACTGCAGATCGGAATCAAGAAAAGAGTGGACAACTGTCCTATCAAGTCCAGGAAGGGTGACGTGTTGAACATGCACTACTCTGTAAGTGTCATACTTCTCTGACCCAAGTATTATTCATTCTCCAAAATGTCTTATTTAACTCCCTTTTTTTTTTTTTTTTTTTTTTTTTAATCTGGAGGGGAAACTGGAGGATGGGACAGAATTTGACAGCAGTATACCGAGGAATCAGCCCTTCACCTTCACTCTTGGCACGGGACAGGTCATCAAGGGCTGGGATCAGGGTTTGCTGGGGTGAGTGAGCAGCAGTAGTTCTGTATTACTAGATCATCTGAGATCATTTCTCAGTCAGAATTGGGGTTTAAAGAGGGGAACTTGGAGTTAGTCTAATAAAGAGGAATTAGCAGATCAGATTTAAGAGGCAGTGTGCAACTCTGTTCAATATATTAGCATGTGTCTGTGCTGTGGCCTAGTGATCTGCAAATGAGCATCCTATTTTCTTTCTCCCCGTGATTAGCCTACCTGTCTCTTTATAAAAAGCCTGTTTAGCATGTTGTTCCTTCTCCTTCCTCTTAGGATGTGTGAGGGTGAGAAGAGGAAGCTGGTTATTCCCTCTGAGCTTGGTGAGTATATTATGGAAAAGTAATGTGTTATATGAAAATTATTTAATCCATATCTTAATCATATATGACTGTTTTATAAACTACAGGTTATGGCGACAGAGGAGCACCACCTAAAATTCCAGGTAAGATGATGCACAGTCCAATCCAACATTGAGTCTTATATCAAGCACATTCACGTTATATTTCTTTCTACAATAGCTTTGTTTGTTAGGGATCCATAGCACCTTCTTACAGTAGCGATGAAAAGTGTACGCTACTGTAAAAAATGTCCCAATTATAGCAGATACTGGCAAAAATGTTATCTTTAAAAATTGTGTTGGACAATGGTGGGCCTTGGAGTCAAGAAGGACCACTGTATGTACCACATTCTGTCTCACGTTTCAAATCTGTTTTCCCACTAGGTGGTGCCACACTCATCTTTGAAGTAGAGCTGTTGAGCATTGAGAGAAGATCTGATTTATAGTGATGGATACAGTATGTGGGCCTGTCAGTCTGAAGCATTTTAAATCAGTGTGTTTGCAATGCTGCTGTACTAGATATACCTGCATAGCAATTTCAGGTGTTGAAGACCCTTTTCAGTTATTAAAGTGGTTACAGAAACAGAATGAGCTCAGTAATCACACTTTTCATTTGTTGTGAGATGTTTACCTTCCTAGAAAAAGATTGACACAGACGTGTATGTAGCACCATTCTTTATTTGAGAGCCTTACTACATGTATTTGGTTGTGAGAGTGCACACAGTACAGTTTTTGCCATTCCAACAAGTTCTGATCAGTTTCTTAAATCTTGTTCACTTGAAATTGAATAAATGTTTTATTTACAAAAGATATGCAGGTTTTGAGCTTGATTTAGCATTGACCTTGGCCTACACCACCAAAGCATCTTCATTCATAGCCTTCATCATAATTTTTTTTGTAAAATTAGTAAAAATATCAGATGTAACAAATTGGCAAATTCACTCCCAGTATTGCTACTCTTCATCCTGAAAGAACTTCAAACTAGCTTAATTTTCCTCGGTCAAATGTTTTTAAAAACAGTAGTACTAAGCACAGACCTGTCGTGTTTTTGTTTATTTCCTACAAATGGTAGATTAAAAATGGCTTACAAAACACAAGTTCACAATTCTCATCCCCCTCCCTCTTCCCGACTTACATCAACACACCCTAAAATCTGAAACCCCGTACTGTATCTAAAACTAATATTTTCTGGCCTGCAAAAAATCGTTTCGCCCTTACGAAAGACAGCAGATGTGAGAGACCGACAAAAAAGGGGGTAAAAAGAAATCAGCTTTGTTCTAACTTCCTACTTGATTACAGACACATGAAGCGAAGTCACGAGGCTGAAAAAAAGTGTATTAGTGAACAGTGTAACCGTAACATCAACCATTCGGTTCCTTTCCCTAAATCACCACAGGGTTTTTACGCTAAAGGGACACTACCACACTCTCTACATGTAAGATATGCTGAAACAGTACTAAGACGAAGTAAAAACAGTTGATCAACCTGCAGCTGAGGTTGGCTTGGCTGGATTCATATCATTGATCTCCATTTGACAGACGCTGTGGTTTAGTGGTTTGGTCTGCATGCCTGCATCTCTCCTCTGGGTTTGGAGTGACAGGTTGGATTTGTGGTGGTGGGAAGAGCTGTAGTGACATCATGGCGTCAGCTCCCCTTTCTTCTGCGGGGTGCTGAGTTTCTGCATCCCTCGGACCTTCTCCAGCAGCGCCGCCACAAAGTCCTGCAGGTGGCCAGAATGAGAGTGATCTGTCCAGAGACTCAATGGCTCTGAGAATAACATGACTGCCTGTAATGAAGGCAATTGCTAATGCTATTGATATCCAAAATGGCACTTACATCATTAGGCTTATAACAGTCGACCAGCAGCATCTGAAAAACAAAAATGGTAAGGGAATTAATGCCTTTCAGACTAATCTGAAACCAATGTACCAATGAAAACGGAAAGCTGACAAAAAAAAAAAAAAAAACTGAAATAAATCTCCTGCTGAAAACTCTGTCTTCAAAAAGAGCTCATGAGTGGAAGGATTACTGTTAAACCACCTACAGATGAGGCACACTAGAGTGCAATTCAGCACAGAAGGGTGGAAATCTAATGTAATGTTCTTAGGGGGAGATATCTGAAGCAAACAGAAACTAGTAAATGTATTAGAGATCTGATTAGACCTTCACTCGAATGGCTCTCTCAACATCGCTGGGCAGATCCAGAAGCTCATCCACATCTATTTCCAGCTCAGGCACCTCATCTTCCTGCAAAATACAGAACCACTGATGAGAGACGTTAATAGGGGCTCCTGTGATTAATTCACAAGCCACAGAAAGGGGGACAGATCATGAACTAGACCAGTTTGGTAAAAAAAAATATATATATCATGCAAACATCTCTTCTGATCTCAGAGAGTTCATGCAGCCCTATTTGACTGTTATTTGCACGTCCCCTGTAGTCAGAGAAAAATTGGCAAAATTTTACCTTAACAGCTTGTAATTGGGGCAGTGCCATTAAAGGGATAGTTCACCCAAAATTTTTATTTAGCCTATGATTTACTTAGCCTTAAGTCATCCTAGATGTATATGACATTCTTCTTTCAGACAAATGAAATTGGAGTTAAATTAAAAATGTCCTGGCTCTTCCAAGCTTTATAATGGCAGTGAATGGCTGTTTCTGTTTTGAAGGTCATAAAAGTGCATGTATCCATCATAAAAGCGCTCCACATGGCTCCGGGGGGACCTTCTGAAGTGAATTGATGTGTTTGTGTAAGAAAAATATCCATATTTAAAACTTTACAAGCTGTAATCTCTAAATTGTGTTAACTGTTGTACGCACGTTCACGGCTGGATATCTTTTATGATGGATAGATGCACTTTTATGGACTTCAAAACAGAAACAGCCATTCTCAGCCATTATAAAGCTTGGAAGAGCCAGGACATTTTTTAATATAACTCTGATTGTATTCGTCTGAAAGAACAATGTCATATACACCTAGGATGGCTTGAGGGTGAGTCAATAATGGGCTAATTTATATTTTTGAGTGAATTGTCACTTTAAAGGGACAACTTTGTACCTCATCTACCCCAAAGAGGTGCATATTAGAAGCTTACAGTAATAATGTGAACCCTTAAATGTATAGTTCACTGAAAAATCTAAATTCTGTCATCACTTTCTTTCACTAAAGGCCCATTCGCACCAAGGACGATAATGATAAAGATATAGTTCTAAAAATGGTTCTAAATATAGAAGAATAGTAGCTTCGTTGGAATCGTTGACAGCCAATCAGAATCCATTCTGCTTTAACGAGCTCAAGCATTTAAAGCAACAGATGACCAAACCGCAGCGCGTTAACAATAAACAGGATGATAACGTTGGTGTGGATGCTAATATAGTTATTTTCATAGTTATTGTTCTTATTGTGAACAAGCCTTTAAGAATAATGATGATTACACTTTGGTTAGTCATCATTTACTAACCAAACTGTTTAGGTTCCAATTGACTTCCACTGTAGTTTTTGTCCATATAATGAAAGTCAATGGGAACTGAAACTGGTAACCAACATCCTTCAAGATGTGTTCTTTAATGTTCCACAGAAGAAAGGAAGGCCAGGTTTTGGAACAAAGGGCGATTAAACAATGGAATTTGAAATTATCTGTGGTGGACATTCTTGTTGAGATACTATTAGTCTTTTAGAAGATACAAAGTTGTCCCTTTAAGGAAACTGCCCCAATGACAAACACTTTATTCTAACTATAGAAACCAAGCCATCTCTGGCCTTTGTGCATGACATCCTTTCTCCACAACAGGATGGGTTGATCCTCATGTCCATGTGCGATTTATTGTGTGTATGCTTCTGACAAAAGCAATCTCCATTCACTTCCTGTTGGCTTACAAAGACAACAATTTGTCTCCTTCACAATGCTGTCTGATAGCTTCTTAGACTGAGACACAGTAAGTGAATGGAAGCACAACCACAGCACTGGTTTTTATGTCTTATTGCAGTTAGTTTGCAGTCACATTCCTTTTGATCAGAGATTCACTCTCATTTAGCTGTTTCCTGCAGTGCTATTATGCTCCATTAGTGATTTTATGTGTGCTGAGGAAGACGGGGAAGGAAAGCTGCAGTATACGGAATTGTCACAAGTTTTTCTTCACGTGTATGTGCTGTTGAAGTCATTGAGAAATCAGGTCTGTTATGAAACCCTTCACACTGACCCATATTGTAGAGTCGCACTAGCACACTACAGCTGACCTACTCGTAAATTAAAAAACTTCCTCTTGCATCTAATACTTATTCACAGTGATCAGCTGAAGGTCACCACCTTTATTTTACATTTACAGACTAGTGCAGCACTTCATGAGACAGTAATAGGACTGGGAAGTGCATAGCATTGCCTCTTTAGAATACTTAATTCTGATTGGTCAATGGTCAATCATGGTATTCTGTGTCTATCAGGACTCAATAATGAGGATTGCTCAGGCCTATTGACACCTTTGTACCTTCTCCTACAAAAGCGTGCATATTGGTTCCTCTTCCAACATTCAGTGGGTTTATGAATTTATAGCTGTCATAGAGTTACAATACAGCTATACGATTTTCAGCTTTTATTAAAAAAAAAAAAAAAAAAAGGATTACAAATAAAAAATATTAGATCTAATTATATGTAATATAAGTCCCTCACATACTTTTGTATAATGACTGCAAACCGTATAACTGACCGGTTTCCCAGGCAACCGATTTCCTATATTAATAATAAAATATACACTGGCAATTAAATTAATATTTTGGAGTCAGTATGTTTTTGTTGTTGAAAGAAATTAATACCTTTTATTCAGCAAGGATGCATTAAATGGAGAGTAAAAACATTCATAATGTTACAAAAAATTATACAAAATGTATATTTCAAGAAGAAATGTTTCTTCAGCACCAAATCAGCATATTTGATTGACTTCTGAAGGATCATGTGACACTCAAGACTGGAATAATGATGCTGAAAAAATTCGGCTTTGCCATCACAGGAATAAATTGCATTTTAAAATATATTAAAATAGCAAAAAGTTTATTTTAAATTGCAGTAATATTTCACAATATTACTGTTTTTATTTTGTTTAAATAAATGCAGCCTTAGTGAGCAGAAGAGACTTAAAAAAACATTACAAAATCCTACTGACCCCAAACTTTTGAACAATAGTGTAAATACTTTATGCATGTTTATTTATTAACTATGTAGCCAAGAGCCCACTGTTTGTTTTGTGATAAAGATCAGTATATTATCCAATACACAGTATTTCTTTCACTGCTCTACAGTACAGTTACATTTAAATAATGTGAGCTCAGTGAAAAAACAGCCATTATATTTACAAAATGTTCTCAGTGGTGTGTGGAAATGATTTGAAAGCCACAGATCTATCATCTAACATTTAAACAAAAATACATTTGAGCCAACCTTTGTCCGTGCCACAATAGAAACACGTTATGTAATTTGTCACTGTGCATCTTTATCCACTTAGGTACATTTGTCTTCAGTTTTTGCTCAGGGCTGTTGTGATTTAAGATGTGCATTCTAAACATCAGTCTAATTGGACCAAACATTGCTGAGACTAGCAATATAATGGACGAGTTCTCCTGTCACACCACATTCATATGAATAACCTGTGGGATTCAGATGACATTTCACAAGTTTAAATATGTGTGCTTCTATATCTTCTTCCTTATTATATGAGATATTATTGTAACTTGTAGAACTGTATTCTGACATCAGAAATCATTTGTCAGTGGAAACTTATCACACGTAAGCAGGCTCTCAAACAAATCCAAAGGATTCGGGCTACTCTGTAGTGTCAATGAGACAAAGCGAAATGTGGATTTTAGCTCAGGATGAGGCCTACCGCTGGGCTGAAAAGAGCATTCAGAAAAATCTCATTTCAAGAGCTGCCTAGTTTTACACCACGCATTATCTAGGTCAGTTATATTAGCCCTGGAGGTTAAGTCAAACTCAAAGTGAAGCATGCTTTGCATGTCTGAACAGATGACATCATTACAATGGCTAGAAGGGTGATCCCAAACATCCCAGGAGGCTGAAAGAAAGACCCATCCATATTATATTCATGTGCAATAGACATAAAAATCATAATCAGCGATATCTGGGTTTTGCGCATCTGTAGACATAAATATATTGAGATTGGAATCCATGCCTTTGTTAATGCAGCTGGAGCTCCATCCTCATATAGACCTGTCACATTAACATATGAGGCAAGCCCACTGTTCGATGAAATATGAATGGATGCATTATGCATAAAGGAATCATTAGGTGCTCAAATCTTTTTTTACTCGCAGCACCTGTCCAAGAGGCTCACCTTTGTTTTATGGCTTTGTCTGTAGTTCTGTCATGCCACGCCCTTCCATGTGTAAATGCATAACCATAAAATTTCAAAATGAAGACAAAATAAAAAAATAAAAATGCCATGCTGCTCTTAATAAGCTATCAATTTATTAAAGCAAGCCAACTATCGCACAAAATGGACATGACAAATGGAACGGGAGGAATGCCGGTTCACGAGTAGCCTATTGTAAAGAAAGAGCTGTCATTCCTTGCAACAAAGGATTGCACGCTATCAAAGCAATGACAGTGTTTTTTGTCCTACCTCGCAATCGTACAGATTCATTAACTGGCTAACTATCCACTCCTCCAAATTCAGCCGCCTCCTCAATTCTTTTCTGTCATATTTTACGGTCACTCGTCCTTGCTTCTGTGGCACTTCTTCTTCGGTACCGGGAGGTGTTTGAAAATAGACCCGGGGCTGAGGTGTCGTTTCCGGACTCGTTACCGCTGCCATTGTCCCTAATAAAAAATAAATAAAAAAAGTGAGGTGGATTTAATGCTTTAATCAATTAGAGCATCAGTTCAAAAGACAGAGCCGGTCATGTGCACATCCATTGCATGTTGCAAAAAAAAAAGTGCCGGGTCCCTTTTCTTAAATGGAACAGACCTTTGAATTGCAAGGAGTCTGCAACGGTAGATGGGGATCAGGCATACAAGGAGCTTAGAAAACAGAAGAATTCATCAGACTAATTGTGTGGCCGCGGTTTATCAAAGTCCATCTTCCCCAAATCGGTCCATCAATTGTCACAGAAACGCTTGTGGGCGCCTCCAAGTGTCCGCGCTGAAATACTAGCCATGCCGTGAACAAATCATTCGTTTGAGTCGGATCTTTTCAATGAATCAATTATAGTGGTTCACTAAAACAGCCGATCCAGCAACTCACTCGCAACTAGCACACTATACACTTCACCACTTTTATTTTACAATATACAAAATTTATATCGCAGAAATAGTAAGATGTAGTAGCCTATGCCTGTTTTGTTGTGCTGTCACTGATTAACTGAGCGTTGAAGCGTCATTTGACTGATGGGGAGAAATTGTGCATTCCAAATAGCATGTGACTCGACAATAAAACACGCAGACGTTTTTAACCCAAACATGCAATTCAAGATATGCACCTTAAAATGAGTAATTAAATAGCAATATGCGCTAGATATGACTGCCCTAATCAATATTTGGACCGCTAATTTGAACCGAACTTTTAGAACCGATTCGCGAAAGAGTCGGACCTCCCATCACTAAATACCAGCACGCAATGTTTCCTTTTGGTCCTTATGCAGGCTGTGCCTAGTGTTATAATATGCCTAAATAGATTAATATTTAATATAAGTTTTTCATAAAGTCCCATATAATAATTTCAGTCACCGATATAGCATAGGCCTATTATAGTCTACTGAAATTTTATGTTCCCCGTCCGGCCACCCCTCTTTTCTGTATGTGGACTATTCCAAATCAAATATCAAGTCAGTCTCTCTCTCTCTCTCTCTCTCTCTCTCTCTCTCTCTCTCTCTCTCTCTCTCTCTCTCTCTCTCTCTCTCTCTCACACACACACACACACACACACACACACACACACACGGTCACACGAAGTGACCCTCCGTCTGTCGTCTCATTTCATCGTAAAATCCAAAATTATGTAATTTATTCAACCCTAACTGGTTCATTCAGTCCAGTAAATTGCCATCCTTTTTGCATCCACTGAATTTGAATGGGTCCATTGCTCTCAAGCTATTTCATTGTCCATTTAGAATTTCATTTTATTTTATTATTTCATTGGGTTATTCATTATTCTTATTGACATGAATGGCTTGGCCTACATATATTCCTGTATGATATAAAGCACCAGAGTAACTGTATTTAGGCTATTACAATAGCCTACATTCTAAATACAATACTTATGAATATTACCATAAGTATGCTGTGATAGGCTATATTTTCATAATTATGTTGTAACATCCATAATTTTTTTAACAATATAATTTCTACTTGAGTTTCAACTCAATGTTCTGGTATTCAGAGGGTTCGAAAATATGCAAATTTTAACAAAACACAAATAGGCCTACATGTACAGAAATGTACTTAGAAATGGAAACCAAAGAGACGAGATACGCGAAAGGGTTAAACGCAAAAAGTGCATCACATATTTTGGTAAAGCACTTTAATCTTACTTCAATATTTTTTTAGCTGTTATGTTGTTTAAATCCTAAAGTTTGTACCAAGTCCATTAGTGCTTTATGAATAATTATACTTTGTCATCACGACCCGTACCCTTCCTGCTATCTATGAAGAAATATGAAAATATCCAGGTTTACTTAGTTTAAGGATTTGACACATTCTAATTTGTACAATATCTTTTATTTAGAATACTAGATTTGAATGAATGCATCACAAATAATATATGCTATGGCCTGATTTTGGAAGTGTGCATCCTTGCATTCTTTTTCATTTATTATGTTCCCCACAACCCCTTCCATAATAATAGGATGAGGAATTTGTGTTGGTTCTATTGGCACTTTTCAAGTTTTTTAAATTAGCAGCATATTAAGGGCTTGTGTTGTTTTAAATATGAACCTAAATCTTGAACGATAAATTAATTTAGCTAACATAGATATAGATATGCATATGTAGATTCTGCATTCATCCACATTCAAATTTAAAGCAATTCAAATGCTGACATATCTTACTAAGATAAAGTGTAACATATTTAGACAGGTTGTGAACCCTGTTTTGTTTTCAGGCAGCTTAATATAACTTTCAAAAAAAGTCCAGTACAAACGCTACTGCCGTTCATTAACAGCAGCTGTAACAGTTGCTAGGCAACAAGAACAGACTTCCATAGGCTAGGCCGTCCCATTTAACAATGCTGAGTCCAACCTTTTCGGCCTTTGAAGGCATGGCCTTTGTATTGGGAAAATTTGAGCTTTCTAAGATGCCACAACATTGCTCATCCTCTAGTTTTAAAACCCTCCGAGATTTAAATTCCAGAAGAAATGGGATAACCATTCAAAGGTGAGAATGTGTTGGTTTGTGTTTTTATATGATGTTTTATTAACAAATTTCAGGGAGAAGCACGTTCAGATAATCAACCAAATGAGCACAGGAGGAGCATGTTCAATTAATCAACTCAGTTAGCAACTGGAGGTATACATACTGCAGAATTACCTCTGTCCCACGACAGTTTTCAGCATCTCCTCACTCCTAACTATTCCTCCAGCCTGGGAGGGGGTTGGAGCCCTCCCCTGAGTCATGGCAAATTTGCATATCCTTTACTCTATCTGTAACGTTTTAATGTTGCGTTAGCTAACACCATCTTGTATTGTGTGTTAGTTTGTCAACATGACATATGTTGACTTGATACTATAAATTCATACTACATTGTACACTATATTGTTTAAAAATTTGGGATCAGTAATTAAAAAAATGTTTTTGAAAGAAGTCTCTTATGCTCACTAAGGCTGCATTTATTTGACTTAACAGTACTGTGAAATATTAGTACACACAATATAAATAACTGTTTTCTCTTTTAATATGTTTTAAAATGTAACACGTGATGTTAAATATTCAGCGTCTTTACTCAGTGTCACGTGACATGAATGAGCCTTCAGAAATCGTTCTGATATGCTGCTTTGAAGAAACATTTTATTATTATCAGTGTTGAAAACAGTTGTGCTGCTAAGTATGTTTGTGGAAACATATTCAGAACTCGATGATGAGAAACTGAAAGTTGAAAAGAACAGCATCTATTTGAAATAGAAAATTTACCCTATCAAATAAAATTTAACATAGTCAGTCTTTAGTGTCACTTTTGATAAATTTCATGCATCCTTGCGGAATAAAAGTAGGCTTTTTTATTTATTTTTAATCTTACTGACCAAAAACTTATGAACAGTAGTGTACAGTATCTACTCTAACTACTTAATGTAAAATGTTTAAAACTGCTCTTCAACAGCATCCTAAAACCTGTACAAATAAAAAAAAACAAACAAAAAAGTGTAACACTAGAGGGCGGCCTGTGATCGCTTTATTTCAGTGAACCACACTGGTGAGAAGAGGACATTATGTAATGTAGATCTTTTGTTTGGAATTGTAGCTGCTTCAACCTTGAAAAAAAAAAACTTACAAACGAGAAAGCAGTTTAAAAAAAAAAACAAGGTGTTCTTCAAAGATGAATGGGTCGAACTACCAAAAGATGTCAGTCATATACAGATTTAGAACAACTTGAGCAATATGAAAACACCAAATGCATTTTAACTAGTTCACAATGAATAGCATACAAAAAAATAAAACATCCACCAGAATCATCATCCTGGATCCAATTAGAGTCACTTCTTTCTGTTTACAGAACAAATTTTAAAGCAGTAAAACCCGATCTGCCAAACACAGTTGAATCCTCTGTTGTCTGAAATTGCCTGTTAATCAGTTTTTATATTTCTGATTTGCTGCTTCTAGGGTAGACCCTGTATGAAATTGCTGCCAACAAGGCTGTTATCCTTCTTTTTAATGCACCGTGTAATTGGTTCAGTGGCCCCTGTGTGCCACACACCAGCTCTGGATTATGAGCTCTGGGTCCTGTGGGCCTTCCTCACACACTCTTCTCTTCACTCTACAGTCACAACAAAACCAATCGAAAGGCAGAACCGAGTGCTGGTACATGTTGCCTTCGCCAAACCGTTGGGGATATAATACTAGTGTTTGAGATTAAAAGAGCCCTTCCAAACAATCCAACTGCAATTTGAAATGTTGCATAACCACTTGCCATTGGCTCATTGGCGTTTAGGAATTGGATAACGTTCAAATTGAGCATTCAGTTCTCTTTATTTACCCTCAGCGAATCTGAGCTGTTGGGAGGGGCATGGTGGGAAATCTTCCAGAGCAGTGTGCCTTTTTAGTCTTAATCTAGTCTCTCTTGAGGGCCATGTTGCCTCCTTTGAGGACCTGTCAGTCATGGAGAGTGCTAAAATCATTCTGTGTGGGGTTTCAAGATAATTATGTTAAGGCCTGACAGAAATTAGCCAGCAGCTTTCACACTGCAGAATTTCCATCGAAGCTAAGCAAGGTTGAGCATGGTCAGCACTTGGATGGAAGACCTGCTGGGACTAAGCGGACTAAATGATTGGAGATGTCCAGCGTACATCACTAGAGAGATGTTTTCGAAGATTTTGATTGATTTTAAGAATTTCGAGGTCAAATTAAAAAAGCAATATGCATGGATGAACTGACACGCATTTAGAAAATAGATTGGCGTAGTGTGAATTTTAAATTCATACAGACTTTTTTTTTAGTATACTTTATATTTTACATTGAATTTTTTAATCTTTTTGCATAAGATCCATTTCGGGTAATACAACCACAAGTGGTCAAATTAAGTATTATTAATTTAGTCACCATGAAATCAAAATGGGCAGTTCCAACACAATCTCAGTTTGTGCTATTTAGATACGCACTTTCATGAGATCAAGCTGGCAATTCTTATTTTATATGAATATTGCAATGCATATTCTAAATAATTTTTTAAAATCTTTTATCTTTTATCTTTAATTAAAATAACTTCCCCTCCCTTTTGCAGCGACTTCTCTGATGACGTGTTTATTGGCACAAGGGCGGAGCAAACCTGTCACTCACATGAACGATCCAATCAATTCCCAGTGGACAAAATCAAGTCCCACCCTACATTTTTTTCTTGTTGGAGTAGCCGTTTCACTCAGATATGTAGAATTGGGAAAAGACTAATGCAACTTCCGTTTAATGCCGGTTTCTGCTGGAAGAGGTGTTAGTAACACACCAGCAGGGGGCGCTAGGTGCCAGTATAGTGATGGTGAATGCTAAATTAGATGTTAAACTGAGGTCCTGACACCCTGAGTCCAGGGGCGCATCGGGCCTTTACTTGGGCTGAAGCCCAGGGGCCTACACTGGGGATGGGCCTACTTCCTGCACGAAAATGATATTTTTCAAATAATTATTTGTATATATGGGAGTTTGCAACAGTGACAACAGCATTAAACCAACTCACACACCAGTAAATTTTCAGGACTCTCATTTCTCAAACTGCATTTTTGGCAAATCCCTGCTGTGTGTACGGAACCAGACTGGACAACTAGCTTAATTTCATTCAGTGCGAGAGAGCCGCCCTGCGCTGAACGCGGGTTAAGTAATTTGGATATAATCTGCGTGTCATATGAAGGATCCAGTCACTGTTCCATCATGCTGCTTTAAAGTCTCAATTTTAATTTCAGGAGGTTTTAAATCTGGGGATGGAAAAACAGGAATCGCAATATTACTTAAATGTGATCATCAAGTCCTCGTGAAATCAAAATTGGCCCTATTTACTTTATTAGCACACATTACAGGTCTTAGGGTGAACAATTAATCCGTGCAAGTTAATACACAGAAAAAAATTGTTTGTTGTGGTAATCTTTAATCAAAATCTGAAAAGTAACTTCCGGTCTGGAAACGGCATTCCTTCTCAGATGATGTCAGTTTGACGGCTTAGGTTTGAAAATGCTTAACCCTCCAACTGTTAGTCTGCTATGAGCGAGAGATGGAGATGAGGAGCGCTGAAGTGAAACTCTGCTCTATTCAATATTCCACGTCACAGCACTGAAGAAAACTCACTTGCTACTTCCGGTTCACTGGGACTTTAAGGGCTATGATTTAATGAATTAAACTCCAGCACTGCATGTTTCAAACTCAAAGTAAAGACGTGACGCTGTTGCGTGTTCTACGTGCTCGTGCTTTTAGCAGTTTGCAATCACCAAATAGTCCACATATATGCCAAGTGATTATTTTAATCTTCTGCTGATGAATAATAAATATCTTGTAGTATAATTTATGTTATTTATATAAATGGAGCTGTAAACTCGCATTTTGGCCAGAAAAGTTTTGATGGCATTTTATTTTCGTATTATGCTACCTCCATACAATGCCTACAATAATGCAGACTGCAGTGTTTCCCAACCATTATGGAAAATGATCAAATTCCAAAAATATAACAATAAATGCTACAAATAAGATCATTGCTGTCTCTATATTTTGTCATTTTTGTTTTATAAAATGAATGCCATTGGTCATCCTTTCCATCTGTATGAGGGTTTTACAAATATTTAACCAATAAAAAGCTTTTAAAAGAGGCTGTGACTAAACCTCGTAAATGCCGCCCACAGTTTGGAGATCTGCTTGTTTGCTCAAAAATCATTTGAAATATTTGGATAACATTTTTATGTTGGTAACTTGTATCTGTGTTCTACTTGTTAACAGTCACCAAATGATTTTCCAAGCAATGTTAGAGTCACAATATTGATTGAAACATTAGAAGTCAAATGTTACATCTGCCCCCACATGCGGGGGCGATTGTAACGCCATATGGGGGCAATTGTAACAACACATGTAATACCTTTGTATAAATACCAAGGACCACAATAAACTATTTAATATCCATTACAATATGGACCGTGACACCCCCCTTGCTGTTTTCCTTGGTCTGAACGTTATGCTGTGAACAGAGAGTGTACAGGGCCTGCTCAGTAAAATGGATCCAGAATGAGAGGCAAAACCTTTAACCTCTGGACTATGCCACTGAATATACACTCACCTAAAGGATTATTAGGAACACCATACTAATACTGTGTTTGACCCCCTTTCGCCTTCAGAACTGCCTTAATTCTACGTGGCATTGATTCAACAAAGTGCTGAAAGCATTCTTTAGAAATGTTGGCCCATATTGATAGGATAGCATCTTGCATTTCTAGATCTAGATGCTCTATTGGGTTGAGATCTGGTGACTGTGGGGGCCATTTTAGTGCAGTGAACTCATTGTCATGTTCAAGAAACCAATTTGAAATGATTCGAGCTTTGTGACATGGTGCATTATCCTGCTGGAAGTAGCCATCAGAGAATGGGCACATGGTGGTCATAAAGGGATGAACATGGTCAGAAACAATGCTCAGGTATGCTGTGGCATTTAAACAATGCCGAATTGGCACTAAGGGGCCTAAAGTGTGCCAAGAAAACATCCCCCACACCATTACACCACCACCACCAGCCTGCACAGTGGTAACAAGGCATGATGGATCCATGTTCTCATTCTGTTTACGCCAAATTCTGACTCTACCATCTGAATGTCTCAACAGAAATCGAGACTCATCAGACCAGGCAACATTTTTCCAGTCTTCAACTGTCCAATTTTGGTGAGCTTGTGCAGATTTTTTTCCTATTTGTAGTGGAGATGAGTAGTACCCGGTGGGGTCTTCTGCTGTTGTAGCCCATCCGCCTCAAGGTTTGCATGTTGTGGCTTCACAAATGCTTTGCTGCATACCTCGGTTGTAACGAGTGGTTTTTTCAGTCAAAGTTGCTCTTCTATCAGCTTGAATCAGTCGATTCTCCTCTGACCTCTAGCATCAACAAGGCATTTTCGCCCACAGGACTGCCGCATACTGGATGTTTTTCACTTTTTACACCATTCTTTATAAACCCTAGAAATGGTTGTGCATGAAAATCCCAGTAACTGAGCAGACTGTGAAATACTCAGACCGGCCTGTCTGGCACCAACAACCATGCCACGCTCAAAATTGCTTAAATCACTTTTCTTTCCCATTCTGACATTCAGTTTGGAGTTCAGGAGATGTTAATAAGTATGTTGATCTTACGCCAAAATGGCAGTATTTAAAGTTAAGACAACTTCTGATTCATAGATATTGAAGATTTTGAAAAAATGAGAAATTTGGTGAGAAACTTGGTGAGATTTGAACCCCGGTCCCCAGATTGAGAGGCACTCAAAGACTATAAACCACTGGAGTATGCTACCACAATACAGTATTTAGAGATGTATTACATAGATATTTAAACTGAACAAAAAACACTTTTCTTAAATTATTGAAAAAGAAAAAAAAAACTACTTTGACTATATTTTTATATATATATATATATATATATATATATATATATATATATATATATATATATATATATATATATATATATATATATATATATATATATATAAATAAGATATACTATTTTCTATATCTTATTAAGCTGGACACTATTTTGATGGACTGTATCACCCCATGACAAGCTACCCTGCTAGCTAGAAACAATGAAGCTAATGTTTGACAAAGATATAAAATGTTAGACAACAGAATGGTCATGAAATCAAGACTTAAATTCATAGACATAAATGGTTAAGACAGTATGAGGAAAATACTGTAGATGAAAAAAATTACTTTCATGCCTCAAAAATGAGTCTTTGCAGAAAAACTTTACCAAGTATCACTTAGCAGCGTGTCCTTTGGCTGGCAGAGAAGGATCTCCACTAAGCACATGCAAAATGAGTTTCATGGTTCTGTCTCGTTTCTCATTGGTGTAATTTGAAATTAATGTCAGAATTAAACTGTCCTGATATTTTACTCACCCCCCATCTCATCCAAGGTGTTCATGTCTTTCTTTCTTCAGTCAAAAAGAAAATAAGTTTTTTGAGGAAAACATTCCAGGATTTTCTCCCCACCATTGACTTCCATTGCAACCAAAATGTTGAAAGAATGGGTCAATTTTCAAAAATAATATACTTTTTAACCTAAGTTATTTTTTAACCCCCAGTGATTGCGCAATCACGTCGAAAACGTCACACTAGACGTAGGCAGAAGTATCACTCCAAGCGATTGCAAGGAAGCTAAAACATTTATTTATTTATTTATTTATTTATTTATTTATTTATTTATTTATTTATTTATATTTATATTTATGTGGGGTAGGGGGACCTACCATAGTAGCCCAGGGGCCTTTGGTTATCATAATGCGTCATTATGAATCCTAAGGTATTTCTCAAAATGGTTTAGTAGTGTAACTGCGGTATCCTGGCCAAATGTGCCAATACCGGCCTTCAAATATGGCCTTAGACACGGAACTGCATCAGTTCCTCTCCTTTCCACTGATATATCTGGTGTGTGATGATGGGTTTTCTGGTGCGCAACAGCTGTCATCGCATTATTCAGGTAGAAGAGATTTCTCCACTCTCTGCTTTGAGTGTGATAAAAGCGCTATATGTATCCTTATTCAATTTGGCTGATGCTTATACACTGCAAACAACATAAATACACTTTCAAAACGACAAAATTGTTTCTAGTGAGATGGAACAACCACCACAGAAAGCAGGAAAAGTGATGCTCCGTTTCTCACAGTAACCTAATATTAGAAAGCTCAGGAGCGTTCAGCAAGACAACAGTGTTAGTTTGCACTATGTGAATCATCCTCACCCTGAAGTGACACTATATGTGATGACTAACTTGCCTGAGCTAGTGATTCATGAAACTAGCATTTTTTTCTCTCTCTCCCCGTTCCCACCTCGCTTTCATTTTCTTTATCGTTTTAATTCAAACCATTTCCGCCCGTCTTTCTGTGACATTCGGGCAACCTAGTAGACAGAATGGGAACATTACATGTAATTACAGACTCTGAATGAAGGGGAATGTGTTATTTTTTTTATTACTAGAATGAGAAGTATTTCTGTTTCCTGCAGAGCACAGTGGGATGTTGAGCTAAATTAGTGAAATTGTTTATCTGTTGGATAGATGCCAAGGTTTCTGACCCCAAGCTAATGCTTAATTTGGAAAAACTTTTCCTACATAAATTAGGCTGTAAACTCTCAATTAGCAGTTATTGTGACCTTTCTGCTTTAGTTGCTATCCTGGGTGTTTTTCTTACCTGATGCTTACTTGGCCCTGCCACCAATCCTTCCAAGCTCGCCAACGTCAAATCTGGCTGTGAGATATACAACATGACGGATATAATTGGCCAGAGTGGAATCCATTTCTGGTAACAACTGAGGGTGAGTGCTGAAGCACGGTGTGAGCTGACCCCACTTCAGCCCCGTCTCTCGCCACGGCCGCCGTGATTGATGACTCTAAATTGCCACTGTAATGTTTGTCACTGCAGCTGTGTTTTTTTTTTTTTTTGTCTCCCCAGTGATCTGGAAATAGAGCTGTGGATTGCTAAGACAGCTAAGACAGACTGTCAGTGAAAACAATGAACATCTGATTCCTCATTGATCAAGAAGATTCTTTTTCTCACAGAGCATTTTTAAGAAGGTGATTCTATAAACAACAACCATCAGCATCAGCGTAGACTCAACAGGTAACACTTCCCAGTCTCATTTCCTAGTGGGACATGAAAGTAAAATACTTGCTATCAGTGTAAAAGGAGTAATTCAATTTAAATTGAAAATTTAAGCCATCCCTCAAGCCATCCGGGTGTATGACGCTTCCAAGCTTTGTGACAAACAGTGATGGGGTCAGTTGAGTTTGAAGCTCAAAAAAGCTCATCCATCCATCATAAACATAATCCACACGGCTCCGTGGGGTTAATAAAGGCCTTCTGAAGTGAATCAATGGGGTTTTGTAAGAAAAACATCCATATTTAAACCTTTATAAAGTAAAATATCTAGCTTCAGACAGACCGCTTTCCATATTCAACTTATGAAAAAAGCGCAACTAGCGCGACGTATCACTAGAACGCAGTGTACGAAAACCGTTACACTTTCTGCTTAAGTTAAATATGGAAGGCGGTCCGCCTGAAGCTAGATATTTTACTTTATAAAGGTTTAAATATGGATATTTTTCCATCCAATGTCAGCCTTTATTAACCCCCCGGAGCCATGTGGAGTACGTTTATGATGGATGGATGAGCTTTTTTAAGCTTCAAACTCAATGGACCCCGCCACTGCTCATCACAAAGCTTAGAAAGCGCCAGGATATTTATTAATATAACTCTGTGTTCATCTGAAAGAAGAATGTCATATACACCTAGGATGGCTTGAGTGTAAATCATAAATTTCATTTTAAAGTGAACTAATCCTTTAAGGTCTTGTCCAATTCAGTCATATTAATCCTTAGCAGGCACTTGTCCATGTACAAAACAGTTCAGATACTGTTGTTAGTGGGGATCTATTTGAAAAAGGAGCCAAAGATGGACAGAGAAAGAAAGTAAGCTTCTCATTTAATTTGACCGCCAAAATGTGCTTAAAAAGTTCAAAGCAGTTCAAAGGATCTCAAGTGAAGAGCGACGCTGTTGTTATGAGGGAAATGTGCTTCAGTTTAAATGCATTATTGAACACTGGCCTTTGCTTTCGCTCGCTATTTCTGGTTTCCAATAAAGATCAAGGTTTCTCTTTTTATTGCATTTTTTTTTTCATTTAACTTTCCCCAGTACATAAAACACTAGCTCTCTGCAATGTCCTGGAAAATATAAATGGCATAAGTCTCAAAAATAAAAATACACTGGAAAATGTTGACGTTCATTTTTGGCATTAGAACTGGAGAAATGATTTTCAGGAGAGAATATATGCGGATGTTTTGCAGCGGGAATCATCGGGGAACATAATGGAATGAATCTGGAAACATGAATGGAATTCTGGGAAATGGGAATGTGTTTTCTGTCTATCATGTAGTATGTAAACATTTTAAGTTGTGATTCGACGGAAGTTTTCTTCAGTATTGTGATGCAAGGAAAAGAAAAAAAATGTAGAGCAGCAAGTCGGCTCTATCCATCGCTGGTTGATTGGATGATTGCCATCTTGCAATTGATAGTGCGAGTCTGGCAAATGTCTGCCGGTTCACTGGACAGTCGAGTTATGACATTTTGATTCAAAATTACAAGGTTGAAACAAATGTTAAAAATGAAACAAATAATTGAATTGTTCATAAGATCTATAACATGCATTTAGAAAATAAGAGGAGATCAGTTAGTAAGATCAATTGATATTTAAATGATACTTTTTCCTGATGTCTGTGCTTTTTTGCAGTTGAAGCTTTTGTACAAACTGCGGTCCAGTTTTAGAGGAAACTCAGCTGCAGTAGTACATTTGCTCTGCCTATATACAAGCTTGTCAGAACGTTTCTTTCATGTAATTCTTGAGCAATCATAAGTGAGAGCATGTTATATTGATTTTATATCTCATAATCTTACTCTCATAAGGTAGCTCTTCAAATGAAGTCTTTTTAAAAAATGTCTTTTCATCCTGTTCTTCCCCTATGAGAGTTTCTGTTGTGTTGTTCTGTTCTTGTAATTTACATTCTCCACTCCACAGCATTTCCTCTCCCCTGTCTTCCTCCTTCCTTTTTTTTGCTCTAATGACTGTTTTGTACTTCTGCGCTGTTCATCGGTCTGCAGGGGGATGGGATAGAGTCAGGAGCCATCTGTCAAACATTCTGGAGAACGCAAGAGCTCGAAAAGAAGTATCGCCATTCAAGTATAGATTCGTTAAGGGGGTCATATGATGGTTAATACAATTTTCCTGGGTCTTTTGATATAAAAGAGATTTATGTTAACACTTAACTCACTTACACACCGTGGGAAATTAGTACAACTTAAAAACTTCTTAAGCTCTTAAAGGTGCACAATGTAACTTTTCCGTCCACTAGAGGTCACCTATTCAAAACAAAGGCCTGGCTTGATGACACCAAGTTTGAGCGCAGAATCTTGGGACGTGAGGTCTTCACCTCACAGCCGGTGGAAAAGAATCAGGATAGGACTCGGGCAGAAATCAAGTTCACGGATGTGATTGTTAGCGTTACTGTAGTATGAAGCAGAGCAGAAACGAGTGTTGAGGGAGCTGAGCAAGGCCGCTGGAGCGACTGAACGCAACACGCCTCGCGAGCAGCGGGACTTTTATTATGCCACAGTCACCGGCGCCATTTCCGCTTTTCCGGTCATGAGTATGAGGTGACACAGCTCTGTTTATCATATTAGATACATCTGAGTGTGTTTAAGATGTTATGATGTTATTCTGTGCGTTCGCTCGGCAGCTGCTATGACACTTGTTGCACACTGCAGTAAGAGTAAAGCATTTCTGCAAAAGAAAACCGAGGGTAACGCAGATATGATGCAATCGACAGGCGACTCCCTCACACGTCCCGGTTCATTGGTTAAAATAGCAATTTTCTCACGATTTACAAATAGTTGGAAACATTCGGGATATTGTAAGTACTCAACTGAACAAAATATATAACACTGGCCTAGTGTTTTTTGGATATTTTACTGAAAAAATGTTACATAGTGCACCTTTAAGGGATAGTTCACACAAACCTGAAAATTCGGTCATGATTTTGTTCCTAACCCAGTGACTTGCTTTCTTTGGAACACATAAAAAGAAAAAATATTTTTTAATATAGTGAGAGTAAATGGGGACCAATGTTGCTTTGGGTCCACTGAATTTCATTATACATTCTCAGAAAAACTTTTGTGTGCATATTATTTTCTTAAAGAAACATACTAGGTAAATATGTACCTAAGTGTATCTATCATGTAAATGGTACATATTAGTTAGTTTTGAAAGGTATAGATTTTGTGAAGCATATGGACAAAAACAACAACAAAAAACATGTTGAAATGTTCTTTAAAATATCTACATAAACATTTATCTTAATACACAGCCCATAAGAATATCCTTAAATGCTCATGTTGTACTTTACATTGTCATTAGATATTCGGTTACACAGCTATTTACCTTAAACATTACGGTTTGATATGAAGGTCAATAGTATATTAACAGAGGTGTTGTGATGTCTTTGTCATTTGCTGGAGAAAAACAAAGCCCTGTTGGTAATATACAATTCCAACTTTAATGTACTTGGTAATAAATGAAATAAGAAACAAAGTTTTACGCATTACAAACAGAGACTCATTCTCCATCTTTTGGCAAAATACTGTAGTTTCCCTTCACATTACAGCTTTAAGGATTTCACATAAAATCACACTCCTCACACACTTTTAGATACAACATTGAGAACATAAATTATTTTGTTGTTGTGATGATGATGATGATGATGATGATGATAAAGTACTTATGCAGCACTTTATTTTATTTTTTTACCCAAAATATAAATTTGTTTCGGTACAGAACAGATCTCAAGACAATAATAGTGTCATATAACTACTGTAAGTAACAAACACTTGGCTTTAAAAAAAAAAAAAAACAAGTCTTTTAAAACAGTAATTTATCAAATAGCAATACATACAAAACCAAACACAATTCATTTATTTTGTAAATATTTCAATGTCTGTGATTAAAGAGAAATGCAATATTACGAGACGGATGCACACACACAGAGAAGACATGCTTGATGCTTTAAGATTGAAGTATCACAAGAGAGCACATGTGACACCGGGACACTCACACGACACAAGCACTCGACATACAAGAGTGAAACGAGCATGCTATGAGGGACTATGAATATTAGATATTCAAAGTCATTTTGTTTATGCTAGGGTGTTTTGGGGAAGCTGCGACTGATTTGTGATCAAGTAACAGTAGACGAGCATGGAAACAAACTTAAAGCGGTAGAAAAACATAATTTTAAATTATTTACTTCCCTTTACATCATTAAAAACCTTCTGTCTAGCATTTTTTCATACACAAAATATGTATTTTTTTTTCATAAAATGAAAGTCAATGGGGTTCAGTGTTATTTGAGGTTCATGTTCCATCAATCTTATTTTGTGTTCCATGAGAAAGCCATAGAGGTTTGGAACAACATGAGGGTGAGTAAATTATAACAGAACTATTACTTCTAGTGTGTATCTATGCACATCTTCTGTTATTTAATCATAAACCAGTCACAATGCTTTAGGCTAAAGTTCACACCAAGGACGATAACTATAAAGATAACGATAAAGATATAGTTCTAAAAATCATTATCAATAGTAAAGAATGGCAGAGTCCACACCACAGCTATAACGGCACAGAGAAACAATATCATTGTAATCACTTTCAGAATGATTTTATCCAGCTGATGAACGATGTAAACATTGACAGCCAATCAGAATCCATCCTGCTGTAACAAGCTCAAGGATTTAAAGAGACAGCCGACAAAACTACAGCAAGCGCTTAGAATAAACAGAAAGATATTGTCCGCTGGTGTGGACGCTAAAATAGCTATCGTTCTTGGTGTGAACGGGCCTTAAGTCCTCAAAAGATGGTCCTTCCTGGTCCACATAAAACAGATTTTCTAGTGGGATATGGTCTTGTATGGTAATTTCCTTCAAGGTTATCCACGGGCTGCAGAGCATTAAATAGATTCACCACCATAATCCTCTGCAGTTGGTCTTTTTTTTCTTTTTTTTTTTTTAAAGACCATTTGGTTTGATGTAACTATGACTGCTATGTTTGAATATGTTTACCTCAGTAAGATCAATCACTGCTCTGCTCTCCACAAAGCAAAAAGCTCATATTAATATAAAGCAAAATTCTAAGGGCCAATTTAAGGTTCTTAATTAAGGATTGCCCATGAATTTGGGTGGAACTTTTAAGTTCATTAACCCTGTGCAGCCAGATACAGGGAGAGAGACGAGAGTGACCTTATAAAGTAATTACAAACTAACAGACCCCCACCCCCACCCTAGAGCACTGACACCAGACAACATAATGACAGAAAGACAATGACTCTTTGAGACGTCGCCTAGCAACAAGAAACACTAAAAATACATCACTCTGTGCTTTTTTTAATCTGGTATCATTGGAATGTATAAATACACATATGCCGGTATAAATGCAGACTGTATGTACATCCGTTTCGCCCACTTTTGTGTCTCACGCATTGCATGAGAAAGTGAGCGGAGTACTTGCAACATTTCCATAGATGGGTAACTGTGGATTTGTTGGACCTCTCTGTTCTATCTTTAATGAAAATGGAGGGCTGTAGCAGCCCAGACTCTTTTAAGCCAATGGTACCTTCATAACGGCACCCTTATAAAGTGGTGCATTTGACCATTGGTGTCATTATAAATCTGGTAATGGGAATGTGCGTTCCCTCTTATCATATTTCAGAAAGTTCTTTAAAACGTCTTTTATTTAGTGCATTAAAAAGTGAAGCACGGGTCTACTGGGGCCCCTAATAGCGAGCAACACCAGAATGTCCTAAAGCTATAACTTTTCATTTCCTATAGCATGTGTCCCAGGATGGGCCAAGCAGATGGCTGATAGCTGAGAAAATGGGGACACATTAAACCCTTGTAAACAATTATGTAATATCTGCAAAATGAAACCCATAATCACTGTATCACTTAGCAAAGAGGAGTATGGGATAGATAGATAGATAGCGAGAGAGAGAGTTAGTTTGGCTAACTAAGCTAGTTTAACTCCTGGCTAACTGGAAATGAACCAAATCCCATTAGTTAAGGAGCAGATGGAGAACACTGAATAAAGAGAGAAACCTGAAATTGAACTGGAATCCTATCCATTATACATTAACCACGCACATAAACACAAATTAGGTAGCGGCGATGCTATCAGGAGAGGTAAGCGCTTGGATAATTGGATACGGCTCTGGATTAATGCGGCGAAGGTGAGGGGCTCACATTTCACAGGTGAAATGCCCACGCTGTGGGTGAACGTCAAATAAACTCACTATTTTCACTTGATGACAGTGTAAACTGCGTCTACTTTATGACCTAGAGACATGTTGATATCAAGGCACAACCATATGACGCAATGCCTTCAATAGTGAATAGAGCTTAAAAGCTTGACACAGTGAAGCTGTAGAACATAGTTTGGTTACTACAGGACAGTCTGCTCTTTCACTAAATAATTTAGGGAGTATGGGAATGAATGTACCACATGGAAGCTGCACCCATATGTAGATTAATGGATGATGGGAAATGATTTCGAAGCTCACAGGATGAGAGCCTGAAACTCCTGAGTGTGGCAGTGACAGACACAAAATTCATACTTAATTCATTCGAAATTCAACACATTCATACATTAAGACAGATTAGCACACATTCATACATGTTCGACAGATTAGCACACAACACTCATATGTTCCGTCAAACATATGTTGCACTCGTCCATTCGAATACATGCTCTCATACACATACAGCCTACAATATTTCCCCACATAATACGTAGTTGATAATAATAAATATCAATAAATATCACATGAATAAACACCAACACCTTGGTTCTTATGTCACTGTTAAACTATTTCTTTTGGTCTCCATTCAACTTCTACCACTAATGTTGTGCCATGCAAAATGTGTATCTCTTCTGGTTTTGTTCACGTTCAACAAAAATAACCAGAAAAGCTTGAAAAACAAATCTTTCTATTCTCCCTACATTCCTTCTCTTGACTTTATAATTAACTTTCAGTAGCATGACAAAAATAAATAAAAAACACCAGCTTTACAACACCAGCATTTAACATAAAAAAAGTAGATGTGAAGAGGGCCTAATATGTCAGGGGTCGGGTCATATCTAAAGAAGGTGTGGTATATATAATACTAGGGTGGTGCCACAGATAAAGAAGTGTGATGTAGAATTGTGGGCAGAGTCAAAGTTGAGAAGGGTGTGGTGTAGTTGGTGATGGGTCAGGATGAGGGGCAAAAATTGATGTTAAAATGTGTGTTCAACATCGACTGCGGATGGATGTAACCGATTGGCAAGAGTTGTTCTGGAGAAACTGCGCCGGATAAGTCAGCTCTCAAATAGCTCTTTCAGTACTTTGATGCCATATGTCACAGTGACGTGGCGTCTGTGCTGTCTCAAGTCGGACAAAATTTCTAACCGGCATGCATTGCTTCAAGTCAGCCGCCGATCAGTCTGCGCAGCGCTGCATGAAGTCGAACAAGCCTATAGATAATGTAGGGGTGGGGTCAGAAGTGAAGAGGGTGTTTGTTGTGTTGGGGGAGAGCTCATGTGTAAATAAGGTGGGGCATAGATAGTTTGGGGGTGGAGGCAGAGATGGAGAAGGCGTAGCACAGGTAGGTTTGTGGACAGGGTCAGAAATGAAGAGTGTGTTTGTTTGTTGTGTTGGGGAGGGGTCATATGTAAATAAGGTGTGGTAACATTGGGGTAGAGATGAAAAAGGTGTGGCACAGGTAGTGTAGTGGGTAGAGTCAGAAGTGAAGAGGGTGTGGTGTATGTAGTGATGGGGCAGGGTCAAAAAGTGCAGTATAAGTAGAATAGTGCAAGGGCGGGGTCATTGATGACAAATCTACAGTATAGAAAACACTGGGGGAGGGTTAATAGTGAGGAAGTTGAATTATTATTGGGGGTGATGCTGAAGTAGATGTGCTGTAGGTATCATTGGGTGTGGTCAGAGGTGATGAAGTTGTTTGAGTAGAATTGGCACGGGATTGTTGATAAAGGTTATATTGGGAGCGGAGTCAGTTTGGGAAGGCTCAGCCCTCATCGCATCACTTGAGCTGAAATTATAGTTGTGAGAAATGAAAAGTGCTAGTGTGGTATGAAAGTTTATGGGGAGCTGCAGTAACAGGCGAAAGAAGACAGATGAAACAGAGTGTTCATGTCTGGAGGGTAGGAAGAGGTGTGAGGCATGCCCAAATCTCTGCAGTGGGTCTATTGACAGCGACTGGGAGAGAAGCAAAAAATGATAGAAGAGGGATTTCTGAGAGAATATCAAAGTGAGGCGTAAAGGACCATCCTTGGAAAAAAACAGCACTGAAGCAAGAAAAGCGCTGAGGGGGCTCTCTGGAGAGTATTCTGGAGAGTGTTGCTGTGTCTGAATATCCAGGTGGTGGCAGACACCATGTAAGAGAGATCCATCTATAAAGAGAAGCTGTGCATGAAACCACAGAGCCTCTATCATCCTTCACTGACACTCATCTAGATATCCACATCAGTGTGAGTGAAAGGATGCAAGTTCAGTTTCAACTATGATAATTATCAGAACAGATGTAAACACTCATTTTAGACTTCTCATATACACAAGAGCAGAGAGGAAGAATGATGGGGGTTGTACAGCGGAGTACATTTTTCTTATGAACTTTCTCAGAAGCCAGGCACATGGCAGTAAGCCTCCAGCGAGGACAGCAGGATGTAGATGAGCCACATCACGAAGAAGAGGAACGCAGTGAGCAGCTTGGCGGTTCGCGGGCCCCCCAGCTCGCCCCCGGATACAGAGGGCCGGCGGCGGTACAGTAGTGTCACAACACACAGCAGTGCCATGATGGTGAAGAGGGTGACGGAGAATGCCAGCGACCCGGGCGGGACCCGAAATTTTTTGCCCTGGCTGTGCCAGTACACGGCAGCGATGGTCCACGCCACTCCGATACCCAGGAAGACGTTAACTGCATTACTACCGGTCACATTTCCAATGGACGCATCGGCGTATTGGTCCTGGATGGCTGCCACCTTGCTGGCGAATGTGTCTGGAGAGAGCAAAAGAAAAGGCAGAAAGAGAAAGAAGGATGGTGAGAACTGGAAGAGCCCCAGATTTTTCATAATTCGGGACAGCATTTCCCAACCCTGTTCCTGCAAACACACCAACAGCACCAAGTACCCAACGGGGCTAAAGGCAAACCTTAAGAAAAATGTGCTTTTCACTACTCCTATAATGTATGATATACAGAAAAATATATATGTTTGTATTGAACATTTATGGAGCAAAAAATTTTGTGTGAAAATAAATCATAAAACTTTTATTTAAAAATCTTAAAAATGTATGGGGTGTCGAGGGGTAAAAGGCTCACCAGCATGGGGCAAAAGATAACCATGCCTTTTTAAATAGTTAATACTTGTTCAAAACAATCACTTTAGCAAAGTTTGAACTATTTTCTGTTTATTTTGTACTTATATCACCCACCTCTAACTGAGTAGTAGGAAACTTAAGCACAGTTTGCTCTATTTAATCTCACTGCTGTCTAGAAGAAACAACAGCGATATGAAAAAGATCTAATTTTAGATTTGTATTTCAAGTGGATCTCTTCATTATGTGTGTTGGAGCTTGAGAATGGTTTGACATACAGAGCTTGTGCATGTGCAGAATCAGTCTGTCCACTCTAATGTGGTTAATGCCAAGACAAACACACATATCCTTTGCAGCTCCAGAGCAAATCATGTCCTCTAATTAGTCCACATAATTAAACATTGTCTAAATAAACCACAGCACTCGCGCAAAAGCTGACTAGGGTAAATTTAGACTAAAGATAAATTTAGAAAAGATTCTGAAAGCAGTAGCAACATTTTAATGGTACAGTATGTAATGCTTGAATATTTGACAGAATACTTGATTCTGATTGGTTAATCCTGGCATTTAGAATTGACAGTTTATTTTTTGCTAATGACATAATGACTGTATGTCATGCCTTACTAATCAGCTACATGCTAAAGGAAAGACATCTGATACACAAATAAACACTCACCAGGCACAGATGTGCCCAGGGCCACAAACACCACAGCTGTGACTGAGTCCTTCAGGCCTACTGTACAACCAAAGTGAGATGCCAGATCTCCAGTAACAGCAGTTAGGGCCCCAATGAGTGTAATGGAGACAATGAAGCAGGCCCAGCCATTCCAGTACTCCGTGGGTGGAACAAATGCAAACAGAACCTTCCAGAAAACCGTTAGGAAGTGCATGATGTAATCAAAGCATGAGGGCAAGCGCTCCTCCCCGCTCTCCTCCTCATCATCATCACCTGTGGAGGTAACCAAAAATATATAGTAGGGTTTTATATATATAAATAAAAAATAGATTGAATAAATTATATATACACACACTCACACACACATTTAATAATAAACAAATAAATAAATAAAAATAAATTAAACGCTGCACTGAATTTATAACAAAAGACAAAACAAAATCCTCACTGAAATGGAATGTGGCACAATATTTTTTTTGTTATATATATATATATTATATTGCAAGGGCGGCGTTTGCATATGGCAGAGTATGGCAGTTGCCATACCCTGGCATTCAGACAAGCAGGGGAAATAAATGGCTCATGATGCTGCTCGTTAATTCTAAAAGCAAATTTAAACAGCATAACGCTGTTTCCTACCCAGCCGCGATGCAACAAGATTTTAAGCAGCAAACTAGACTTGACCCGATATCAATCAATCAAAAATCACAGCCAATCAGAAGAGCGTGCGTGGGCGGGCTCTCTCTGCAAGCGCACTGACCGCATTTGCAATGAAATGGATAAGTAGGCTACAATATCGAATTCCTAAATCTTACACCATTTTAGCATGATTAAAATACATACTGTGTGACTGAAAGAATTTGTATTATTTTTTATCATAGAAGAATATATTTGTTTGTTCACCTTGAGTTGACAGTTTGAACATAGTTGTTTCCTTTAATTTATTTTCAAAATCTCAGGTGAATTATCCATTGTTGCTTTCAGTAAGGCTGTCTATAAAGATCACGAAAAATGATATTCAAACTCACTCTAAATTCTTTTTACATTAAATAAAGAACATAATCTGCACGTGTTGTTCCAGCCACAACGCCGCAGAAATAAAAACTGTTTGTTAAATAGAATCGTTGTGAATCGACGTTGCGGCTGGTTAGTACAAAAAACTCATGGAAAAACATGGAAAAGATCATTTTTCTTACGTGTCGCGTTTGATTAGGATACAGTGAAGGCTTATAAGGCTGTTTCAGTATTTGCATTGATTTTCTATTGTTGTTATGTCTGGTGTTAAGTTATTTTAGTGGATTTTTGTCCACATTTTGTTGATATATAATGTGATTATTTGGGAATGTTGTTTTTGTATGGCTAGAAGGACTCATGCCATACCCTAGGTTTTTGTGAAACGCTGCCACTGTTATATTGTCTTGTTTTCATTATTGTTCGAAGCCAAAATCATAATTGAAAATAAAATTTGATTAATTGCTCAGCAGTCTGCAGCAAAGTAAAATAATTAGAAAATTTTAAGTCAAATTGCAAATATAGTTTTTTTTATATACTTGCAACTTAATTTACACATTTACAAAATACCTTTTTATATAATTTTACCTCCATAAAACAATCAAATTATAAATACCAAGGCTCCACCATAAATTTGAAAAACTGGTCATTATTTATTTTTTATTTGTTTAAAATCACTTATATTGTGATATACGCATTATACATTGTCATACACCAATCAGGCATAACATTATGACAGGTGAAGTGAATAACACTGATTATCTCTTCATCGCGGCACCTGTTAGTGGGTGGGATATATTAGGCAGCAAGTGAACATTTTGTCCTTAAAGTTGATGTGTTAGAAGCAGGAAAAATGGCCAAGTGTAAGGATTTGAGTGAGTTTGACAAGGGCCAAATTGTGATGGCTAGACGACTGGGTCAGAGCATCTTCAAAACTGCAGCTCTTGTGGGGTGTTCCTGGTCTGTTCCCTAGGTTTTTGTGAAACGCCGCCACTGTTATATTGTCTTGTTTTCATTATTGTTTGAAGCCAAAATCATAATTGAAAATAAAATTTGATTAATCGCTCAGCAGTCTGCAGCAAAGTAAAATAATGACAATTTTGTGTCTCACTCCACATAACTGTACACTGAATTTACTTAGGATTTACAATCTTTACTCAGAAATTGCTAGTAAATTTCAGAAATAATTACAAAGAAACAGCAAGCACTGTAATAAATGTGAAATTTTGACGTAAAAAGAATGAAATTAAACTTAGATTAAAAAAATAATTTTTCACAGTGTACATTAAACATAATCCTGCTTGGCTGAAATTGTGTCATGTCACACAGAAGATTCACATTCAGTGTGGACAGACAAATTGGTTGTTGCTGGAAACCTGTCACATCACATTGTTGCAGAGTTATATACCATTTTTTTTATTGAATATAAATCAGTTGCGTGATACACATGATCCTATTTGAGGATGAATGAGCACAGAGAGACACTGACCTGCACTGACAGTGACAGCGCTGACAAACTGTTCTCTCCAGCTACTGCTGCCCACCACCAGTGCCAGGTTAGTCTTCTTTATTAGCTTGTCGACAGTATTCTGAAAAACACAAAAATACATATAAAACATCAAGAAAATCAATCTAACCTAAACTCACAAAATGTGTCCTCATAGTAGACAAGATTTAATATGACTCTGTCTCGTAGGCCGGTGAGCACAGAGGTCTCAACTAAACTGATTTCAGTGAGGTAGTGGGCGTCTATGCACAACCCCATCAGAATTTCATTTTCTCCAATGTCATCCTGTCCTAGCCATTTGCTTGGGCTGTGGATAATCGTAGATGGAGTAACACAGTCTCTTCTACATCCCTGAGCTACCTGACGCCAGTGACCCCCAATATTGAGACTGCCACCATGGAAATGAGGAGGTAAGGATTCAGATAAATTGAATGTGAGAGATTGAGCAGCTTTCCTGAAAGCTGTATTGTTTTTCCTGATTCACAGGACTTACCTTAAACTCATAGGATTCCTCTATGACCACCTCCATTTTGGTGTGCTCGCCCAGACTCGGGCACCCCATCTTGGCCACCTCCTCTTCCTCAGCCCCCACCGCCGGTTTGTTATCATTAGAGTCCCCTGTCATCAGGAGACACATCGAACACCTACTGAGCTGTGTAGAGTTTGCACATGTATTACAATACCATACGAATTTACGAGGGAAATTCACGAAGAATGAATTGTGTCCACTAGTAGCACTGTTTATTTGCATGCACAGTCTGTGCTTGTTGCAGCAACCAATTCACTAAAGAAATTTAGCAAATCAAGTAACAGTGCAAATGAGGAACACAATTTGTTGAACACAATTTGCATGCCCATCTTGCAGGCCGAAGAGGATGCAGCTGACTGCAGCGATCTGGCATACTTGGTTGTGACTGTACAGCAAGTTTCCAAAATAAATCACTTAACTTTTATTAAACTAAAGCCAAAGTAAATGATATGAATATGTAACACTTTACAAACTAAAACAAGCCTAAACAAACTAAAAGTCCATGAAAATGAAACTTGCACAAACAGAACGTGACAGAATGACCGTGATGGTAGATTGGGGGAAGAAGGGTGGAGGTTCTAAAGGTGGATGAGGGACCGGCAAGGTACTGGAAACCGGTAAGGGAAGCAGATGGGAGGAATAAGGGCAGAGCAGGCGGCAGAAGAAGCCGTGGAGGAGTTGATGGGAGGAACCATGGAGGAGTGGATGGTGGCAGGATCCAGGGAAGAATGGATGGCTGTCGAGATCCCAGAGATCCGAGCTACCCATGGTGGCAATGATGGAGGGAGGAGCCAAGGTGGTTCTTTGAGCCCAACCAACAGTGATGATGACTGGAGATATAGGAGAGGCCCAGGTGGAGTCTGTGGGACATAGAGATCCAGTAATGCCGAAGGACTACGAGGCCAAGGTGGAGTCCCAGAGACGAGCTGCTAAGGTGGAGCCAGGGTGCCGGAGGACTCAGGCAACATCGGTGTGAGTGAGAACAGAGGTGGAGCTGGGGGTAAGGAGGAACCCGACGGAGCCATAGGGGTTGAGGGATGAGGCGCAGCCGAAGGCCCGTAAGTCAGTGATAATGATAGAGTGATGACTGACCAAGGTGAAGCCGGTGGGAAGAGGGAGCCCGGTGCAGCCGAAAGGATGACGGCCCTGAGTGAAGCAGAGGGGGCAAGGAGCTAGGGCAGAGCCAATTGGTCGATGGACCAAGGTGGAAGTGAGTGCTCAGAGAGATGAGGCCGAGCTTGGTACTCCTCATGCCAGGGCAGAGCTGGGGACCAGAAGACCCAAGGTAGATCAGGGGCTGCAAGGCAGGGCTGATGGTGTAGCTGAGGGGCTAAAGGGAGCCAGTGGAAGCAGAGCTGAGGGAATGGCTGGCTTCAGTGGAGCACTCTGTGATGACTGAGACGGGTGGTGACAAAATACTTGGGCTGGACAGGACCAGCGACAATGAAGAGACATTAGTGCAGGAGGGGACCAGTGACAGAGAAGGTTGATGGATGGGCAGGGTGGGAAGCACTAACTTTGTCTCTCAGTCGATCAGCCCTTCTTCCTCCTCCAGTACCCCCAATATTCCCACTGGCACGTATGTGGTGGCAGGCTCACACACCTGGTCTGCCAGGACCTCAGGCTTTGCATCCGGGGCGAATTTGCCAGCTGGCACGGGCTCCGTTGCGGGCATGGGCTGAGGCATAATGTCCGTGCCGGGTAATGGCTGGGTGGGTCTCTTGGTATGCAATGGGCTCTGGGTCCTTATCCACAGCTGCTGTGGGCGCTGGGTCTGGCTCTGGGGTGGTGACGGATGTTGAGTGGGGCTGGACACTGGCAGCGGGATCCTCTTCTACTTCATCCACAGCAAAAGAAGATCCGTCAACCTACAGCACGAAGTTGATGTACTCAGCCAGCGTCTAGTAGGAGTTTCTCTGGGGCATCCCCAGCCAGATTTCGTTGTCCAAACCGATCTAAAATCCCTCCATGAGCATAATTGCAGACTGCAAGGTGGCTGGCACTGATGAACTCCTCCACGCACTTCTCCAGGTCTCTTCCTCCTAGGAACATAAAAATCATAGCCCCATTGGGGTTGGGCAAGCTCCCCATAGGGGCATTGTTAATGGATGCATCTCCATTTGAATCCTTTTAGGGTCTGGTATTCTGTAATACTTTAGTCAGATGATGATGATAAAGATTCAAAAGGTTCCAAAACAAAGGCATTTATTATAAAAATTTTATTAAAAAACTCAAGTAATCCACAGATGATAATCAGGTAATGTGAAAGAATTTATTTATTTATTTTTGCCCCAAAAAATATATTCAGATTAGATTTGTATTTCTTACTGTTACAAACTAGGTCTATCAATCAGTGTTGTTTTATATTATTACATTATTATCGTTTTTAATAATATTTTAAATTAGCTTTTATTTTTATATTTTCAGTTTTATTTTTAATTTTAAGTTTTAATTTTATTAGCTTTAGTAATTTTAATGTTTAACCTTAAATTTTAAGTCTTTCATCTGTAAATGTTTTAAAAAATTACTGCGTTAAATATATTTAATTTAAGTTACTGTTGAAAGCTCTAAAAATGCATTTTTACAAGACAAAAACAAATAAATATCTCACATTTTCTGCAGACCCTCTAAAGCACCCTTGTGATCCATAGACTGCATTGTGAAAACTGCTGAACTATATTGTGGATGAATAATGAACAAGAAGCAGGTTTTTGTGATGAAATACTGCATATAAATGCATCGCAAATGTTTAGTGAATTCATCCCTTTGTGTTTATTATAATCAGCTGCAATGTATCATGTTGTAGTAGCGCTTTATATAAGCAGGAAATAAACATCTCTGTGTTTTCTAGAGAAGTGTTGAAGAGACTGAAAGTCAAAAATCATCAAAAAATGCTTATTCATAATTGGATCCCGTAACAGTGCGGCAATTTGAAGAGCATGGGAATGAACATTAAATTAGAGCAGTTAGTACATAATTAATGTGCAGAAATGGCCTAGAGATATTGCTTCAACATGTAACCAGTTACTGTCTGTTCCTTCTCTCCCATTATAACAATCACTCATTATAAGACCACAGTCCACTGTCTCCCATTATTCGCTCCATTCGGTCAAAGAAACCTTTCTATCAAATGTATTCCTGAATTATTCAGGGATAGATGTGGAAGCTATTAATACAATATTAAACAGAGACCCCAATCTGTATTCTAATACAAAACCATAGAACTCTGCAGATTGATTCATGGATTTCAAAAAGGAGATCCACTGACCGTGTTTCTGCCCGATCTCCAGCAGCACCGGCTCCCCCAGGTGGATGGTAAAGGTTTTGTTCTTCTCATACTCCTCATCGTCAATGATCTTCACCTCGAGGATCTTCCTGTGTTGGGCAAAGACAGAGCATTTTGATGTTTTCAAAGTAGCTTTACAAAGAAAGTGTGTTACAAACTCCCTAGTAAGTGACTGAAAGGTGATAGTGGCAGGAAAAACTACCTAAAATGTTTAAGAAGAATGTGAAGAAACATTGGGATAGCTATGCAGCAGCAGAAGCCATTGACAAAGACTTGGATAAAGAGCTGAGGAAAGGCAACGGAAGAATTCACAAGCAGAATCACATTCATGAAACACAAGCAGAATGGTTTTCTGTGTAAATCATTCATAAAACCATTCTTAGGTAGATTGTCGCTTTCAGTTTAATGCAACAATTGATGTACGAATGGATTTATGAATGATTTACACCTAAATTCATTCTGCTTGTTTTTATGCATGAACCCCAAAGAGTGCATGTAACATCCATCATATTCACTGAATTAACAATTATTAAAAAAGGTGGGTTAATTTCCTCTTTCCTCTTTATGCACTTTATGTGCATAAGCTTTATGCAGTGGGCATTTTTGAGTTTCCTGCATTATTCAGAAGCGCAAAAGCAGAAGAGCTGATTCCTTTAGAGAGGCAGAAACATGCAGCAGACGGGACTGCGGTACAATGTTATTGTGCTTAGGAAGCAGGTGGTTAGCCATTTGTCATTATTAGCACACAGAACACTCTGGTCATGGTTGATAAACACTGTCTACAGAAAAGCTGTACATCATCAACAAGAGGAGAATTTTATTAATTTAGTAAAAAAGACGGTGGCATTCAATAATCACAGTATACAGTGGCGGCTGGTCAATAGGTTAGCCAGAGTTAGCAAGAGAAGAAGGCTACTTCAACATGTTAAAAATAAGTTAACTATATATTGCAAAATAATTACGAAATAACAGTATTTAGTTTCACATACTGGTTGTCATGTTAGCACCTATTAAAAAAAAAAAAACATTTTTAAATGCATGTGATTTGAGGCTGAGCTCTAATTGGCTTGTTTCAGAGTGTCCTCCCCAGACCCTCCCACTTTTGATTTTAGCGAATCAATATTCTTTTTTTATATATTTTGGCCTTGTGTGATTGGACTGTTATCGACCTTTCAAGTAGGCACAATATCTTTTAGATGAATTAAAATTTTACAAAAAATCCTTTCACAAGGTATGTGAAAAATGTAAATATTAAGAAAAAAATAAGTATCATAGAGCTTGGACATAATTGGCTAGCTGGATGCGATGCAAGTCGTGCCTTTGATTGTTTTTGCCTGTTTGCTTTTTCAAAGTCCTGTCAGGGAAGCGTTGTGAGGAACATCACAGAAGGTAAATGAAGCAATGCCAATTTGAGCCAATCATCGGGGTCCAAGCACAATGGCTTGTGTAGATGATATATACATATACACTCACCTAAAGGATTATTAGGAACACCTGTTCAATTTCTCATTAATGCAATTATCTAATCAACCAATCACATGGCAGTTGCTTCAATGCATTTAGGGGTGTGGTCCTGGTCAAGACAATCTCCTGAACTCCAAACTGAATTTCAGAATGGGAAAGGTGATTTAAGCAATTTTGAGCGTGGCATGGTTGTTGGTGCCAGATGGGCTGGTCTGAGTATTTCACAATTTGCTCAGTTACTGGGATTTTCACACACAACCATTTCTAGGGTTTACAAAGAATGGTGTGAAAAGGGAAAAACATCCAGTATGTTGATAGAAGAGCAACTTTGACTGAAATAACTACTCGTTACAACCGAGGTATGCAGCAAAGCATTTGTGAAGCCACAACACACGGAGGCGGATGGGCTACAACAGCAGAAGACCCCACTGGGTACCACTCATCTCCACTACAAATAGGAAAAAGAGGCTACAATTTGCACAAGCTCACCAAAATTGGACAGTTGAAGACTGGAGAAATGTTGCCTGGTCTGATGAGTCTCGATTTCTGTTGAGACATTCAGATGGTAGAGTCAGAATTTGGCGTAAACAGAATGAGAACATGGATCCAGCATGCCTTGTTACCACTGTGCAGGCTGGTGGTGGTGGTGTAATGGTGTGGGGGATGCTTTCTTGGCACACTTTAGGCCCCTTAGTGCCAATTGGGCATCGTTTAAATGAGCATTGTTTCTGACCATGTCCATCCCTTTATGACCACCATGTGCCCATTCTCTGATGGCTACTTCCAGCAGGATAATGCACTATGTCACAAAGCTCGAATCATTTCAAATTGGTTTCTTGAACATGACAATGAGTTCACTGTACTAAAATGACCCCCACAGTCACCAGATCTCAACCTAAGATGTTCTAATAGAACATCTTTGGGATGTGGTGGAACGGGAGCTTCGTGCCCTGGATGTGCATCCCACAAATCTCCATCAACTGCAAGATGCTATCCTATCAATATGGGCCAACATTTCTAAAGAATGCTTTCAGCACCTTGTTGAATCAATGCCACGTAGAATTAAGGCAGTTCTGAAGGCGAAAGGGGGTCAAACACAGTATTAGTATGGTGTTCCTAATAATCCTTTAGGTGAGTGTACAATGGACATGTCTCTTTTCAAGAGTCTTTAAATGTGTATGGAAGTATTATTATATGTACTATTTTAAAATAGACAAATAATATAGTGTCTCTTCTTCAACTGCACATGCATTCAGTCTTGTCTGCAACTTGACAAATATGTTGTCAATATCATTAAATTAAAATTAAGATAAAAAAAAAAAGGTCTATAAGTATTTTGAAGATCACAGTTTTTGCAAACTTATTATATTGGGCTTTATTAAACTTTATAAAACTATAATGAATATGCTATTTTTACTACAAGTCAACTAGCTTGCTTGGGGGTTGAGTCCCCTGACCTACAAATGTGTGAGATTGGATAACAACAGCTTTAAAGCCATGTCAGTCTTTTTCATTTTTGTCTGTGTCAGTGAAATTTCATAACTGCGTGAAAAAATAGCATTCGAGTTTGGAATGACAAGATTTGATAGATAAATGTTAACAGAATGCCATAAACACTTAAAGGAGGAGACATACATATTAAGAGTGTAGATGTCTCATCTGTATTAAACATTGTTTTGCATAACTGTGCAGATTCAGAGCAGAATCTGAAAAAAAAGAAAAAGAGTTTTGTGTCTAATCCCGGATATGAGGACATAAAGCAAGATAAGTGAACTGATCTCAAGACTGTGTGGCGCAGAGCTTATGAATAATGACAAAGGCAAGGGACAAAGGCAGGTTCAAAAATGAAAGGTTTGTTAGGCATGCTCAGGTACATCTGCATTTACTGTGTAAACACACGTTTCCGCTGCTGTTTTGTACTGTAATCCCCTATTACACGTTAGCACTAATCTTCTCTCTGCCCACCTCTCTTTGCTTTGCAGCCTTCATTGGCCAGACGTGTGTGTAATTAAATTCATTAAGCCTTGTTCTTTATTAATTAGCCCACCGTGCTTATCCAACATGATTGTAACACGTGCTTGCCCTAGCATGTCCCATCCCCCATTTCTGTGTTTTTTTCTCTGTTCTCCTGACTACATCTCACTGACCCTGTAAACAGTCTTGTCTACACAATAGTGTGTGACAGAGTCATACAATAAGCTCAAAAGTATTAAATACAAGGACTAGAAAAAATAAGTTTAGTGTTGGAAATAAGCAGTCACATCGTAATTTATTTATATCCTCCTGGGACCCAGGAATAGACGTTTGTCCACTGTAGTGGACATTATACTTTAGTGAATTTCTGTGACACCATACATGTCACAGTTAGTCTTATTGTTTAAATCTTGTTCCCTTGATTTACAGTGAGTACCATATTTTACCATGCTTAATATCGATCTAACTTACTACAGTGTGCAACAAGTGTCTCACAGCAGCCGCCAAGTGAACGCACAGAGAAGCATTATAACATAACTTTCAACACACTCAGATGTATCTAATATGATAAAACAGCGCTGTGTTACCCCGCATACACATGACCGGAAAAATTGCAAGAGGTCATCTGTAGCATAAAAAAAGCTCCACGAAATCCAGGCATCATCAAGCTACACCTTTGTTTTGAATAAGTTACCTTATTATACACATTGTGGCTTTAATCAACAACTCAGGAAAATGTTATTTCTAATCAAAATATGACTTTGTTAAAACAGGGCACTGATGTCATACATGTCCACTGTAGAGAACACCGGGACTTGAATCATGTTTATCAGGCATTTTGGGGAGACACAACAAGGGAATAGAGGAAAGAAAATATATATTCAATATATATCCAGTATTCCTATGAAATATTAGATATTATTATGAAAATGTTGCCAAAATGTTACACTTCTTTTTTTCATTACATGTTGCCCCAAATATACATTAATATGCAAATTAGATCCAGTGTATAGATACATTGTATAGAATTGGACAACCCATTTAAGGACATTTTACACACATATTGCATAAAAGTAAAATGGTATGTCAATTCATTCCATAATATCTTTCATAGCATAGTTGAAAATCATCTCTTATACAAAGTTTGGTTAAAAAAATTGAAACCTAAAAAATCCAATGGTTTATGCAATTTCATTTTTAAACAACTGTCGTCCACTAGCATAACATTTGAATAAAACATAATTTTTCAAAAATGTTTTCCCCCCATTTGTTTCTTATGCTCTAAATAATTCGCCTAGAACTCTAGACGCACCCTAGCGGCAGCAAATATAATTTGTCTAGCAACTCTCCGTTGGCTTGCGAGCTGGAAAAACCAAACTGTAGTCAGGCCAATCACATCGTGTATAGAGTAGGTGGGCGGGCTTAACATAATGACGGCAGAGTGGTGACGGTTCCGCGTGCTACTTGAAAACAAAGAAGTTGACGAACAGCGGTCTTTCAAATCGGCTTTGGCCACAACTCTGGAAGACTTGGAGTTAAGCTTTTCTTTGAGAAAAATATGAAGATGTGTTAGGAGTTTTGCCGACCATATACGGCAAAAGTTTAAGCTATAAACCAGTGCCGCTTCAGCTTCGTTGCTCTGGTTGGTTATAGCGCTTTCCTATTGGGTGCAGAGGGAATTTGAAAGACAACCGTTTATCCCGCCCCCCGGATTGAGCCCTGCCATCTCAAGTGATGTGGGTCTGGCTGGTCAGGCTACTAAACAATGTAATGACATGAAAAAAATAAAATAATAATTCTTATAAAATTTAAAATAAATGCTGTTCTTTGCTCTAACATTGATAATAATAATAAATATTTTTTGAGCAGCAAATCAGCATATTAGAATGATTTCTGAAGGATCATGTGACACTGAAGACCAAGTAATACCATCACACAAATAAATTAAATTTTGTATTATTATTAATAATAATAAAAAATATTTTGTATTATTTTATTTTAGTATTAAAATAGAAAATTGTTATTTCACAATATTATCTAATTGTTTATTTGTTATCAAATAAATGCAGAATATGTGAGAAAAAAATCATCTTACTGACCCCAAACCATTGAAAGGCAGTATACATAAAATAAAATGTGGTCAGAATCCATTCAAATTTAGTTTAAATAATACAACTACACTGCATTTACAGCTGCTGTTAAAATGCGGTCAAGTGTAAAGATGGTTCTTGTGAGTTGAACATTTTTTTTTTATTCTGGTTGCTCTGGCATGGAGTTTGGAGTTAGGAAGATCCACACAAACAGCAGGATAAGGAAGGATGAGGATAGCGGAATGCAGGAAACAATAAGCCATGATGCCAGGCATCCACAGTAGCGTCATCTCTGTGACCAGGTAACTTAACCCCACACGGTAGCTCTCAGCTGTAATTAGAGCCATTACTCACTGAGGCAAATGCTCCCCACCAAAGAAAGAGACAGATGTGCATAAACAAAAAAAATTAACAAGGGACCTTAATGTGGTCTGAAACTCGCACAGCTGCTCGCTTCCAAATCTATCCACTTCACACTCACATGCACAGCCCGTACTTATGCTAACAGGCATGAATACACACAATGCAGCGCAGCTCAAATGCAGAAACACTTCAGGCATTCAGCAAGCACTAAAGTTGTCATGGGTGAAATTCACACAAATTTACACACATGGTGTCAACTAAATAATAAGTGAGCACATTAACAGTGTTTGCAATAAAAATATTCCCTCCATGCACTGGGCTCTCTCAAGCTGAAGAGGGTCTTTATGGAGCGCGTGTGGGCTGCGGAGATGACAGGGCGAGCGCAGGAGGCGGAACATTAAAAGCTTGCTTCTAAATGAGTCATTAAAAGCACCTTCAGCAGCGGGGCGCAGGTAAGATTCTCATGCATTCACACGGTAAGGCGAGCACATAAGGCAGGTGTACACACTGCATTGTGTAGGACACTAAATTATGGGGTTGGCATGGCAACAGGTAGCTAGAGTGCAGGGAATGATAAAAGTATAGGCCTTAGGCAAAGGAAAGACAGAGATGGAGTCAGGGAGGAGGAGGGAGAAGTAGTGAGATGGTGGCAAAGTTAAAAGGGAGGAGGACTTACATTTAGAAACAGAAATAGAAAGGTGAGGCTGATAAAACAGTGGCCCGCTTTCTTAAAAGAATGGTGCGTTAATGCATGCACTTTCTGAAATTTACAGACGCAAGGGTTAATACAGCAGTCAAACTATCAAAGGAAGCACTGTAAGCATAAATGAGGAAGATCAATCTCGCTTTCATTCTCTCTGAAAAATATACACACACACACACACACACAGACAGATTGCTTTACAAATTCATGAGACTGGGGCGGAAAGGAGACAGAAGAAAACACAAGGAAAAGCTTTAGATGTGATCAGGTAGATACAGATGGAGAGAGACACAAGTGCAACTGGAGAAAGATGAAGGAAAGGAAGAGGAAAACATTAGAGGGACAGTTCCATCTGATGAGGTTCCGGGACTTTCAAGCTTCGTAAAAGTGGTCCATAGGACACCTGTACTACACTACACCTGCACTGAACTTAAGAGTATGCGCATGCTAAAATCCACACCGACGTTCATATTTCTAAAAACAGTTTTTGACGTGAAGTGGGTGGGATATATTAGGCAGCAAGTGAATATTTTGTCCTCATAGTTGATGTGTTAGAAGCAGGGCAAAATGGGCAAGCGTAAGGATTTGAGCGAGTTTGACAAGGGACAAATTTTGATGGCTAGACGACTGGGTCAGAGCATCTCCAAAACTGCAGCTCTTGTGGGGTGTTCCCGGTCTGCAGTGGTCAGTATCTATCAAAAGTGATCCAAGGAAGGAACAGTGGTGAACCGGCAACAGGGTCATGGGCGGCCAAGGCTCACTGATGCCCGTGGGGAGCGAAGGCTGGCTATATTATATGGCTAAACGATATTCTCGTATTGTCTTTATATCTTACACAATTATGCTAAATCAGGTACATTTCTCTTGTTATTGAAATTATTTTTGCAGTGCAGAGAGATTAACATATCGAAAGAAATCGAGACAGGGTGTAAAGGACAAACAGCCAGATGAACAAATATCATAAGGTAGAGGTGATTAAATGGCTTGTAGAGGAAGTGGTTTCTGCTGTGGGGCGACAGACAGCTGCATTGGACACATGCTGGGTAATAGCAGATTGCTGTTTAGCTTCAGGCTGTAACACAAGCACCCATTACATCATCAGTCCTCATAAACTGCAACACACAGGAGTCTTCATGCTGCTAAAGGCTGGTTAGTGCTGGTTTGGTGCTGGTTAACCTGCATAACCATGCTGTTCACCTGCAAAATATAAAGCTGAGTATTTCAGTTAAGCTAGTTATGTAGTCAGGTGGGGACTGCAAATTTCCACTTTTATGCTCCACAGAAAAGAAAAAAAAAGTTTTGAATGAACTAATTTTTATTAAATTTCTCACACAAATACACAAAAAATACTTGAACCACCTTCAACGCCAATAGGAGAACTCTCTTCACATCCTGATAGCAATCAATAATACAAGTGGTCTAAATGCCAAAAAAAATACATATATCTTTTGTGGATGTCCCAGGACCAAAACATTTTTGTCCAATCATTGCGTTCAGTCCAAATACAATGATAGGATGTCCTACCTGACTGTCAATCAGCGTGTTCCGTATGCTCTCAGAAAAAAAGGTACAAAAGCTGTCACTGGGGCGGTGCCCTTTCAAAAGATACATCTTTGTGCATGTCTAGTGCATATTAGTACCGCAAAGGTACATATTGTTACCAAAAGTGTACATATTAGTACCTAAATGGTACATATTAGAACCTTTTGATATTCCCAGTGACAGATGTTGTACCTTTGGCATTTACATTATTAGCGTAACCAAAATTAAGAGATGGCAACCCATGACGTTCCACTTGGAGAGGTTCACGTTTCTATGGGAACACTATCAACACAGAAATGAATCAGCAGCAGTCAGGTGGTACAAGTCAGAGCTCTTAAGTTGTTTATGTTCATTATTATTGTAATGTTATGTGCTTTGAGACATGAGGTAATTTAACGCTGTCTCTCGTCTCGTGATGATTGGCAGACTCTGGCTGTGTACGTTCATGTGTTTTGGAGGAGGTGTGGCTTTAGAGAGAGCTTTGAAGGGAGGGTGGGATCTTGTGCTTTCAAAGCTGACTTGCTATTGCTAGCTTTTCCGAAATTGCCTACCCTACATTTAACAGTTTTAATTTTGCTTCCTTCATAAATTCTCCTTCATTTTCTTTATTACTTACTCACTGCTGAGAAGACTTTCTGGTCTGTGTGTAAGAGACAGCATGGACTGAAGCACTGCTTTTTGATGCAAATAGAGGAGCTCCTGAAAGTGAGGCTGGCAGTGGACCTGCACTGTAAATCCATTTGGATTCAACTAGATGAAATAAACTACAGACAGTTAGCACCCACACAGATTGGCTGGTCTGACATAATATGATGAAGCTGAAAAGTCATACTCAGTCGTAAAAAGTTAAGAGCAATAAAACAATTTGTTAATCCCTTGGTTTCTATTAAATTTTTCAATGCAGAAGTAAACTATTACCTGTTAATATGCATGACTTCCCATTCATTAGCAAATAGGTCAATAAATAACTAGAAGAATAACAAAAAGTGCAGTACTGTTTTGTGCCACAACCAATGTGATTACAATTACGTGAATACGTTTAAATAACATGATAAACATCAGTTTGCAACAACAAGCAGCATAACAGACTAGTGAAGCTAAAATAACTGGAATCGAATGACACTGGAAGCCTAGCACATTCAAGTTACAAATGGCTGCACCAGAACAAGGTGAATTTGTGCAGCATTGTTCTGACTAGTTTGCCTGGCTATCATCAGACCAAGCTCAATCTTTTAAGATTGAACATAAGTCTGGGGAGTGTGCTCTGTATTTTCTAGAGGCGTGATCAATGGGCATAGTTCAAATGACTCTGTACGCAACTGGATAGTCCTTCAACCAATCAGACCAATGATCTGTCGCTTCTCTATTGTCATCGTGTTAAACTTGGCAATAGCACGGCAGGTGGATAAGGCAATTTGTGATTTGGTCCCCGCAGATTTGTAGCGGAAGCAGGATAGAAAAATATACAGGTTTCCAGCCTGAGCTTCAGGGCGAAATCAAATAGCCGGCAGATGATTAGTCCCACCCACTGCAAAATCTCATTGGTCCAAAATCCTTAACTTGACATTAGCCTAATTGGCTGAGACTATGTCACATTGCACGTTGTGTACAGATTAATGGCTTCTCATTGGCAGAGTTTCAAGTGTGACCATTAATACAAAACACCATGATTTTTCTGCTGGTAATTTACAACACAAAGCTCTATGAACTCATTTCTCACCAGAGCCAGCACAGCGAGAGCTGCTCAGAAAGTGTGCCAGACACTAATGAGAGGTTAAAAATGAATGATTTTACTAAGAAAACACACTCAGCAAATGTCTGTTAGCACCTAACAAAGGCGCTGGGGTGTCATGGCTTTCTGCTTTCATAAATACTTGACTGATCTGATCAGACCCTTGAGAAATTCTGTCTGTGTCTCTCTCTCTGATCCCCCTTCTCACCTCCTCCTTTGCGTCACAGTTCGGTGTCTTTGATGTACGCTTTAATGAAGCGCAGCTGGATTAGCCACTGCTCCAGATGCTAGCTGCTATGTATTAGCATGCTTATCTCTCCTTTCCTATCCCTCATATCTATGAAACATTCACGTTCACACTGCTAATGAGAGTATGCCTCTCTGGTCTCATAAGATTAACAATTACAGGAAATGAAAATCAAGAAGGCACATTTTCATCCTTTTTCCTCATGCTACATGTCTGTTTTTTGATTTCCATCACTCCACAGAACTGATTAGGGCATCTGTTCCACTCACTCATTAACAATTTATTGTATTCGTCCCTGATGTTAATCTTCACCGCACTAGCTTTGCTTTTGGCCTTGGTTTTGTTGTGGGAAGTCAGTGGCAAGTCTTGCTTTAATGAATATAAGTGACTGGTGTTGTAGATGAGTTTATTATGTTTGTGCAATTCTAGCATGGTTGGGTTACCTCTAAGAAACAAAATAGAGAATTTCAGAGGTTCTCAAGGGATGCAGTCTTTGTTAAGGAAGCTTGGCGCAGCACTAACAACAGTAAAGCTCAGGTTTTTCTGTCTAGGCCTCGAGGCTAAGGCGCTGAAGTCTCACCAGAGCTTCGAGGGGAGCTTTTTCTGGGAGAGAGGAATTTAAGGAAAGTGTATCCCATTTGGATGTTAGAGCTATTGCTACCTGTTACCATATTCACTTCTATAGGCAGTACCATCAGCAAGACCAAGATATGAACAGAGAGACGTCCCTCAGGGACACAGATCTCTGTATTAGAAAAATCTCAGTGTCAGTGGTGAGATTTCTTTCTTTCTTTTTTTCCTTTTTTTTTCAGTTCACGTTCACCTCAAACAACCTCATATTGGCAGTCATGCTCTACTGACATCAAAAATGGACCATAATTTGGGTAGACACCACTGGATGCAATATTTTTGTAAAGACATTTTTTCAACACTAGGGCTGTATCAGTATTAAAATTCAAGCTGATGATACTAATAATTATTTTAATTATTTTCAGAAAAAAGGCAGATATTAGAAATATACAATACCATTCAAATGTTTGGGTTCCGTAGGATTTTTTATACCCATGAATTTTCAGCATCATTATTCCAGTCTTCATGATCCTTCAGTGTTAATTTGCTGGTCAAGAAATATTATCAGGGGCCAAGCACCGAAGGTGCGGTGGCACCTATTGAAATCGTTAGCGTTCCTATTATTATTATTCCTCTTCTGTCTTAGAGTCTCTGGCCCATAGAACTGCTTACGGGAAAGTTGTGAAATTGACAGTCTGATCTGTCACCATAACAAATTTGAAGTCTCTAACTCAATCCCTCTAGCGCCACCACCTGTCCAAAGTTTCACTCATATTTATGCTAATAACTTTTGAACCATAAGGGTTAGAAACAAGATTCTTTTTTCCTCTGATTCCTTGGCCTTGCCCGCCATTTAGAATTTTCTGAAAAACCTACTTTTTCGAACTCCTCCTAGGCCGTTGCTCCAATTTTCACGAAAATTGAACCAGATCCTCTTCAGACTATGCTGACAAAACGATATTAGATTCAAGACGATTAGTCAAACTATTCTTGAAAAACTCGCAAATGAATTCGACAAAGTGCCCACATAAATGAATGTCAGGCTATATCTCCGCAATGCTTTAGCATATTCTAACCAAACTTGGTGTGTGTTATGACAACCATGACCTGAGGCAGCCTGCAGCGTTTCAGCACAGTGCCACCTAGTGATCCAGAGATACAAAATTGGATATTTTTAATTATAACTTCAGAATGCTTTAGCCAAGAATCTCAAGGTCTCTTTAGATTCAGGGCATCACGCTGAGCCATACCATACCCAATTTTCCCATATCTACCATTTTGGGTGTCGGCCATTTTTAATTTTGTCAAAAAGTGCTATATTTTACGAAAGCATTGGCGTATCATTACGAAACTCTGTACGTGTCTTCGGCACCAAGTCCTGACAGTACTCAAAAAGTTTCGGGGAAGTGCCACCTTGTGGACAAAGGTTATAATGAATCTTCCAAAAATGCTAATAACTGTTGATTAAATTTTACTATTGTCATACAACTGATTTTAATAGATTCCTTAGGTCATGCCAAGAACATATAATATTTTCCCATATTTGGCCAAACTTCCTGTTTGCCATTTTGATTTCCTTTACAAACCTACTTTTTTGAACTCCTCCCAGACCCTTTGTCCGATTTTCACCAAAATCGAATCGTAATATCTTCAGACCATGACAGCAAAAAGTTATTAATTTCGTTTCAACAGACAAAACCGTTTTCATATACCGCAGCGACGAAGTTAAGGCACGTCACCTCACTCTGACCACACCACATCAATTTCGTAACTGCGCCACCTATTGGTCAAAAGTGATAAACCATTAAATCATATTATTAGTGAATATATATATGATTTTTTTGCCATTTTGCCTAAAATCATCTTAAAATGCCTTTAATTGCTCATTGTTGCAGTTGGTCTAACACTCCCAGCCATGTTGGCATGTCTTAGTGGCTTCTTTGCACTTGGCCCTGTTAATTGCTGCTCGCAGCTATATTTATTATTATTATTATTTCTATTTTTGTGGAAAGCATGGTAAAAAAGATTTTTTTTAAATTCTTTGATAGAAAGTTCAAACAAATGCCATTTATTTGAAACGGCCTCAAACATTTGAAATTTTAGCGTATTTGTTACACTAAAAACATAACACATTAAAAACTAAAATAAAAGTGAATTTAGGCATCATCACAACATGACAATATACAGTATAAATGATGGATAAACATTCCTTCTGTAATGTGCAATAAGAGGTCTATATTGTTTGTATGAGAAAAATAAGTGCTTATAATAATAGATGAAATATGTCTGGGATGCTGGTTAGTCTCTGAAAAACCGGTTAGAGAATAGAGCTCAGAGAGTTATAACCACTGGATCTATATGATTAGTTAGGTTTATTCAAGAGAGTTTGTGTGTGTGGTCTGAGTTTACTGCCTAACAGTAACATTGCTAAAGGTTGTTGTACTTTTTTTAATAACTCAATGAAATATTAATGCACAAATGCACATCCCTACCATCATTACATACACACAGAAACTCACGTCAACATGCTCTTAAAGAGAGCTTCCAAAGAGATAGTGCTCTTAAAAGAGCACTTTGCCCTAATCTTTGCCATAATAATATAAATCTTAAAATAGTTAATAATTAAATATAAACAGAAATATGACCAGATATCAAGTTTTCAGGCAATAACTTGTTTTTATTTGTGTTAAATTGTCTACACTGAATAAGTTCTATAGACATAGGGTGAATATACAACAATTCATTTAAATTACCATATGTCAGCGAGAAAGAAAAAGGAAATTCGTTGAATAACATTTGGTCTAAAACCCATTGAAATAATTGCAGAAGAACAGATCCCTTTTCATCATTTAGTTTTAAAGTAGCATAGAGAAAGTTTGAGAATGTATTGTATAACAATATTGCATGCTGCTTATTAAGAACTAAGAGAGAAGTAGTAAAAGAGGGAAAAGACAAAGAGAGAGAGAGAGAGAGAGAGAGGCTTTAGGGATCATCTCAGTTACAGAGACAAGACTCATAATTACAGGAGGAGTGTGTGTGTGTGTGTGTGTGTGTGTGTGTGTGTGTGTGTGTGTGTGTGTGTGTGTGTGTGTGTGTGTGTGTGTGTGTGTGAGAGAGAGAGAGAGAGAGAGAGAGAGAGAGAGAGAGAGAGATCTGAGATATGATAAGATGAAGAATGTAATTAATTTCAGCACAGTTCTCTCTCTGGCACTGGAATCATATACTTCTGTAATCCCTAATTGTTTAACTTAAACCATGTGGGCGAGAGCCAGACGGGCCACAGAAAGAGCATGAATATAAAAAAGAAGGGAGGTGGGGCAGGTGCAAGAGTTAATGTCTATCCATCAATCATTGTTTTCCTCCTTGCCTAGTATTACAGGAAATGTAAATCACACGCATCTGTGCATAAGTGAGGCCTCATTATAGTGTCTAGATTCTATAAGATGCTGGAAATGAGGACAGCTATATAAATAACCACCTGAGGGGAACTCTATTTTCACCGGGCAGTATCACCACAGAATTGCACTTTATTGCCGGATTATATGCAAATATCTGCAGCACGTTAGAGATTCATTCTGTTTTGGTTTCCGCATCAATCTGCCCTAATCTCTTCCTTGCTTTATTGTCTCCTGCATCACAGTGCCCAGGAAAAACAGAAGCTTCGAAGTTCCTGCCGTCAGGCTCAAAAAAAACCTGTGATGAAATAAAGAAACGCTCTATATTCTTGCGTTCTACAAGACACAGCGCTATGTGTTCATAACAGCATGGCTCCCAGCTGAGAGGCATTAATACAATTAAATTATTTATTTGTGTCTTACGTTTGTGTAAGTCAGTGTCTGTCTGTCTTTGCAGCTTAAAGCAGCAGCAGTGGCCTGAGACGGACGCTAGTCCCTAGTCGCTCATTACAAGCTTCTGTGAACCGCATCACAGCACACCACGCCGCGTTTAATTTCTGCACCGCAGGTTTATGCGCACATGGAGGGCTGCCACCAGGGAAAAACAAATAATGCTGGATAAACAACTGCGTCGAAGAGTGAAGGATACACAACAGTGTGACTCTGTTTCACACGTTGGCACGTACCCGTGGTGTCATAGAGGCCCAGCCAACGCACTGACACAAAAAGCATTTCTGTGCACTAAATAGATGCGTGGGTGTCAGGATGTGTTTTGAAGCGAGAGTGGGCTATGGGGATGTGGGCGAACATGCGAACGCGTGGGACGGTAATTTACAGCTGCAGTTTAGCCACACCCGGACAGAAAACAAGCGTATGGTAAAATATGGTAAGAGCGGAAGATGAAGTACATAAGCAAAAAGATGCCCTACGGTTCCAAAGTCTCACTTACAACGTTACAGTCTGTCCAATGCTCCCCTGTAGTCACGTTCAGTCTCTGTCTCTCCCTAATGACCTGTGGGTGGATGTCTATTTCTATCCGCATACTGACACGGACACACACACACACACACACACACACACACACACACACAAGGCTTTGACTGACAAAAAGCACAAATCCATTTCCAGCTTGGTTGAATGTCATTCTCTTTGCTCGCACACATAATAGGATCATGCCAAGAAAAAAAGAACGGGGGAGAGAGAGAGAGAGAAAGAGAGAAAGAAAGAGAGATACTGGCATGTTCGCTCGGTTTATAAATGATTAATTTAAAATTTCCACTCATACCCATGCAGTCGTAAAGAAACGCTCCGGATACACAGACCTGGCATAAAAAATGTCTGTGAGACAAATCTGGCGATGACGAATGGCAAAGAAGAGCAAAAAAAATGTCACGAAAGAAGACAAAGCAGAACACTTGGATAAACCGAGAGAGGATGACAAGTGTGTGTTGGAGGAGTGGGACCATTTCTAGCTCCCAAACATTTCACCACATTCCACATGCAGAATGCTAGAGTTTAGAAAATAGAAATATCAGTTTTCATAGATACTGGCAGCAGCATGAGCAGAACCACATTCACACTCACACACTGACAAGGAAGACAGTGGTCAGATGGCTGTTAAATAATCATATACAGCATGTACATCCCAGAAGCACTGCTTGAAGAGACCATCACACTTTTACATAAGGAAATACACACACACACACACACACACACACACACACACGTCTGGTTCACTATCTTTGTGGGGACTATCCATAGACATAATGGTTTTTATACTATTCTATCCCCTATACACACACTAACCCTACCCCTAAACCTACCCATCACAGAAAACCTGCATTTTTACATTTTCAAAAAAACTCATTCTGTATGATTTATAAGATTGTTTCCTAATGGGGACCTCAATTTAGGTCCCCACGGTAACACGAGTCCCCATGAGTCTGTGTGCATTCAGGTTGAAGTCCCCACCGGGATAGAAAAACATGAACACACACACACATACATTCAGGACACTCTATAATGCATGTCAGTAATACTGGAATGCATGTCAGACTGGAATTCATTCATTTCCAATGGAGAGTAGTACAGTAGCTGCATGGAGTTTCAATCATGTGCATATTATGCACAATTCTCAGATCTGATCTGAGCTTCACGTGTGTTGAAAATATTTGCATATTTGCGGCTAGACCGTATGCGACCAAAATGAGAATTATCAGTATTTTTCCACAAAAATGTTTTTCTTTAAACACTATTTCTGTAAAAATGAGTGGTTAGGAATAATAGGAATTATGTCAAAAATAAGTATTTTGAAATTGTTAAATAAACGTTAAACTTTACCTTTAAAAGAATGAACATGCTCAGTTGTTTAAGCTTGATTTCATAAGATAATGGTGCTTCAAAGCACTGCAAAATCAAATTATATTTATGTCTGGGAAAATTGCTCTGCTTCAAATCTAAAATAAGACTCTAAAGTAATAGGCCAATTGAGGTAAGCTGTACGATTATCTTCATTTCAAAAAATAGAGAGGAAAACAGAAGGATGATAACGTTAAATCTGAAACACTTACGCCATGCCCCTGATAAATTAAAATAGAAACTAAGCTCTTGCTGCATTGTTCTGCCCCCATCTTCAAAGTGCTGGCAAGGATATCACAATTGTGCCGTGCTGTTAATTCATAATTCAGAGCTGGGGAGGTGGGAATGAGTGATGGAGATAGGAGGGGGAAGGCAGAGAAAGGGAGGAAGAGAAGAAAGATTCAAAGGCAGGCATGATGGCATCGCTGTCATTGCCAGCTGGAATGCGGTCACTGCTTAAATTTAGTCCTTTTCCTCAACAAGATATCCCCATCATGTAAACCATCCAGCCAATCAAAGTGCTTTGTTCGCAGAGACACATAACTGCAGATAAACAGTCCTCAAACCAAACTGATGTCAGCAAACGTCCAGAACATCATGGACTCTCGGGTGTGAACAGAGAGAAAATGAGTTTCTGGAGAGGTGACGGAAGAGGCTCCATATGTGTGTGGCGCTAACGCAGGGTTTTGAGGGGACACAAGAGCAGTTGGGCTTAATCACTGGATCTCACTTCTTTGATCACTAGCTCTCTCTTTCTTTTCACAGGAAAACTGTCTAGTTATGGGAAGTTGCAAGTCGTTCTGTGCAAGCTGCTCTTCCCTACCAGTGTCATCTTGTGGTCACACACACAAAAACATTCATAGAATTCAGATTCTTTCTTTTTATTTTGGCCTTTTACAAAAAATACTATAGATACTAGTGTCTTAGTCAAGACCACCTAAACCGAGAACAAGTCGAGACCAAGACGAGCGTGTGCTGAGACCAAGACAAGACCAAGGCAGGGCGAGATCGAGTCAAGACCAAAACCAGACAAGCACTCCCAAAATTCATCTAAAAGATCTATATATACTGTCTGAGAAATATCCTATATTTAATCAATAAATACAATAAGAATAATAAGGCACTATTGAGCTATTATCAGTCAAATCAATCACTAACAATAAAATTCATCTTTGTGTTGCAGAGGTGACACAGAAGTTGAATTGGTACAATTACACCTGCATAAATAATGTTCAGATTAATTTAACATTAAAAAATTTACATTATTTAACAGTCACGGAATCATTTATACAACCGATTTGTTCAAAGCAGCTGATTCATTTAATAACGAAACATGTTGCAGAATTAGCAAAAACTTGATTGTGTCTAAAATGAGTCACTTAATATTAACTTCTTCTTTAGTGAACGTTTGTATAAAATCAATATCGCATTTGCAATCGTGCTCATATTCATGAAAATAGCTCCCTTGCGCTTGTGATATTGCTTAATTATAGGGTACAACGGGGCTAAAGGCTCCACGGGGTAAAAGGCTCCTTTGATTTAATTTTCCTCTAAACCACTAGACGGCACAAAAACTTGCCTCAGCATTTCCAAAACATGCGCTTTTCAAGATGCACGTGGAAATGTGTCTGATCTTTGACAGGATCAGGGGCAGCAGCGCAAAGTTGAGTCTACGCTCATTTGATCTAATATTTGATGTTTTTAAAAAAATGTTAAAGATTTAAGTAGCAAATAAGAATCGCTAAGATGATTGAATATATTTTGAAACAAAGGTCTTGTTAATGTTTGTCAGTTTTGTTCAAGGTAATTAAAGCAACAGTTTTCAATAACGGAAGAATATGTAAAAGTATGGTATTTGGGGCAAAAGGCACAATATTTAACATGATAATAAACAGCTGCTGACTTTTCCATTTGTAGACATGACATGGATTCAGACTGTAAGAATCATGTATTAAGTTGGGTGTCCACATTAGAGATAATCGCCATATTTATAATGAAACCATAAAAATGTGATATTAATCATAACATATAATAAAATATAATTTATTGTTACTACTGTAAATCTATATTAAATTATTATGGGATCTCCTTCAATGCTTTCAGAATCTTTACTTTTTTAAATGATTTTGTTTCTATATTTTTCAGATATATTTCTATATTAAGATATTTTAATGACAGCATAATTATTGATAAAAATGAATTCTTTTATTCATCAAAATAAACAGAAAATAGTTCAAACTTTGCTAAAGAGATTGTTTTGAACAAGTATTAACTTAGACATTATTAAAAACATTATTTTAGCGAAAGTATAAATATAAGTATACAAATGGTGCCTTTTGCCCCATGCTGGTGAGCCTTTACCCCCTCGTCATCACCTCATATATTTTTACAATTTTTAAATAAAAGAAACCACTTTTATTATTTATTTTCACACAAAATCTGTTACTCCATAAATGTTCAATACAAACATATATATTTTTCTGTATATCATACATTATATAAGTAGTGAAAAGCACAAGGTGTGCCTTTAGCCCAGTTGTACCCTATCCTATGTTGTATAAAAAAACAAGACTTCATATAAGTACGTTTTTGCAATCATATCTTGAATTTGGGCACTTCTGAGACAATCCTGCATTGATTTTGAGCCTGGCAGCACAGTAACAAAAGAAATCACATTAGAAAGAAGTTATTGATTGCATTTTAAGCCACATTAATGATGTTGACAAATTAATCAGACAATGCACCAGCAATTTAGTGACAACCTCGCAGTTGTGGTCTTGAACGGTCTTGAAATAAAACCCTGAGTCCTCTTAGTCTGAGAACAAGACAAGGCCGAGTACAAATGCGGTCGAAACCGAAACAAGACCAAGACCCTAAAAAAATGGTAATAAGACCTCGAGACCAAGACTGGTCTTGAGTACTACAGCATTAGTAGATACATAAGAAAGAAAGCTGAACTCGTGAGCATCACAACTGTGTCATTCCTTCAGCCACACACTATTGTTCAAAAGTTTGGGGTCAGCAAGAGATTTTTTTTTTTTTATGAATGAAAGAAAGAAATTAATACACTCTAAAAATGCTGGGTTGTTTTAACCCTAATTTGGGTCATATATGGACAAACCCAGCCATTGGGTTACATTTTTACCCAACGGTTGGTTTTGTCCATATTTAACCAAACTGCATCACGGTTTCCACTAAAATATTAAACAGCACGTTTTCAACATTGATAATAAGAAATGTTTCTTGAGCAGCAGATCAGCATATTAAAATGATTTCTGAAGGTTTATGTGACGTGTGATTTTAAAATAGATTAAAATAAGAGAATTATTTCTGACCCCAGACTTTTTAACAGTAAAAAAAAAAAAAAAACACTTTCAACAGTGAAGACACTACAGACTGTTTAGCTGGTCATGTGATCTCAACATGGTAGCCTCTATAGGGGGAAATTAAACTTTTAGGCTACCAATATGATGGACATTTTGTGAGAGTGAACATGATTTTAACACATTTTTCAAGTACTCTTCTTTTATTTAAAGGTAAAAAAATGTTATGATGAAAATGAGTGTTCAACTTCAACAGTGATCTTTCTGAACAACTTGAAGTTTCATTCATTCAATCATTCATTCATTCTCAAACATTCATTCATTCACTAACCTCTGCCCTCCATTTCCATTGATCCTCCTTCCTGCTTTGTTATATCCGGGTCTATTTGTGCAGGCAGTGTGAAATTAAACAGCTCTCTCCTTCACTTTCTGATACACATGGAGATGGATGGAGTGATGAAAATATGCTATGGAAAGCACGAAAGAAAGGGGTGGGGGTGAATAACCTGGGGGAAAATGCTTAGCGTGACTCTTTAAGATGAGCTGAAATAGGGATCTAATGAAAGTACTGGAATTGGTTCCACTAATATTAATCACTCAGAAATATCGTAAATTCATTTTTATGCTATACTTTGATGCTGACATTTCTTGCACTTTGCACACTCCTCAAATATGTCTCCTTCGGACCTACGAAACCAAAGAAGACCTGGAATAAATGTTCATCCTATTGGCTGCCCAGTGCTGATGGCTAGTTTCCATTTAAAAATCCAGTCTCTGATTGCATATTAAATAATTTAAGTGTGAAATTGAAGGTGAATAACAAGACATTAAAGGATTAAAGGGATATAATTTCATGTAGATGCACTAATCTGATGGTGAATCGCTGCGCCTGAAGGCTTTCTGAATTAGAGTGAATTTAAAGCCATAGCTTATGGTGGCAGCATTAGCACAGACATTCAAACATTATGAGCTTGGCAGGGCTTCTGTGTTCACCAATTTGTATGTGTGTTTATGAAGAGAAGTGAGGTTGATGAAGTGGTACAAGAACTTGTTTTTCAACAAGAAAACAAGACGCAAAATGCTAATCAGTGCTGTCATTAGAAAAGATTTGCTCCATTTAATCTCTATTTCCCCATTTTAGGAAAAAAAAGTGACACAAAGATGCTTTGTCTCCAGTTGAGCTGCCAGAGAAAAAGCTTGCATACTTCATCCTATGGCAACAGAAATGGTCAATTATTAAACCACAAACATGTATGATCGTATGAATACTCTGATGCATGTTCTTGCATGTGAGCATCCATGCCCTTATTCAATATGCATTCAGCATGTTCAATATGTTCAATACTGTGCAACCACATATAGAAATCTTAAAGGGATAGTTTTTTCTATTGCCGTGACTTGTGTGAGACAGATTTATTCAAGAATGGCATGAAGTACACAACCATTCAAATGTTTGGGGTCAGTAAGATCAGCAGAGCTACATTTTCAGCATTATTATGCTGCGTTCATGCCACCTCGTATTTACCATAATCTTGAGATGACAACACGTGACGGTGTATTTGGAGCTGTTCATGTCCTCCAACTGGGGATTATCTGTTTCTATAGCGACCGTTGCTAAAATGAACCTGCGTAAAAGAATGCTGTAATTTAAGTAAAACGTAATTTAAGTACTAAGAAGAATAAAAATTTTTAAAAACACAATAGAAGTAACACTGAAGTGTTCTGCAAATGCATTATTATTACACTTTCATTTATTTAGGTTGTCACTCTAGAATAGCCTAGATAGGCCTATCTAACTCCGCGCTGTCTTTTGTTTATGTTCACATTACTTTTGCATGAAAAAAATAGTGTACATTGGCAAAAGTTTATTACACAAATTTAAAAATATTACGAAATAACATTAAAAAAAATTTAATCAAGAAACATTTATTATTATTATCGGTGTTGAAAACAGTTGTACTGCTTAAATTTCTTATGAAAACCATGATACTTTTTTTCAGGATTCTTTCACCAACAACAACAACTACAACAATAAATATAGCTGCAAGCAGTGATGATGGGCCCAAACCCTGGCACCACCACCTTTACGGTGGCTTTATGACAACTGTGCACGGTGGACACTGTGCATTTAAAGTGGGTAAATGTAAAATAACTACAGAAATTACGTTTTTTGAGGAAAAAACGATCCCAGACGAGGAATAGGGTCTTATCTAGCAAAACGATCGGTCATTTTCAAGAAAAAATTAACATTTATATACATTTTAACCTAAATTGCTCATCTTGCACTGTTCTGCGACGTACCATGGATTGCTCAATCACGTCAGAAAGGTCACGCTAGATGTAGGCAGAAGTACCGCCCCAAACAAACGTGCGAAGACTAATACAAATGCCCTTTACCAAAAAAGGGTTGTTTTACCTTTTTTTTTGCTAAAGGATGTTTGTATTAGTCTTTACGCTGTGCGTGCGTTTTGTAAACACGAGGGTGGTACTTCTGCCTACGTCTAGCGTGACCTTTCCGGCGTGATTATGAAAATTTTCGGCCTATGAAAATGACAGATCGTTTTGCTAGATAAGACCCTATTCCTCGGCTGGGATCGCACAGAAGCCTTTGAAGCCATTTGAAGCTCTTTGAAACTGCATTGATTTGGACTGTTTGCCATAGAAGTCCATTCTGTGGAGAAAAATCCTGGTATGTTTTCCTCAAAAAACTTAATATCTGTTTGACTGAAGAAAGAAAGACACGAACATCTTGGATGAGATGGGGGGTGAGTAAAATATCAAAAATATCTTTTGAAGTGAACTAATCCTTTAAATCTGATACATTACAAAACATTTTAAATACACATACATATAATCTGTGTATTTCTATTTTCCAATTTTAATACATTTTCAGTACACCTTATTTTAATGCATTTATGTTCAGTATACATTTAGTTGTTTTTTCCAATTAATCTTTTTTTTATGCCACTATCTGGACACCCCTTTTCCTGGTGCCCCATCCACTTTCATTGAATGGAAAAGATCAGCTTGGGCATCCAGATAAATATCTTCTTATGTATTCAACAGAACAAATAAAGTTGGGCAGGATATTCATTTTGGGGTAAGCTGTGTCTTCAAGCATTTTCTAAATTATTATAAAAAATTTATTTAAATAAATACATTAAAATCTATATACCTCATAAAGTGATTTAGCAGTCAATCAGTTAGGATTAAGATACAAGTTTTTAAATCAGTGGAAATGTTCAGCATGCATATTGTTTGTGTCAGGAGGCTGGGTCACTATCGATTCGTCATACCCCACAAACTCTCAGAGCTGACAGATCCCGCTCATATCGATTCGCTCTTTTCTTTACTCATGCAGATCATCATGTAAGCCTCTGCCGCGTGCATGTTTCCTGCTTATTCTGAGAGCAACGCTTACATAAGCGCACTCATAGCCCACTTCACACTGCTTCAACTAAATTTTCTTTGGCATGGATTCTCATCTTCATATGAGAATAGAAGAACAAACAGGAAAATAACAGAAGCAGTCACATAAACACACAGTGGGTGCGGGGGAGAGGGTGAACTGATCGTCCTGCAATCAGTGCTAGGGTTTCTGGGAGTGTTTAAAATTCTCTCTATATGTCATCATTCTCTAATGGGAATGAATACACGCCAAAATGCACTCTTGAATTTCAGCCCAGTCCTTACTGATCCTCATTAGCTGCTTGAAACGCTGGACTCCTTTACAATCCCTCACACACACACATGTACCAAGAATCCCCTGGTCTGCTGCTGTCAGGTGTCAGCTCTCTGGAAATGTGACTGGAGTGGGAATAAGAGTTAAGCTTCTGTTGTGCTGTTTGGCAGAGGCGGTTCAGCTGTCTGGTCAGCAGAAATCCACTGACAAACACACTCATATGCACATGCAAATGCACACCAATGCAAACATACACAAATATAAACCAATTCAAAGCGAACAAAAAAGCAATAGATGAAATTCAAAGCTCCTAAAAACAGACGCTCACATGCATTTTTTGCCCACACATGTGCAAACAAGCTTTGAGCATGAACGCAAGCAATCGAAATATATATGTACAAACGAAGAGACTCATATCTGGAGTCAGATTCACTCATCCACCCACACAGACACACTATACACAATTCCACACCACCTCCAACATGCTCTCATGAGGGATTACACTCACACATATCTAGGGATGGCAATTGTAAGGAATTTAACAGCTCTCGTTCTGATTCCACTGAACGATTCTGGTTCCTACATTAATGATTGAGCATTTTATTACACAAAATAGTACAGAACATTAATGTTGACCGGTCATCTGTTATTGGCCATGATAAAGGGGTTACAGACTGCAACTAAAATGGTTGCAAATGCACAACAGTTGTAATAATTTAAAGTCGAGATGTAACATATAGCAACAGATCCAATCTTCTGTATTGTGATGTGCATCCAAGTAAAATAGTAAAATAGATTATCAAAAAAAGTAGGGCGGTGACATGGTTCTGTCTATTGGTTGTTGATTGGATGGAGGCAGATCTAAATGTGAGCTTGTGGTCTATTGTGAAAAAAGGCCGATTTAGGTGGACTAAATGATTGGAGAAGTCACCAAAGAGAATTTCACCAGAAGATCAAGTTATGACATTTGATTAAATATTATGAAATATATGCATGGATGAATTATTCACAATAAGATGCATTTGGAACATAGATAGGGTGAATTTCCATTTCATGTCAAGTTTAAGATGCTTAGACAACAGACATGGTCAATTTCTATTCCATGCCAACTTTGCACTCTAGTGAGGCAAAAAGATTCAAGAAATAGCCCTGAACTGTGAGGTGGCAGTTTTAAATCAGACTCAGCCAGTGAATCGTTCACAACTGACTACCTCACTAAGCTGTGAACCATTTTATGGTTATGTCTCATTCGAAATTTACCATTACAGTGATGACTTACATTTGCCCTACATCAGTCTATTTGCTGACTTTCTCTTCACATGACTGTGTAAATAAGTATACATATACACATTTTGCTGTATAAAGAATAATGTTTTTCAATTCTAAAAAAAAATGTAAACGTTGTTGATTACTGTTCCACATACACTATATTGCCAAAAGTTTTGGGACGCCTGCCTTTACATGCACATGAACTTTAATGACATCCCATTCTTAATCCGTAGGGTTTAATATGGAGTTGGCCCACTCTTTGCAGCTATAACAGCTTCAACTCTTCTGGGAAGGCTTTCCACAAGGTTTAGGAATGTGTTTATGGGAATTTTTGACCATTCTTCTAGAAGCACATTTGTGAGGTGATGTTGGAAGAGAAGGCCTGGCTCCCAGTCTCTGCTCTAATTCATCCCAAAGGTGTTCTGTCGGGTTGAGGTCAGGACTCTGTGCAGGCCAGTCAAGTTCCTCCACATCAAACTCTCTCATACATGTCTTTATGGACCTTGCTTTTGTGCACTGGTGCACAGTCATGCTGGAACAGGAAGGGGCCATCCCCAAACTGTTCCCACAAAGTTGGGAGCCTGAAATTTTCCAAAATGTCTTGGTATGCTGAAGCATTATGAGTTCCTCTCACTGGAAAACCCCCTGAAAAACAACCCCACACCATAATCCCCCCTCCACCAAACTTTACACTTGGCACAATGCAGTCAGGCAAGTACTGTTCTCTTGGCAACCGCCAAACCCAGACTCATCCATCAGATTGCCAGACAGAGAAGCGTGATTCGTCACTGAAAAACAACCCCACACCATAATCCCCCTCCACCAAACTTTATACTTGGCACGATGCAGTCAGGCAAGTACCGTTCTCTTGGCAACTGCCAAACCCAGACTCATCCATCAGATTGCCAGACAGAGAAGCGTGATTCATCACTCCAGAGAACACGTCTCCACTACGGCGGTCCAGTGGCAGTCCAGTTTGGTGATGTAAGACTTGGATGCAGCTGCTCAGCCATGGAAACCCATTCCATGAAGCTCTCTACGCACTGTTCTTGAACTAATCTGAAGGCCACACAAAGTTTGGAGGTCTTTCATAAATGGACTTATTGCACAGGTGGCAACCTATCACGGTACCACGCTTGAATTCACTGAGCTCCTGAAAGCGACCCATTCTTTCACAAATGTTTGTAGAAGCAATCTGCAGGTCCTTGATTTTATATACCTGTGGCCATGGAAGTGATTGGAACACCTGAATTCAGTGATTTGGAGGGGTGTCCCAGTACTTTTGGCAATATAGTGTATAAGGTCAAATTGATAGGTTGAATCAAGGTTAAATGAAACTTTGGGTGACATATATACAATATAATTAATAATTATCAGTTTATCAGTATCAGTCCGAATTTTTCCTCTCTAGTTATCAGGAAAATCGGTTCTCAGTTTCCAACTCTGAATGCCAAAGTTCGTATGCGGTACACGGTCATTCACCCACCTCCAAAAATACTCACACACCCTCTTCAGAATCAACATACACTCACACAGGTCAGATCTTTCCATGATAGACAACACTTTTAGTATGACACATTTCATGTAAAAACACACACACACACACACACACACACACACACACACACACACACACACACACACACACACACACACACACACACACACACACACACACACACACTCCCACATGGTGCTTGACTTCTGTAACCCTCTCTAGTTGCCCAACACACTGAACAGTATGAGTGAACTGTTCAAATCACCCTTATCTCTTCATGCCTCCCTCGTTCTACCTTCCCTTCCGCCCGCGCACCTGCCTCTCACCTCTTCTCTTTCTCGTTCTTTCTCTCTCTTCTCCTATGTGAATTATAGCTTGTGCTTCATCATCGCATCATGGTTTAATTCTGTCCATCCCATGATGCCTTGCACATAATTATGCCTCTCTTCATTTCGCTGCTCTCTCACTTTTCAACTAATAACTTAGATCGAAGCTTCTATCTATCCCTTCTCTCATTTCTCATTCACTGTGCTCCACTTTCATCATGTCATATTGTTCCCAGTCCAATCTTACAAACCAGATGATTCAGGTGCGTCATGCACAGATTGTTTTGGAGGGAGCACCAGCAGCAGTCCTGACTCACTTTGTGCCTTTGGCGAGATAAGCCCAAAGGAAAAAAAAAACATAATTTAGCATGCAAACAAAAACATGATAAAATACCAATCTAATATTCAAATTTGGCCAAAAAGCATAGAATAATGTAAATCTTCGTTCTTTGGCATCAACAAATTTGGTTTTCAGTGAACAAAAAAAAAAAAAAAAAAAAAAGCTGTGAAATGTTGACATTTGAATTGACATTTTTGCAGTACAAAGACTTCTAAAATGGCCTGGAAAATATTACTGGGACTCTTAACAAGCAGAGCAGCAGTTAAACTGGAAACTGGGCATTATGATTCTTGGTTTTGATGCGAGTGATCCTGGATTTAATACCTGCTTATCAGAAAAAGGGATGCATTTGGTTGCCATTCTAGAGCCATTCAGGCCAATTTATCCCGTTTATGGAAAATAATTGCATTGTAATGACACTTAAAGCAGACTATTATCCTCTAATTAGCAGAACCAGATAACCAGAAGCCCCTGGGATACAACATTACAGTCAAAGTGTCATCAAGTTATGTTTACCACAGGCTTTATTTTACACATAAATCGAAAAAACCCATTATAAAACCCCATAGAAAAATCTTGAAAGAACCAGTGGCGAATTAGTCTTCCGGGTTCTGACGTCATACCTGTACCACTCGATTACACATTATACAGATGTAAGATGTGCTATCAAAACTTTCCTGGTCGAAATGTGACAAGTTTACATAAAGTAGTCATAATTCATCAGCAGTAGATCAAAGCAATCGCTTGGCATAAATGTGAGCTATTCGGTGATTGCAAATTGCTCTAAGAATGCGAACATATAGAACACACAACAGTACCGAATTTTTACTTTGAAACATGTAGTGCTCACATTTATTTCTAATGAAATCAAAGCCATTTGAAGATTATTTATCATATCACAATTCCTGTTTTTTAATCAACAAATTTAAGACCTCCAGAAATGAAAATTAAGACTTTAAAGCAGCAATGGAAGATTATATCCACGCCTTTGTAAATGACTGAACCTTCATTCAGCGCAGAGTGGCTATCTCGCACTGTATGACGTTATAATATTATAATATATAATATAATTACGATATAATATTATTTTGCTAGTAGCCCTCTCCCCAGTGTAGGCCCCTGGGCTTTAGCCCATCAATGCCTGTGTTAATGCACCCATACTAATTAGTATAACAATCTTTTAATTACTCATTCAGCTAGTTTAAATGGTGAGTACTACAAGTGCTACATGTTTTAGTGACAAGTGGAAAGAAACCAATATTTGTGTGGATATTTATTTTATACATTTCTGTATACATTGATTTTATAGATTTTTAAAAATAAATTGATACTTTAATTCATCAAGCACTCTCAGAAAAAAAGGTACAGTGCTGTCACTGGGGCGGTATCCTAAGGTACAAAAGTGTTTACCCATCCCTAAATGGTACATATTAGTACTTTAAAAGGTACATACCAGTATTTTAAGAGTGTGTATTAGTACCCTAAAGGTACATATCAGTACTTTAAGAGTGTGTATTAGTATCTTAAAGGTACATATCAGTACTTTAAGAGAGCATATTAGTATCTTAAAGGTACATATCAGTACTTTAAGAGAGTGTATTAGTATCTTAAAGGTACATATCAGTACTTTAAGAGTGTGTATTAGTACCTTAAAGGTACATATCAGTACTTTAAGAGTGTATTAGTATCTTAAAGGTATATATCAGTACTTTAAGAGTGTGTTAGTATCTTAAAGGTACATATCAGTACTTTAAGAGAGTGTATTAGTATCTTAAAGGTACATATCAGTACTTTAAAAGAGTACATATTAGTATCTTAAAGGTACATTATATCAGGTACATATCAGTTTTAAGAGAGTGTATTAGTATCTTAAAGGTACATATCAGTACTTTAAGAGTGTGTATTCTTAAAGGTACATATCAGTAAAGGTACATATCAGTACTTTAAGAGTGTATTAGTATCTTAAAGGTACATATCAGTACTTTAAAGGTACATATCAAAGTACTATTTTAAGAGTGTGTATAGTATCTTAAAGGTACATATCAGTACTTTAAGAGAGTGTATTAGTATCTTAAAGGTACATATCAGTACTTTAAGAGTGTATTAGTATCTTAAAGGTACATATCAGTACTTTAAGAGAGTGTATTAGTATCTTAAAGGTACATATCAGTACTTTAAGAGAGTGTATTAGTATCTTAAAGGTACATATCAGTACTTTAAGAGTGTGTATTAGTATCTTAAAGGTACATATCAGTACTTTAAGAGAGTACAGTATCAAAGGTACATATACTTTTAAAGAGTGTATTAGTATCTTAAAGGTACATATCAGTACTTTAAGAGTGTGTATTAGTACCTTAAAGGTACATATTTTGGTTTTATCAGTACCTTAAAGGTACATATTTTGCCCTTAGTGAGTGACAGTGAGGATGTATTCAAGTGATCAAATATTATAGTAAAGACATTTTTATGGGTAAACTAAGTACTAAATAACTACTGTTCAACTAATAATAATAATGATGAGAAATGTTTTTACCAAATCAGCATATTATGGATCTATGTAGATCCAAAATTATTTGTATCTTTGAAATGTTATTTGTATCTTTGAAATGTGAATTTCTTGTTTATTCTAAAAAAAAAAAAAAAAAAAAGTATCCTTGGTTCGTATAAAACAAAACAAAAAAAGATCTGGAATCCAGTTCATTTCACACTAAATATACTACCACATATCCAGTGAATATGTCATTTTGGCATGCCACTTATGATTGGAAGTTCTCCATCTTGGAGTACATACGCTTTTGTCTCATGTCAACGCAGTCCATCCATGACTCACAATGCCCCATTCACCCCAACGTCTATTTAAGTTGTTTACCTACAACCTGACAAGCGGTTTACAACAACTGCCTCCCTCTCTCTGCTGCCAGCATGTTCTTTTCTACAGTTGACCTGCTCACCTCAGATCTGCAATAGCGCAGTGTGCTTGATGTGCAGGTCAGTATCGATTTTCAGGATTGAGAGAAAACTCAGCAGCTCTATCATTCTCCATATCTTTCTCTCTGGCTTTCTTCCAGACTTCACACATCTCTTCAACTTTATCCCTTGTTCATCCGTTTTCATGGGAGGCTTATAGATTTCTTTCTGCCTTGCTCTTATCTATTTGTGTTCCTTTTTTAGTGTTGGGGCCTGTAATCCATGCAAACTGTGATCATACCATGTCATCAGGGTACATCTTACTAACTACCAATGGTGGAAACATTCAAACACGTATGTACATGCAATCTACAAATAAAAATCTTAAAATATGGTCTGCATCCTAATTTGCATTTGTCATTGTGATGGACTTGAAATGAGGAGCCACAGTCCCCAAAGTTGCATCTTTTCAGAGAAACGAGTATGTGAACTTATGTGAAGTTTCCTAAATCTCTACAAACATATTATGGTATTTTTGTGCTTTAGTACAGTCAAAAAAAAAATTACATACAGCACCTTTAAGCTTGCATTTTGAACAAGCCACCACTATTAATATATTTTTGTATATTTACATTATCATAATATTTATTAAAACAAAATCACAACATTTATAGTTTTATAGATATTTCTTTACAAATGTTTCAAAAATAATACAGACTACAGATTTTAATATTTTAATAATTAATATAAAATATTAAAAGGTGCACTATATAACTTTTGGCCCTCTAAACAAAACTGAGAGAGATTATCCTACTGCTCACAAAACATTCACTAATAGGCTTAAGAGATATAACCAGTTTAGAAGGAAAGGATCTCAAGCTGAAGATGTTATAGCTATATACCCAGCAACAGACACTCGCTTCATTGAAAATAAATTCCAGCACAGCGCTACGACAACCCATAATGAAATGACCCTTCACAATAGATAACACTTTATGAAGAAAAAAGGCTGCTTTACATGAAAATGTGAGCTGTAAAATCACTGTACATAACAGATAGACTTGTGTTATATATCATTGAAAGGTGTCAACTAGCAGAATATAACAAGCATATTTGTTTTAGTTAGAGACCAAACTATACCTAGTATTTGTATGAAAATGTGCAGCCGACGCACGTGTAAACAGTATACACATGATGCCATGTAAACACATTTTGCACCACATTTTTGCAAACATTAGTAAACATAGTAGACTGAATATGTTTATTTAGAGCAGGTGGTCTCAATTGAGCCCAAACACAATATGAGACAATACGTAGATCAAGGAGTGACATGACATATAGTACTACTTGGCTACAGCTATAGGACTTGGATGACCTACTTCTTCCGGCGAAATTTCCAAAATTTGCAAAGGATGGACAATTTACTATCCCATGAGGCCACGGGAGAGGATTTTTGAATGGCAGTGAAGCGACCTAACTGACGCTGGTAGGTCACGTGATAATGACAACATGACGAATGCAGTACGTCCAGATTACATTCACACTCATACTATATAGAACCTACTTTTTTAGCGGTCGTGAAGTAATTACTTATTCAAAATAACTACCCACTCAAGCGAGTATGCAATTTTGGACACAGCCTGGAACTCGGCTGTGGTGGGGGAGGGTATAGGGGTAAGTATGATGTGTAGACACTGTTTAAAAGCTGGAGCGTGCTTGGATTGGTTTGATCTCTCAGATTGACAGGTCTTGATTTACCATGCATCATAGAATAGGAGCGCACAGTTCAGACAGCGCTGGAAGACCATCATTCATCCACCAGGATCTTATTACTTGTTGTTTAGTCTGTGTACTTGTATTGTGATGTTTACACAAGTAGTTCTTATGTTCAGTAAAACAACTTGTTTGAGGGTTTTTTTTAGATCCCTTGGTAAATTATGTTTCTAAATTAAGGCTAGCCTACCTAATTCATTGTATGGCTTGAAGATATGAATACATTTAGAATACGTAACTACGGCATGCTCGCTTCATTTGTCCTTGTGTGTCTGCTGCACGTGTTTTGCGAATGAGTAGCACACACCTCAAATCTACACACTCTAATGATGACCTTGCTTAATCGACCATCATACATATTTATTTTATTATATGGATAATTAATCAATCTTTTATTACCTGTATTTCACTACTGTAATGCCAAAACACAATTTTAAGTTGTAGTAGCTTGTCCCAGATCTAACGTACTGCCTTATAAATACTTAAAAGTATGTACTTTACCATCTCTAGTGAGTAGAAGTATGCAAATTTGGATGCAGCCATGAGCTAAACTTTTAATGACAAGGATGGCTTGACTAATTCTTGCCTATTCGAAGACACAAACATATGCTCTCTGCAAACATCTGGTTCAGTCAGTGTTGGCAGAGACAAAGAGCATCTTGTCTCCTGTGCACACTTGATAAATTATTATTAAAACATATTCAGGGTTGTAAGCCCTAAAAAAATTTAACTTACATGGTCTCATCATTGAGGAACTCCAGTTTTCCAGCCACCTCTTCATAGTCTTCTCCAGCTTTGGCGGTACCCTCTGTAGTGTGGTATGGTACTGCCACCTTCCCCCTCGCTCCAGATGTTCTGTGAACCTTCACCTGCATGATGCCTACGCTTTCACTCACTCGTGTGGCATTGCTCTCGAACGTAAAGATACCCGCATGGTCATCATCGTAAATGGTCACCGTGGCAGTGTGCGCGTTACCCAAGGCAGCTTTGGGAGGAACATGGCTGGACCCTATAATGCTGTTGCCTGGAGACACCGCATTAGGGTCGAGGATGGAGACCTCAGCACGGTGGACAACTCGAGGGTTGCTGAGATGTACGTAGAAATGCTCATCTTCCTCAAATATGTCATCGTCGATCACACCGACTGTCAGCTCCTTCACTGTCTCACCCGGTTTAAAGACCAGAGTGCCCTCGGCGAATTCATAGTCTGATCCTGCGTTAGCAGTGCCATCCTCTGTGCGATAGTCAACCTAAATACAGGAACAGTTGTCATACAGCTAAAGTGCTGAGGGAGCAAAGCTATATTTTTATATTCAGAAGAATAAGTGTTACAGTAAGTGTATGGACTTTTCGGAGAGGATGTATGATCATTAAATTCCACAAAATCATTATTAATCATAACACGTAATAATAATATAATACACACACACAGTACTGTGCAAAAGTTTTAGGCATGTTAGTATTTTCACACAAATTTTTTTTTTAATCCAGTTATTTATATCTTTTGCTGAAGTGTGTTAGTAGGAAATATCAGTTTATATTTACAAATATTCCTTTTGCCATTAATTGTAATAATCAGTCTGACAACTGCTGGTATGCTTCACACAGAGATCTGATCTCACCATCATCGAGTCCATCTGGGATTATATGAAGAAACAGAAAAATCTGAGACAGACTAAATCCAGAAGAACTGTGACAACGCCTGCAAAGCATTTATTTGGTGTGACACCTTTTGCGTTTAAAATTTTTTTTTTGTCATAGTGCACCTAGTTTTTCAGGTAGCTTTGGAGGTAGGTTTCTTCAAGCATTTGTTTTTTTGTTTCTTAATGTAATCCCAGATGGACTCGATGACGGTGAGATCAGATCTCCGTGTGGAGCATAGAGGCTGTTGTCAGACTCCTTACAATTATTACATGGATTTCATACATATATTAATTTACTGATATAATCTTTATTATTAATCATATCACATAAGAAGAACATAATATACATTTTTATAATTATGTGTAATTATTAATATTTTATAATAATAATAAAAATATTATTATTAGTCAAATAAGAAAATAACAACATAATTTTTTTAATTTATCATTATTATGTGTTATTAATATTAATATTATAGTATATTTTGACTTCTTATCTCAAAATAATTGAATATAACTTGAACTTGACAATTGAAAGGTTTATATAATAAAATGAGCTAATCTGAAGTTAAAATAGTGTCATTAAATTGCTTGTCTCCTAAGTGCTGTAATTATTTAAAATAGCTCTGAGAGTACATCCTCGCTGCTGGGACTCATGTAGGTGTCTGGCCTAAAAATTATATCACATCCATATAATTAAAGTACAATCACAGCAATGTAATCACAGTACTGTTGTGTATAGAGAGTGGAATCATTACCTTAACAGTACAGCCACTGTCACCACCATGGCGGGTCACAGAGAGCTTTAAGGAGCCGCAGTTCTCAAAGCATTGATAATGGGAGGGCTCAAACTCCAGGTAGATGGTGTGAGGGTCTTCTTCCTGGGCATTAGACTCATGGCAGCTCACCACCTTCCTGGCCTGGTCTGCAGCATGCTTTTTCAGGATGTTCCCTGCTCCAATCATCATGCGAGTGGCCTGGATGCGATAGAAAGCTCGACTCTTCTGCTGTTGCACCAGCACTTGATAGTTTGCCATTTCGATCAGCTGCTCCATGTCCTTCTCTGGGTGTCTCTGCTTGAGGTCCTTCAGTGTACGAGCCATCTCCCTCCTTGCCTCCTCTTCCTCCCCTCCACCACCTCCTTCCTCCACACCAGCCAGCATGCCATCAAGTGACTCCTTGTGATGTGAATTGGCGCCTTGGCCATCCATCTCCATATCCATCTTGCTGAACATGCCATCACCCTCCGTCTCAATGATGATGCCACGGTTCTTGTCAGCGCGGTAACGCTTGTGGACGTATTTGTAAAAGAGCAGGCGACGATCGGCGATCCAGGCCTGAACCACACAGATCGGAAAGAAGAGAAACGTAAGGACGGCCTCCCAGACTTCCACCACACCGGGAGAGAAGACAGAAAGGATCATGTACAGCCAAATGTAGGCGAACACGCTCCAGGCTGCCGTCACAAAGAAGACCCTCAAGTGCTTGATTTTTCGCACCTCACCATCTGGGACCACATAAACACAGATGGCGATGATGATGAACATGTTGAAGGCAGCGCTGCCCACAATTGTGCTCGGGCCCAGGTTACCAGCCTCAAACTTGTGTCCGCAGACCTCAATCACGGATAACAGGATCTCGGGGGCGGACGATCCTAAAGCCATGAGGGTCAAGTTGGACACGGTCTCGTTCCAGATGCGCACGGTTGCTGTGGTGGTCTCACCGTTGGGTTTCTTGATTGTTATCTCTTTCTCTTGAGACGTAATCACCTCGATGGATGACATGAACCGGTCTGCGATGATGGACATGCCTAAGAACATGTAGATGAGGGCCACAAAGTAGACAATGGCACGTGCCACCTTGTCGCCTACAGAGGGGTTCTGGGGGTTCCACACTGGCAGGACGACACCCTCAGAGCAGCTGTCTTCCCCTGAACAGTTTCCTGGGATGCTGTGGGATGGGTCACCACTTGCCTGAGAGAGATGAGTGAGGCCCGAGAGGAAGATCAGGAGGAGGAGAGAGGAAAGGCAAGGAGTGAAGGAGAAAGGGGTTGACTGAAGGCGCAAATGAAGCATGGTGGCAGTGTAGTGATAACTGTGTCCACCAGTCGCAGAGTTGACGATCAATAAACCTCTGAAACACATAAAAGAAACAGAATATTCACCTTCACTGAAAATGATCATTTAAAAAAGGACATGTTAAGTATATCATATATATCAAATATATCATATTAAGAAATGCTTCAATGATTCAAGCATCACCTGAAACACAGATATAGCTCAGGTTCATTCAAGGAGAATAAGGTTGCTGTTGGTTGCAAACAGAGTTTCTGACAGCATAAGACAGCTTGCATTATGGTGAACTCTTAGAGAGTACATTTTAGAGAGCACAAGCTAGTCAACTCTATAAACAATATGACAATTCCTGACAAACTGTACACATCTGTTACGGATGTTTTGCAACACATTTTCTTGATTATTACAAAAAAATGAAAACATACAAAACACAACAATACGTCATATAACGTAGAAATCAGACCTCCTCCATTGTACTGTCTCAGTCTTTGAGTTTAACAGATGAAAGTCACATGTGAATCAGTTTTCAGGGTAAAAATAAAATAAATGCTGTTGGCCTGTTATATCAAATAATTCACAATTATATTTTTTAAATGAACGTTTAGATTTTTAAAAAAATGTAAATGCTTTTACTATTTTCTGCTTTCTGTCATGTGCTCTTTCTCTCATGCAATAATCAAGGCCACTACTTCAATGATAATATATAGACGTTCCACACATTAAATAAGACGTACTAAATCGGTTTGCCTGCTTTATTGTCCAAATGGCATTTGACTCAGCCTAGCATGAATAGATTTTCTATAGACTCCTAAAGAAAGCTACCAAATAAATAAAATCAAAGAAATTATATTACAGAAAAAAAATCATGAATACCGATTTCTTTTTTAATCTAGATAACACCATCCTTGAACATACAATGAAAATTCTATAACATAAATATATCAACTAAAACATGGTGCAAACTATTGATCTTACATATAGTTCTGTATCAATCTAAAATATGGGGACCATTTAAGAAATCCCTACACCCATGGAATTTTGCAGGTACACTATATTGCCAAAAGTATTGGGACACCCCTCCAAATCATTGAATTCAGGTGTTCCAATCACTTCTATGGCCACAGGCTTATAAAATCAAGCACCTAGGCATGCAGACTACTTCTACAAACATTTGTGAAAGAATGGGTCGCTCTCAGGAGCTCAGTGAATTCAAGTGTGGTACCATGATAGGTTGCCACCTGTGCAATAAGTCCATTCGTGAAATTTCCTCACCAATAAATATTCCACGATCAACTGTTAGTGGTATTATAACAAAGTGGAAGCAATTGGGAACAACATCAACTCAGCCACAAAGTGGTAGGCCACGTAAAATCACAGAGCGGGGTTAGCGCATGCTGAGATGCACAGTGTGCAGAAGTCGCCAACTTTCTGCAGAGTCAATAGCTACAGACCTCCAAACTTCATGTGGCCTTCAGATTATCTCAACAACAGTACGTAGAGAGCTTCATGGAATGGGTTTCCATGGCCGAGCAGCTGCATCCAAGCCTTACATCACCACTGGACTCTAGAGCAGTGGAGACGCGTTCTCTGGAGTGACGAATCACGCTTCTCTGTCTGGCAATCCGATGGACGAGTCTGTGTTTGGAGGTTGCCAGGGAAACAGCATTGTGCCAAGTGTAAAGTCTGGTGGAGGGGGGATTATGGTGTGGGGTTGTTTTTATATATTTCAGGAACTTGACTGGCCTGCACAGAGTCCTGACCTCAACCAGATAGAACACCTTTGGGATGAATAAGAGCAGAGACTGCGAGCCAGGCCCAACATCAGTGCCTGACCTCACAAATGCACTTCTAGAAGAATGGTCAAAAATTCCCATAAACACACTCCTAAACCTTGTGGAAAGCCTTCCCAGAAGAGTTGAAGCTGTTATAGCTGCAAAGGGTGGGCCAAACCTTCATATTAAAACCCTACGGATTAAGAATGGGATGTCATTAAAGTTTATGTGCATGTAAAGGCAGACATCCCACACCTTTTGGCAATATAGTGTACCTCCAAAGCAAAATAGCAATTTACACTATTGTTCAAAAGGGTCTGTAAGATTTATTATTGTCTTTAGAGAAATAACATGCTCACCAAGGTTGCATGTCTTTGATCAATTTAAAATAATGGTTTTCTTTTTTTGAATACATTTCAAAATATAATTTATTTCTGTGATGGCAAAATCAAGTCCCGTCTTAATTTTTTTCTTCAAGAAGCCATTTACTCAGTTATGTCACAATAGGGAAGAAAAGACTATCGCAACTTCTGTTTCATGACGGCTTTAACGTTAACTCTGATTCTAAACCATTTATACAAGTGTGGAATGGTAACAGTCACTGGAGCACATCCCACCCTCTTTTCAAGAATCTTCTCACTAAAGCCTGGTTTATACTGGCCCTCACAGGCGCAAAGGTGCGCTACAAAAATGACATCAGCGAGGTGAGTGCGTCACACATACACAAATCAATATCTCAGAGAAATATGAGATCATCTTCCACTAAGAGGATGTGTGATGATGCCAGGATTGTCACCCCAAGTCCAGGTCACATCCAGGTCATAGAATAATCTTTGTTAGCTTATGTGTGAGGACAGTCACACCCCATATTGACCCTTTGAAAATGCAGATATGCACATGATGCAGACATGCATGGCTCAAACATTCAAAAAGGTGTTTACATTTCTAAATATATGCATATGTAAATACATTTCATATGCTGTCAATACATCCATATTTTATGTTCAGAGCATATCCAAACATACAAAAATATAAACATTTAATTCAAATACCTATGAATACTAATGAGATCAAGCTGTAAAAACAGATTAAAACTAATTAAAACACAATGACCAGACATCCATTTAGAGCATGTGTACTTGCCAACAATTTTAAATATAAGCACAGACAGAATCTGCACCCCTAAATCTAAGGTTTATGGAAATAAAACAAATAATATAATATTTAAGATAAATACATAATAAGATATACAATATATAATAAGAGTCTAAAGCAATGTCTGTTTATTGCTTTCCTCACAATATTGTAACATCATTTATTTATCTTCATTTAAGGCCTTTCCCAGCAAACACTGCTATATGTGATTAATTGAGATTTTATTATTTGACAGCCCCAACATTATATGACACTCAAACATTATATGACACTTCTCAGCACTGCCTTAACGCTTTGATGTCATTAGCGTGTTCACCAACCCTACCCTTTATGCACTTCCCTGGGCACAAATCATGCACTTGGCATCAAGCACGCTCCCCCACTATTGCCACACATGATGCCAGACCTATAAATAGCACGGAGGCTGTTCCCTGAGTCCTTAGCATGAGCTCTCAGCCAATGTTGCCTATCAAGAGTGAGGCCTTATCTCGCGCACCATTTGGACTGTATCTTATTAATTTCCCATGACAGAGCATACAAGCAAGCAAATGAAGTTTGCAGCCGGAGTGAGAGGCAGAACAAAACAGAACGCTGCATGGCAGCAGTATGGCTGTGGTTACGATCCTTCAGGCAGGGTGTTAGAGGGATCTACAATTGATGGACACATCAATCAGGAGGCTGATTGCATTAATTGGCATATGCAGAGCATCCACACCACAGCAGCATGGCTAGCGGCGGGGCGCAAGGCAAACGGAGCAGTGAGCAGCACTACAAAGCCCTCAGTTATATGAGCAAACCTAAGGAAAAGGAACACACAACCCAGTATGAGCTACTGTTGACGGCCTAGAGGATTCATGTACACTCAGAGGAAAAGAGCACATATGGACTACAATAGCTTGATAATTTATAGCTTCAAGAGATGAACATTTAATCAGGTTTCCGGCTTCAAAGTATGTTTTGTTTTGGGTGCTGTTCGACAAACTTAGCTAAATTAAGCAGCAAGACTTTCTTGGTCAGCTGGATTAATAAGAAAAAGTAAACTGATCATAGTTTTGCTTGTGAACAGCATGGCTATTCCAACATGGTCTCATGAAAACTTGTAATAATTTGTAGGTTTACTATGAATAAAATAAGTTTAAGTCATACAAGTTGGGTTGTAGAACGTAAACCTAAACATAACATAAATATTAAAGGTTGCACATTTTCACCCAATTTAAGTCGTACAATATAGTGTGATTTCATCGTTTCTTGAATTATTAAGTTGTCATAAGAGTGTTTTGGTTATGCTGGTCAGCCAGTTAGAGCAACACTGGTCTACAGAATATGTTTCTGATTCTTTTGCAGACTTACAAAAACAGACACATATCAGATCATTAAAAAAATACATTAAGATAACTAATAGTTCTTGACAAAAAACAAAAACAAAAAAAACATCTCATTTAATGTACATGCAACAGTTTGAATAATTTCAAAGACATCTGTCAGGATGTTGTTTTGAGTGTGTGTAGCTCAGTCTGATCTAATTTTGCAGTGTTTAGCTTTCTGGCTTTTATGATCTGTAGTCTACTGTGGATTCCACCAGTGAATCTAGCTGTGGCCAATTCCTATAACAACATAGCTCTCCATATGTCTGCCCTGACACTCTATCTGCACATGTTCCATGAACACACCACATCTGTGTCACATCTGTGGACAGTTATAAATGACTAAACAAGCTCACCGGGGTCTTTCAGCTTATGGTTTATCAATATGACATGCGCAAGACTACTGTACTGAATGCCAATACTGCTGGGATTCAGCCACAGGTAATTGCTGATATTTAGACCACCAGTACGATAACGAGTGTGATATTTTTTTATACAAGAATCCAATAAACAAGATGTTAATATTACGTAACTGACATGTCAGACACGTAATATATTGTCTATATTTCTACCAACTATAGACAATATTGTTACATTGTCTATATTTGGTAGAAAATTATTTGAATCAGCAGAAACATGTCACGTCTCTGGGCAACACACAGTAGTGAAGTTGATGATTCAATGACTCAATTATAATGATAGTCACTTCTTTCCTGAATAAAGCAGTGTGCTTTGAATGAATGGGTTGAGTAAATGATTCAGTAACTGACTTATATGTTATTAAATGAATCAGTGATGTTCTTAAATTAATCAATCACAAATCAGTTGTGTAAATGATTCAATGACTTGCATATAAAGAGAGTCATTTGTTCCAACCTACTGATGCACTGACTTAGCCACTGAAAAACCAAATGCACAGATATTTTTAAAATTTCAAGTAAAATTGTAATTTCAATATAAATTAAGAATAATTCACATATTATAAATATCAGGACATAACAATGCACAACTATATTTTTTTAAATAAATTAACTCTTTCCCCACCAGCATTCTTTTAAAAAGTTGCTAGCCACTGCCAACATTTTTGATAATTTTCACAAAAATGTCATGGCCCCAGAATATTTTGTTGTATGAATATCTGAACAAAAGGAAGAACAAACCCTATATTAGCATATAAGAATAAGCCTATAGCCTATATATTGTAAGAATATACAATATAAATTTTTTTATCAGTGGGTAAGATTTATAAATATATATATATATATATATATATATATATATATATATATATATATATATATATATATATATATATATATATATATATATATATATATATATAAACATTTTAAACAAAAAGCTGAGAAAATCATGTTTTTGTCAAAAACTACAACGTGCATAAGCAATGCTTCTATAACTTGTTTCTGCTTGTTTCCTGTGTTTTGATCCAGAAATTCTGTCCTCTTTCAGAAGATGCGTAATATGCCACCTACTGTATAACAGTAAAAACATTAATTGTCTGAAAATTCTGTCAATGGTGAGGAAAGAGTTAACGTTAAACTAGATTAATTAATACTATTAAAATCAAACTTTCAAAAAAGTTGATCATTGTTAGTTCATGACACCCAATGTGTTAACTAATGCTAACTTTATTGTGAGGTGTTACAAATAAACCATACTGTAACCGTCCTCACTCTGATATAGTGTTTCCCAAAGAATCAGAGTCTGAAAACTGTTTTGTTAAGAGCTAACGGCACTCCATTTGTATCTTTCTATTTCCAGACACAAAAATATGGTCTCCCCTCAGTCTTTTCAAAACTAATTTTCTTAGCACAGAGTTTTATGTTGTACACATCCTGTAAAATAAGGCATATCAATGTCAACTAGAAGTAGTTTCATAAAACAACATAAATCCTCCAGCTATGCCTGACTGTAATAGTGCCTCTACGAAGACAAAACAGCACACATTTATAAAAGATCAAATTTATGTAACCAATAGAGTTGTTTTAAATATGCTGAGTGATTTTAGTAGACTGTTAAATCCTTAATCTCGCTTAAGGCTTTTAGTGGTGGTAAAATATGAATGCTTTAGTCCCTTTGCCTGGAGAGTAAAAGCAGGTTTAAATTTGAGGAGAGAAGGACAGGTTCAGTCTCCTGAGGCGAAGGGTGTAGAGAGAAAAAAAAGAGCAATAAAGAAAAAGAGAATGACTGTTTGGAATAGTTGAAAATAGTTGGAATAGGAGAAAATGGTATACAGACTGACCGGTAACAAAGCTTCAGTGTCAGAATGGAAAGGAGGAAGAAGATGAAAAGGGAACAAAGGAATAACAGAGCCAAAATGTTTTAATACAGTGTTGGTTAAGGTAGAACAGGGGGTAAAAACTCTTTCTAGCTAGTCTCCAATCAAGCAAAACTTCAGTAGTGATGGATCCACTCACCCCAGATATCTGCACATCTAAGCCCACATGATTCTCAAATCTTTCTTATTAATCCTTCCCTATTTCACCTGCCTCTAGCCCACCATTTTTATTACTATTCCACACACTATAACACATTTAAAAAGACAATTATGTACACTCTTTTTTGTGATGGCTCATATGATGAAAGAATTTTTAGAAGTTGTGACAAGTATAACAAATTCATTCAGAATCAACTCATCGCAATGCAAAACATCTTAAAGGCCCTAAAATAGCCTTCTGTTTCTTTAAGAAAAACATAATTTCCTGTTTATTCCTTATGATCAGGACATGTTGTTGGCAGGTTTCAAGTGAGATTCACCCATAAAGATATCTTCTATATTTCTCAGTTGACGATTATTAACAGATTTGTCAATATTTGCTCCTCCATCCTCCTCCTTTTCCTTCCACAGCAGTCAATATTTACCAGACATCCCTCCGTCTTAATTTAGCCTCCTTACAGGAATCTCCCCCTAAAATCTTCCCATTTGAGAGCAGAAATGGACTGTGTAACACTAGTGGATGTGGGGCAGGGCTAAGCTTATATTAAACACTGTGTCACTGAGAACAGCTGCTCAAAAAATCATTATGGCTCCTCATTCAGACTTGTAAGTCAATGTGCAGAGCAGGTTGGGGATTTATCCAGCTGAAATGAAGTCTTTTCTGATGTGATTTAAAGCTGCAGAGCCACATTAAGAAAGTAAGACCCTGTTTACACCTGGTATTAAGAGGTGTAAACGGGTATGTGTTTGCATCGTTTACTTGTGATTCAACTAAAACGCATCTTAATACCAGGTGTAAATAGTTTGTAAATGCCAGTATGTGCAGCCATAACAATGACATAATGATGATCAATTAGGGCCACTGGTGGCAGGCGGTCATGTTACACTTCAGAGAGGTGTGAGAAAGCATGACACACACACACACACACACACACACACACGGCCCAGCATGGGGAATCTGTGTCTCACCAGTACACCACACCCAATTAGGGAACAAACTGAGAAAAGCAGCAGGTCAGCTCGATGTTTAACAACACAACCACTGCTTGTTCGTCATCATTACTGCCCATGACTCCACAATCAGGCCTGTGAAAGTTCCACGCTCTCTTCTTTCATCTGTTCCTTATGTTGCAGGCCCTTTCACGCTACTTCTACAGGGCATGTCATAATTGGCAGGAAATTAAGCCAGTCTTTTCTGAGGATGTTTTAATGTCACCGGTGTCACATTTCATCATTAAGCGAGTGCTCATTTGACTGGATGAGGCCGGAACGGGGACATCCTGTATTCCCACATCATCTTTCTTATCTCTTCAGGATGAAATGAGATGGACTCCTATAGACAATAATGGCATAAGCCAACAGCATGATTTCATGGGGGAAAAAACAAAACATTTCTTTCGAGACAACCCATGGTGTAGATGGAAGATAATAATGAGCAATTATGTAACATCAACAATATTAATGGGGGAAAAAAAGATAATACTCTACTCTGAAATTAAGTGAGAATGCCTTTTAAATTCCTGAGTTTGAAATCAGATTGCAAATAGGATGAAAATTGTATTATGAATTTGAAGAAACGTAGAATCAACGTAAATCAAAATTCAATAAAATTCTGTAATTTTATAGATAGGCCAACTGAACGACCCCATAGATAGACAGACAGACAGACTTACTGACATAGATAGATAGACAGACAGACAGACAAACAAACAGACAGACAGACAGACAGACAGACAGACAGACAGATAGAATAGACAGACAGACAGACAGACAGACAGACAGACAGACAGACAGACAGACAGATAGAATAGATAGATAGATAGACAGACAGATAGAATAGATAGATAGACAGACAGACAGACAGACAGACAGACAGACAGACAGACAGACAGACAGACAGACAGATAGATAGATAGATAGATAGATAGATAGATAGATAGATAGATAGATAGATAGATAGATAGATAGATAGATAGATAGATAGATAGATAGATAGATAGATAGATAGATAGATAGATAGATAGATAGACAAACACCACCTTTCATTCTATGAACATCTCTATAATCAGAGAACATGTTGCTTTTTGTATGAGATGGGTAGTGAGATGAGAAGAATGGAAAATATGAGATAAAGAAGAGGAAGCATAAAGGATAGAGAGAGAAAATGTGGAAGTGACACAACATGAGATGGATGGAGAGAGATCTTAGTGAAATCTCATGCTTTGAAGCTCCTCACACTGGAGGGCAGAGATGGGGGAGGGTGAGCAGTTCAGTCTAAGAACTTAGGGCTCTAATGAAAGAAATGACTTCAGTATCCAAACACTTAAAAAAACACACACAGAACACTGTAATTATGAAATAACCTGATTATAAAAGACAAAAAGTGCACATAAGCTCACAAAAACACAACATTTACATAATCATGCAAACCCCACAGCTCTACCATTCCTCGCATATTACAAAGTCTAATTTTACAGTATACGCAATCATTCTCCACATGTTTGCTGGAAACAGATCTCATCAGTGCCTCGGCTCAGAGTGCCCACGTTTCCTTTTTCTTGACATAGTCTAGTAGTTTTCCTGCTATCTCACCCTATTGTGAGGCACCACACGCGTCGAATCTGCCATTTAAATGGGTCAGCCTCCTCTCCTGTGTACTGCAAAAAAACACGAAGATTCTCCCACCCTCAGATCCCTGCATATTAACAACTGTCATGTAGCGCTCTCTCGTTACGCCGCCCGCGTGTCCACCGCACGCATCAATATTCATAAAACATGCGAGATTGCTCACGCGCCCTCTATAATCTATAACAATGGACAGCCAAATAAACACGGCATATGTGGAAACGGATCTTTTGTGCTGCGAGTTTATCCAGATCGCAGTAGTTCAAGTAGCCTCTCGCTCTCCATAAAGCATTCATCGCTCTCCTGGTGGCTTTGACAGGAGGGAAGTCGACAGGCCTAAACCAGCAGGGAGTCATCCAGTGCTTTAAATACATAATAAGCAGGGCTGTAGCAGAGTAAGCAGGAGCTCTGAAGGGTTTGTGAGAATGACTGACGGTGCACCTCTGTGTGCAGAACAGTATAGATTTTTGGTTAATGGTATGGTGTGGTTAAAAGCACAGGTGCAAAGCAAATATGCTTTATAGCATGACAGTTTGTTATTGGTGAGACAAAGGAGGCCTTAATTACCTAGAAAAAGTCATTCTTTGCAGTTGTCGTTTATCTCAGTAACAGATGCATGGCTAGGGAGGACACCCCGGATATGCAATCTGCCATCTTTGCACATGAACGCTTAGATCTGCAGCCAGACATTTTTAAGCCAATCACAGGATCTGTAAATGTCATGTGACTAAAAACTGAGAAGACAAATTAAAATCATATAAAATAAATAATATAAAAATCAAAACAAAATGAACTGTGACGCAGTAGTGAGCGTGAAGTGGCGCTGCGGTATCAAGGTCCCGCCCACGCTCCTGCAGAATCAATTGCAAGCACAAGTCCCTGAACCTTTTTTTAAGTAGCCTGACTGCTTCAATTTTGATGTCTGCTGATTGTAGTACAACAGAAAGCTTGTTAAAATAAGGTAAATAAATACACATAGTGATATCCTGAAAAAAGCCTGTTGTTGGCTACTTCACAGCTGTCAATCATTCATGACATCACACAACCGTTTAATAGCATCAAAAAACGAACTAAAAACAAACATATTTAAAAAACCAACACTTGAACATACAGTACTGTGCAAAAGTCTTAGGCTCGCTAGTATTTTTACACACAAAAAGTGGGTTTAAGCCAGTTATTTATATCTTTTGCTGTAGTGTGTCAGTAGGAAATACATAGTAAAATAATTTTACATTTATAAATGAATTGCCATTCATTTTAATAATCCAGTGAGATTTTTGTATGCATAAAGAGTCTGACAATAGTCTCTATGCTCCACATGGAGATCTGATCTCATCTTCATTGAGTGATTACATGAAGAAACATAAAAAATGAGATGGACTAAATCCAGAAGAACTGTGGCAACGTCTCCTTCCTACAAAACTACATGAACAGGTGTAGGAATAGATGCAGGTGACAAAAGCCGTTTTAAACGCAAAGGGTGGTCACACCAAATATCGATTTGATTTAGTTAATAGAAGTTAATTCATAAATAAAAGCTATTTATGTTATTATTTTTGACAGCATTCTCACTTTAAGACATTCTGACAAGTGCCTAAACTTTTCACAGTACTGTAGTTTTGAGGGAAGGTTTCCTCAAGTGTCTGGGAGACGTTGCCTCAGTTTTTCTGGATTTAGTCTGTCTCAGTTTTTTCTGTTTCTTCATGTAATCACAGACAGACTCGATGATGGTGAGATCAGATCATACCGGCTGCTGATGGAAAAAAAATCTCACTGGATTATTACAATTAATTGCAAAATGAATGTTTGGAAATGTAAACCGATATTTCCTACTAACACACTACAGTAAAATATATAAATAACTGGCTTAAAAACATTTTTCGTGTGAAAATACCAACGTGCCTAAGACTTTTGCACAGTACTGTAAATTATGATAAAAACTGCCTAAAACGACAGATGAAAAAACTTATCTGAAGTGTAATTTAGTTAGGCTCGCATCCAATTTGTTTACATAGAAAGGGTTTATGATCTATCCTGGGGGATGATCAAAATGATTTGGCTTCACTTTTTAGTGCAATGTGAGGCACACCCGGTCCAGTTGGTGTAGTTATGGCATCTGACAGCAAAGGGCTAACTGGGCCAATGCTAACCAGCCAAACCTCAACTCCTTCAGGCGAGACACGTTAAACTTTATGGTGGGCCAGATGACTTTTAATGTCATGTCTGCCTTAGTCTATTCAGAGTCAACAAAGCAATAAATGGTCAATGGATTTTTTTCATCATATTGCCTTTTGTTATCATGTATTATTGCTATTGACGAGCCATTGGCAAATCTATGTCTTCCTCAAGTTGGTCTTATATGACTGGTCTATCGCCTCAGTACCTATGGATGGCATTTTCTGCAGGGTGAACAGTTTCATTCTCGTTAAAACCAATTTCCTGCGCCTGTCATCTTTCTCATTGCAACCACGGACACTCTGGAAAGGTCGCCTACTGTGGACCCTCAACAGGCAGCATATGGCATTTGCCAGCCAAAAATAACACCTGAATCTCTTTATTCCTCCAGTCTTAGCTCCATTCCACATAGTGACATTTGCCCCAGGCACCCTCTCTGCTTGTCTCACGGTGTGACAGTGTAGATGAGACTGTATACCCACAAGCCCCCACAAGGCGACCCTTTCTCCATTCACAATCAATCATTCACACACATACGCATGCGTACACCAGCATGCCACGGTTTGCTGCCAAATCTCCCAATGATAACATTCACACATTCTGGATGTGATTCATTTTTTTTCTTTTTCTGTATTAGTTTAATTGTGCAATTACACATCACTAGAGCCAGTATGAGCTCATTTACACATGGCCAAGCATTTCGACTGGCTCTATTTACAGATACTTTGTAAGATTGTGTCAGGAAGAATTTGCTCATGGTGTTAAGACAGACTGACATTTTCTCATCTGTAGTGATTTATTTTATATACAACAGTTCTCAAATTTGATTGGCCAGGTGATGTGATATTTAGTCCAACACCACTGAGACTTTTTACTGTTTGTATCGTTTGTCTGTGTTTGTTCCAGACAGACTGTCATTCTGTGTGTGCATTAGTAGTTCTTTCTGCAGGTTAGATTGTTACACCAGTAGGTGGCTGATTTTATATGAGTGTATGAATCAGTTTACTCAACTGATTTGTTCAGACACACTAATACATTAAGGAATGGAGCAACAAACAAACAGTATGTGAAAAGAGTAGTATGTCTAAATTCATATTTATTAAACGGTAGGCAAAAAGTACCTGGATGAGAGATATCCAATGGACACTTTACTATTCCATGAATGCAAGTGAAGCGAAACAACTGACTTTGGTAGGTCACATGACAATGACAACATGATGAATGTATTACATTAAATTCATGCTATACACAACATAGAACATACTTTTTTCACAGTCACAAAGTAAGAACTTATTCCAAAGAAGTACCTAATCTGAGAGCATGCAATTTCAAATGCAGCCACAGTCTTTATTAATAAATCACTCAACTGAATCGATTCATTCAAAAACTGGTTGGAGACAGGCAACAGTTAACTCTTCGCTTAGAATTTTTTTTAACATTTTTATTATTATTGGAGCAAAACAGACAAATGACTGTAAGTGTATTGTGTCTAAACTGTACGTTCCTCAATATTAACTTCTTGTTTAATGTTGTATAAAGGCAATTATAAAATGTGACCCTGGACCACAAAACCAGTCATAAGGGTACATTTTCTGATACTGAGATTTATACATCACCTGAACGCTGAATAAATAAGCTTTCCATTGATGTATGGTCTGTTAGGATAGGACAATATTTGGGAGATACAACTATTTGAAAATATGAAATCTGAGGGTGCAAAAAAGTCTAAATACTGAGAAAATCGCCTTTAAAGTTGTCCAAATTAAGTCCTTAGCAACCTATATAACTAATAATAATAAATTAAATAATAAATGTATGTATTTATGGTAGGAAATTTACAAAATATCTTCATGGAACATGATCTTTACTTAATATCCTAATGATATTTGTCATAAAAGAAAAATTGATAATTTTGACCCATACAATGTGTTGTTGGCTATTGCCACAAATATACCTGTGCAACTTATGACCAGTTTTGTGGTCCAGGGTCACAAATACGGTGGTTTATAAGCAATAATCATACCTGTAATAGTGCTGTAATCGCCGCGCCGATATTCGTAAAAACAGCACTCTTGTTCATATAATATTGCTTTATCATAATATTTATGTAAACACAATTTTAATTCTTGTAGAATCTGATCTTCTTAATCTTTATTTTTCAAACATGTACATGGACACTGGACAGGGTGTGTCCAAGAAATAGTTTCTCAATAAAAGACAGTATGTGTCCATTACTGTCATGTGAATACTTCTGTCTAAAGTGGTTATCAGGAACCGAGAAAACCCATTGAAGTTGCCCAGTCAAGTGTGAAGATTTTCCCATCATTCCAGCACCACTGACCATGACAGAGGAAAAGAAAAAGAGTGCAAAAACCGTCAACATGTTCCACCTCCTAATTTACATTCATGCTGTGGAATAGACAGGGGAGCACAAAAGCCCCGTATTCCATCTGGAAACCTTTAGCATGCCATCATGGGGATAGGGAGGAGGACAGAATGAAAATGAAGTGATAGAAAACAATATCACAGTGCTTATTCTTTGAAGAATTAAGAATTTAATTTGCACTCATTAATCTGGAGGTAGAAACCATTGGGCTCCTCAATTCCCATGTTCCCACAACCCAGTGTAAAATCACAGGTTTGCAGCCAGGTTTTGACTGACGTGTCTCATATGAGGAATTTTCCTATCATTCAAAATGATCCCCATCAGCCTGTTGCAACAGTTACACAGAGCCCAAAAAAGCTTTGAGACCAAATCACCTTACACAACCTTCAATACAGAAGAGCAAGCCCAAATTTCCTTTGAGAAACTTGTTTTCTCGTTTGAGCAACATAAACTAATTCTAATGAGAATTGTTTCAGGATCATTTCACAATATTAAATGGTTAGTTCACCCAAAAATCAACTGTCATTATTTACTCACCCTCATGTCGTTCCAAACCCGTAAGACTTTCGTTTATCGTCGGAAACACGAATGAAGATCTTTTTAATGAAATCTGAGAGCTTTCTGTCCTTCCACTGACAGCTATGCGACTACCACTTTCAATCCCCAGAAAGGCTAGTCTTTCAATGGCGGGATGGAAAAAGGGTATTCTTTCAAAGGCTGTCAATGGAGGGACGAAAAGCTCTCAGATTTCATTAAAAAGATCTTCATTTGTGTACTGAGGATAAAAGAAAGTCTTACGATAAATGCCAGCAGCTATCACCCTGTAGCCCAAGACTGGTTGCCCACTGAAGCTAAGCAGGGTTGAGCCTGGTCAGTACCTGGATGGGAGACCTCCTGAGAAAACTAAGTTGCTGCTGGAAGAGGTGTTAGTGAGGCCAGCAGCGGGTGCTCACCCTGTGGTCTGTGTGGGTCCTAACACCCCAGTATAGTGATGGGGACACTATACTGTCAATAAGCACCATCCTTCGGATGAGACGTTAAAACGAGGTCCTGGCTCTCTGTGGTCATTCAAAATCCCAGGATGTCCTTCGGAAAAAAAAAAGAGTAGGGGTGTAACCCCGGCATCCTGGCCAAATGTACCTATTGGCCTCTGTCCATCATGGCCTCCTAATTATCCCCATATACCGGCTTCATCACTCTGTCTCCTCTCCACCAATCAGCCAATCATTCTGGCGCAATATGGCTGCCGTCACATCATCCAGGTGGATGGTTGAGGAGATTCCACCCTTCCATATGTAAAGTACTCTGAGTACCTTGAAAAGCGATATATAAATGTAACAAATTATTATTATTATTATTATTATTATTATTATGGGTTTGGAACGACATAAGGTTGAGTAATTAATGACAGAATTTTCATTTTTGGGTGAACTAATCCTTTAATGTCGATTCAGCACCCCGGACAGCACCAGATCGTCTTACAATTTGCCATTGTGACATATTACAAAGCATATTGTATTTAATACTTTGTAATATGCATATGCATAATATTATAATGTGCAACTGTAAACTAAGCTATTATAACCATACAGGAATATTTTTGACCATTTCACCTGATAGTGTAATGAAATAATGGGTCTAATGTAAAACTGGCCAATATGAATAAAGCAAGTTGGAAAGGTAATTAAAGACTCTAAAAGCTGAATAATAAAAGGGCATTTGTAGATATAAATAGTGTTAACACTAGAGGAGCAAAAGGAAAGTCGTGTATTTGATTGTGTAAAAATCCAATTGGCTAGTGAGCCTTTGATGAATGGGGCACAATAACTAGTCCACTAGTGCTCTCTGGAATGTTTGTTTTGGGTTTAATTCCCAAAGTCCCAATGTTTCAAACTGTATTTGATTAATGTTATTATACCAGTTTTAGCATTCATTACAGGATGTACAAACACAAACTTCACAGTCAAGCAACAAAAAGTAGGTTTGCTTAAAATATGCATTAAGAACCATGACTATAAACAGAACGAGGGAAAGAGTAGGAAGGAAGGACAAAGGGGATGCAGGAGAGAAAGGAAGAGAGAGGATAAGCCTCATGAAGCAACTATAAAATGCAAATAAATATCTGAAACCTATGATGCCAGTGTCTCTAGAGAAACCCTACAAACCCCGTTCCCTGCGTCACAAATGCTACAAGCAAAACACCGTGCTAATATTAAATCTAAATTGAAGTTCCTGGATGAGGGCTGGCACCTTGAAAACAAGGAGGTAGATCAAAGGCATTTTCCTCACATCCAGAATTATCTTGCTACATTAGCCGAGACACTTACAAACAGCAATTATTAGTGATGGAGGTCTTGATGGTTGCATAAGGCTGATCATGAGATTTCCTGGGCAGAGAATATATAAATGCCATACCATTGACAATTAAACATTAAACAAGTCCATCTCCTGCGTGATGAATCCGATATTCAACCGGATGGAACTGGACAAATATTCTGACTGTTTGGATCTAATATGATTTCTGACCTGTAATGTTGCCTGAATCATAATCATACACTGTTTGTTCGTTTGGCCAGAGGAGAACTGGCACCCCGACTGAGCCTGGTTTCTCCAAAGGTTTTTTTCTCCATTATGTCAACTGATGGAGTTTGGGTTCCTTGCCACCGTCGCCCCTGTTGCCTTAGGCTTTTGGCTTGCTCAGTTGGGGACACTAAATATTTAATTACATTACTTTCTCTTAAATTCTGTTGCATTATTTTCCCGTTACCACTGTGAAGCTGCGTATATTACAATATTTATATAACATTAAGTATATATATATATATATATATATATATATATATATATATATATATATATATATATATATATATATAAAAAAAAATAAAATATATAATAAATATAAAACAGCTGTGAGAAAAAGCATATAAATGAATATAAATAAATTATATACAAATGATGTTGTATTATATATTATTTATATAATGTAGCTTTTAGCCTATGTAAAAGTATTAACATGTTTATAAAGTAGATAAATGTATAATATATATAATAAATATATTATATATAAAACATTCACTTTTTTTAAATATGCATTTAATAATTACTAGTAGACCTACATTAATTTATTCTAAAATGTGATTTGAACAGTGTAGTGAAGTGTGTAATTTATGCACCAAACAGAGTTTGTTTGAAAGGCCTGATTGGTCAATTGGTGCACGTTTGGAATGGGACTACCTGTTTGATGAACAATAAAAGACAGGGAATGTTGTTAGAAAACTTTTTTGGTCCAGTTCTGTTTGATCCTATTAGCGGTGTAGAAATGAGCCTAATCCACTTTCTATGGTTAAATATTCTCGGCATGAACAGACTCCTTGTTATAAATAAATTTCTTAATTACAAGCTGCCAGAATCCTAAAAGCTAGAAGTCCCATTTGGTACAGCCAATGATACGTGACTGGGACGAGGTGGCTTTTGCTGGAAGTATTTTGGGAAATTCGAGTGTTCTTTAGGAGAGCTGTGGTTTCCTCCTTGGTTTTGTCCCGTGCAGCCGCTTCATTCTTTGGCAAAGGTGAAAAATGTATACAATCTGAGCAGGAACATAAGTGTACTCATTCATTATTGCCAAACTGTTTTTTTTAAACCTCTTTGAGGATTGCTGCTGTAGTAATTTTATTTGGACAGTGTGAATGGTGTTCTGTAATCTTCAGGTACACATTTTCTTACTGGCCACAGATCCTTAGCAATGTTTTTACTTTTCATCGCTTCTTTAGCATCAACTACTTCTCTGAGGTATTCAGACAATTCTTTTGATCATGGCATGAGTCCTACTATGAAGAGACACTCCTGAATAGTAAAAGAAAAAAATTTTGCATTCATTGTATAGGGAAGGGACGCACAACTCTAAATGCTCTCAACCTGCTAATGAACCTGCCATATGGCCAAATGACCTGGTGAGGTTAATGGCTACAGAGCAAGTCATTAAGGGCATCTTAGGCGCGTGATGTGAATGTTGCTCCAAGAGATAACCGTCTTAATTATGCTAAGTTTATATACTTTGTAATAATGTCAAATTAAATGTTTTACTTTAAAGTACATTTTGAATCATTATGCTTTAATAATCTTGTCATGCTTTAAAGAAGTGCACTTGTTTTGATGTGTTGACTAACATACTAAAGCACATGTAAAGTACATGATTATAATTTAACTGTAGTGTGTTATTCACTATTACATTTTAAGTGAATATATTGCAACTTCAACATTACAAATGTGTAATTACAAATATATTTAAATACATAACATACAAGTTTCAAAATAAATGACATTGAAGTTTACTTTAGTAAATGTCAGTACATTTATGGAACACTTTATATTACTTTATATTAAATATATATTTATATACTATATATTTATCATATTTTAAAGACAACAGAAGTAATTGTGAAACTGCATATAAAGATCAAAGAAGCACTCTTAGTCTTTAAGAGTACCCTTGTGGTGAAAATCAAGTTTTTAATTTTAGCATATCATTAACTATTCTCTGAAACAAGGGAGTCTCAAGAGAAGCCACGTTATCCGGGTATATTTTTCTGGTGATATGAAAAATCAGGTACATTTAGCAATTGAGCAGGTGAATTATGTATATGATGTATATTACGATGTTATGATGAACTATCTCTTTCTCCACTGACGTTCTAAGTTCAAAGCATTTCTAAGGATACTGATTATTAGAAGGCAGACTGAGATGACGAATGGGAACATGGTTTGTGTAATTTTAGCATTACATTATTAGCAGTTTGATACCGTAATCAAGCAAAAGGCTAATCATATTAATTACCGTTATGTGTCCAACATTGTAGAGAGCGATAAATAAAACACATTACCATTCTGATACATCGACTTGTATACGACCATGAGTGAGTGGAGGCGGGGCTCACTTGCATATTCACTTGCATATTCATGGCATATTCATGCATATACTAGATGAAGCAAACTATATTCTACGAAAGCAATTCGGTTAAATGCTTTTTGACTACCTCTGGAAGTGATCAAAATTGAACAAGCTCAAAATGTTTTAAAACACGTTTACACCTGTATTTAGCATAGTCCCCTTATTATGTAGCTCACTACATTTTAGAACAGGGCCCGTATTCTTTAAGCTTCTAAGAATCCTCTCAGAAATATCCTAATTTACCTTAAAAACTTCTATGTAGGAGTCTTAGCTTAAGAGTAATTCAGGACCGATCTGAGAGCAACTCTGAGCGAAGAAAGTACAAAAACCCCGTTGCTACATATGACATACGTCTTTTGAACACTGTGATTGGTTGGTTGTCCAAGAAGAAAAAAAAGGGCACTTTTAAGTATAGGGTCTACAAACCCGATTCCAAAAAACACTGTACAACACTGGGGACACTATAGAAATTGTGAATAAAAAAGGAATGCAATAATTTACAAATCTCATAAACTTAAATGTTATAGATAACATATCAAATGTTGAAAGTGAGACATTTTGAAATGTCATGCCAAATATTGGCTCATTTTGGATTTCATGAGAGCTACACACTCCAAAAAGTTGGGACAGGTAGCAATAAGAGGCCGGAAAAGTTAAATGTACATATAAGGAACAGCTGGAGGACCAATTTACAACTTATTAGGTCAATTGGCAACATGATTGGGTATAAAAAGAGCCTCTCAGAGTGGCAGTGTCTCTCAGAAGTCAAGATGGGCAGAGGATCACCAATTCCCCCAATGCTGCGGCCAAACATAGTGGAGCAATATCAGAAAGGAGTTTCTCAGAGAAAAATTGCAAAGAGTTTGAAGTTATCATAATCTACAGTGCATAATATCATCCAAAGATTCAGAGAATCTGGAACAATCTCTGTGCGTAAGGGTCAAGGCCAGAAAACCATACTGGATGCCCGTGATCTTCGGGCCCTTAGACGGCACTGCATCACATACAGGAATGCTACTGTAATGGAAATCACAACATGGGCTCAGGAATACTTCCAGAAAACATTGTCGGTGAACACAATCCACCGTGCCATTCGCCGTTGCCGGCTAAAACTCTATAAGTCAAAAAAGAAGCCATATCTAAACATGATCCAGAAGCGCAGGCGTTTTCTCTGGGCCAAGGCACATTTAAAATGGACTGTGGCAAAGTGGAAAACTGTTCTGTGGTCAGACGAATCAAAATTTGAAGTTCTTTTTGGAAAACTGGGACGCCATGTCATCCGGACTAAAGAGGACAAGGACAACCCAAGTTGTTATCAGCGCTCAGTTCAGAAGCCTGCATCTCTGATGGGATGGGGTTGCATGAGTGCGTGTGGCATGGGCAGATTACACATCTTGAAAGGCACCATCAATGCTGAAAGGTATATCCAAGTTCTAGAACAACATATGCTCCCATCCAGACGTCGTCTCTTTCAGGGAAGACCTTGCATTTTCCAACATGACAATGCCAGAGCACATACTGCATCAATTACAACATCATGGCTGCGTAGAAGAAGGATCTGGGTACTGAAATGGCCAGCCTGCAGTCCAGATCTTTCAGACATAGAAAACATTTGGCGCATCATAAAGAGGAAGATGCGACAAAGAAGACCTAAGACATTTGAGCAAATAGAAGCCTGGATTAGACAAGAATGGGACAACATTCCTATTCCTAAACTTGCGTCTCCTCAAGTTTAGGAGTCTCCTCAGTCCCCAGACGTTTGCAGACTGTTATAAAAAGAAGAGGGGATGCCACACAGTGGGAAACATTGAGATGTGTTGATGCCATGAAATTTAAAATCAACTTATTTTTCCCTTAAAATGATACATTTTCTCAGTTTAAACATCTATGTTGTATTCTGAATAAAATATTGAAATTTGAAACTTCCACATCATTGCATTCTGTTTTTATTCACAATGTCTCCCAACTTTTTTGGAATCGGTTTGTATATAAGCCTTCACTTTGAAATTACAGGCGTTTTACCCTTTAGGCGTTTAGTTTTACCTTACTCTCTCTCACTCTCACACATAATTTATATACTGCGTATATACACCAATCAGGCATAACATTATGACAACATTATGACAGGTGAAGTGAATAACACTAATTATATCTTCATCACAGCACCTGTTAATGGGTGGGATATATAAGGCAGCAAGTGAACATTTTGTCCTCAAAGTTGATAAGCAGGAAAAATGGGCAAGCATGAGGATTTGAGCGAGTTTGACAAGGGCCAAATTGTGATGGCTAGATGACTGGGTCAGAGCATCTCCAAAACTGCAGCTCTTGTTCCCGGTCTGCAGTGGTCAGTATCTATCAAAAGTGGTCCAAGGAAGGAACAGTGATGAATCAGCAACAGGGTCATGGGCGGCCAAGGCCCATTGATGCACGTGGGAAGCGAAGGCTGGCCCATGTGGTCCGATCAAACATATGAGTAGCTCAAATTGCTCAAGACATTAATGCTGGCTCTGTTAGAAAGGTGTCAGAATACACAGAATACGCAGTTTGTTGCGTGTGGGGCTGCATAGCCACAGACCAGTCAGGGTGCCCATGTTAACCCCTATCCACCTCCGAAAGCACCAACAGTGGGCATGTGAGCATCAGAACTGGACCACAGAGCAATGGAAGAAGGTGGCCTGGTCTGATGAATCACGTTTTATTTTATATCACATGGATGGTTGGGTATGGTCTGTGCATCATTTACCTGAAGAACACATGGCACCAGGATGGGAACTATGGGAAGAAGTCAAGACGGTGGAGGCAGTGTGATGCTTTGGACAAATGTTCTTCTGGGAAATGTTCCTGTCATCCATCTGGATGTTACTTTGACGTACCACCTACCAAAGCATCATTGCAGACCATGTACAACCTTTCATGGAAATGATATTCCCTGATGGCTGTGGTCTCTTTCAGCAGGATAATGCGCCCTGCCACAAAGCAAAAATGGTTCAGGAATGGATTGAGGAGCACAACGAGTTTGAAGTGTTGACTTGGCCTCCAAACTCCCCAGATCTCAATCCAATGTAGCATCTGTGGGATGTGCTGAACAAACAAGTCTGATCCATGAAGGCCCCACCTCGCAACTTACAGGACTTAAAGGATCTGCTGCTAACATCTTGGTGCCAGATAGCACAGCACACCTTCAGGGGTCTAGTGTCCATGCCTCGATGGGTCAGGGATATTTTGGCAGCAAAGGGGGGACTAACACAATATTAGGACATAATGTTATGCCTGATCGGTGTATATATATATTTATATGAACAGCGACACAATAAGGTTCTAAAATTGCTATAATTGTGTGATCACTTTGCTTATAGAAAGTTGTGAAAGACCCAAATCATCACTGCTGCATAGTTGCATGCATGTGTGTTAATGTAGTGATAACTTCCATTTATGGCACTATGGCATTTCTGTTCTGTGTCAGAGATGTTGGCGTGTCTCTAATAAGATTGGTCACAAACATGATCCCTGCACGATCTAATGTGTAGTGTCTTATTAACTCACTCGTGCATTGTGTGCAACACATTTCTTCTCCCTCTTCACGTTTCGTCCATTTTCTCTGCTCCTCGCCCGTTCTCCTAACACTTTTGGGCCTTAAGACCTCTTTTAAAGGTTCAGATGCTTTCTGAATTACTTTCTTCTTTACTAGGATTTTTTCTTTAATTTTAAGAAGAATCACCCACCTTTCTAAGAATTTTCTTAGAATTTTGTCACTAGGAGTTACTCTTTGCATTAAGATTTTTCATTAATTTTTCAGCCCCAGCTCTTGGGCCACTGTCCTGCAGTGTTTAGCACCAGCTTGCCCTGGAAGTTTCTAGGGCTGTGTCCGAAATCGTGCCCTATACCTTTAAATAGGGCACTATTTGATTGGACAGCCAATTTTAGTGTCCGAAACCATAGTGGATGTTATCGAGTGCACTCATTCAATCTCACTATGCACCGCAACAACGAGTGTACAGTTGATGTGTGCTCAACTGCTACAGAATACCCATAATGCACTGTGAGAGTCACACGTGTCTGACCAGAAGATGGCGCCAGCAGATTAATCTTCCATCTATCCATTTTTCAAACCGCTGGTCCAATGTGGGTACAGCGCAATATCATACAGGTATAAATTCCTTTTTAATTGATTATTAAACTGTATGATTAATTTCTACATAGTTTCAATGAATGGATCTGCCAGTTTGCAAAGTTTTAAAAACACCAAGCACAAACTATGTAAAAGCGACATTCCGGCACACTCAGCGTCCGAATTCGCTCACTCGCTTTCATTCATAGAATAGTGAATGAAGGTAGGGGGCGATTTCGAACACAGCATAGGATTCATAGTAAGACCTTGATTAGCTGGTTCAGGTGTGTTTATTTGGGGTTGGAGATAAACTCTGCAGGATAGTGGCTGAGTAAAAGGACTAAAAAATGCTACAGACAAAATATCTCATATTAAGGCTACATATTTATATTATCTATAACACGGCTTGACAGAGCTTTCTTACCTCAAATGCGCAGAGACATGAAGAAGGGCAAGATATTTTAATGGTTCACTTGGCTGGATTTTACAGTGCTAATAATTTGTAAGGGCAGGCGAGCTGTGAACAGTGGGTGAAATATGAAGGCTTTAGTGCTGGGCCTCTGGCTCTACTTTAATAATGGTGGTCGAACTGCAAGTAAAAGCGAGAAGAACGCCATTTGAATGCTTTGGATTCTCACTGAGGAGGGTGATACTAAAGGGATCACGCATAGACAACCAGCAGACATAAACACAAGTGCACTGGAACAACCTCAGATTTAGAACAGAACTTTTAGCCAGCACGAAAAAAAAAAGGTTTAAACATCCAATTTTCTGGATGTGTTGCACACAGTTATACTGTGCCACATATGGAGCTCTCGTGGAGAGACTTGCAGGCTTTACAATCCAATGGAAACTCATGCTTGCAACAAAATTGGGCTTCAAAATCTTGGCCGACATAATTCACATCTTCCGGAGCTTTCAGAGCAAGAGGATGTACAAATATTCAGACACGCCACATAATGAAAGGAGCAGCAGCAGTGGAAACAAACCACTTTCTGAATTTCACCTTTAGCAAAAATAGGATTATTTTCAGTTCGCCAGAAACATTAAGATTAGCTCAAGCTGTGAGTAATGGTTCCAGGCATTAGGGGAAAGGAAAAAAAATGCCATTGAAACCAAGAGCTCCAACAGGAGAACACATAGAGGTTTACAACTAGAGAGAATCAGCCAGACCAGACTCAAGCTAAATCAAGCGTTCAGCAAAAAAAAAAACATGATATATTTAGCACTAATGATCGCATGATGCTTGTACCTATTGACACACTATAAGATTCTGGCTTAAAAATACATATTTCATGCCATAAACATATAAGTGAAAATGGACAGGACTGATTTGAAATACAAGCTGCAGGAGTATCATTTGCCTACAGTCTGTTTTGTTACAGTATAATTATATAATAAAGGAAATTAAAGGCGTAATTGATTTCCCTTGTGAGGACATATGGCATTTTGTGTGTCACATGAGAGCAGGTCTATCAAAATGACCATCTGCTATATTTGCTTATATGTTAAAAGGATACTTCACCCAAAAAATAAACATTCGGTCATCATTGACTCACCCTTATTCCAAACTTGAATGGCTTTCTTCCTTCTTCTGAACACAAAAGAAGAAATTGTGAAGCATATTTTTGTCCAAACAATAAAAGTCAATGGAGTCCAAAAAAAAAAAAAAAGTATTTGTAAAATTTTGTATGGACTAAAATATCTTTTTTTTTTTTTTTTTTTTTTTTTTTTCTGTGTTTTTGCAGAAGAGAGAAAATCATAGGTTGGAACAACAAGAGGATGAGAAAAGATGACATTCATTTTAGGGTGAATTATCCCTTTAAGTTGAGTACTTCCAAGCAACAAACAAAAACAACAACAAAAAACACACAAAGATAGCACACTCCTATCCAAAAGAGAGGGAAAATATGCCCAAATCAGCCAGAGGTTTCTTATTTACATGGGTAAATTTACATTACATTCTTATACATTTACATGGGTAGGCTATCATTTTTGATCTCAAGTCAATGCCTGTGCAAGCTGAGGGTTTCCCTACATACCACAGCATACTGGCATATCACATTCTATGTTTATCTGAAACAGGTGGGCTGCCTCTGTAGTGAGAGTAGGAGAGCGTTTCCATGAGAACTGTGCCTGCTAAGTATTCAAAGCCAGTATGAAAACTATGTGGCTCTTACTACTAGTTATGCGGGGTCAGTACAAAACATTTAAGAGAGAATGGCGGCTACGTGCGCAGATAATAGTAAGTCAGTTAACCCGGTTTAATACAGGAGTAAAGTCAATCTTACCTGCTCTGAGAGACAAATGTACGTTAACAGAGGTTCATTTTGTTGGGTAGCTCCTGTATAGTCTGTGCGAAATAAGACAAACTTTGTACCTGAAAAAAAATATGTAGGTTTGAATTAGAAACGTCTGCGTAGTCTTAAATAAATATGAGATATTTGACCGTGAGAGTTTCCTTTCATAGACTCGTCTATTTCATTCTGACACCAAGTAACCTGAAAACATGGAGGATGCAGTCTATTACTCATTTGTTGCAATCAGTTCGCTTTCTTTGCGTGTAAACCTATACAGTCCGGTTGTTAACAGCAAATAATACTGTATTAGTTGCAATGTAATGTGGTGTGGTTCGTAAATTCGTACTTACAAAGACGGTGTGCGGATTCCGGTGGACACTCGGTGTTGACTTGCTGTAGTTCGGTTTAATTCACAGTGAATGTGCTCGGTGCGCGCGGCTCATGTCTCCATGGAGCAGCGGTGATGCGCGCGAGCTGTACAGCGGTGCTGTTCTTGATTTGACAGTTCAAACAATACAAACAACTGACATAAACACGCGCGATCCGATCAAGTTGTAGACCCGAGACGAGACTAATCTTAAGAAAAGAGCGTCTTACGTTCAAGATGAGACGTGAATTAATATCTCGAAAGATCTTCAGCACATTCACATAATTCCAAACACTAGAAAAAGATCAAATGCCTGCTTCCAGCAATGGCATTTTAGGGGTTAAAAAAAAAGACTGCTGAAAAATATGCTTTCTATAAAAAGCGGAGAGTATATTACACACTGGGGGGAAAGAGAGAGAGAGAAAGAGGAGAATGATCAGAGCCGCACATGGACGTGTGGCGCCAGAGGGAGTGAATGAGAAGATGTTAACTATTCGCTCGCATCAGCATCAGCCTCGCCATGAGGATGGAGGAGACGGGCGGAGTTTATTGGAAAAGGTAATATGGAAATGAACACTGTTTCTCCTTTCGGCGAATGGATTCTGCAGAAAGCTGAGACGGTGGACTGCAGAAAGAGGGGAGGTGACATTTCCCCATACAGCGCGTGCAGGTTTGCCAGTGTCTCTGGCAGGCATGGCGAGCCAACACCGGACGATAATTCATCAAACTGGCACTGATGTAGCACAGACAGACATATTAGAAATGCTAATTATCTTGGATAGAGTGTAAAAGCACGTGCATATCAGAGGGGCTCAATACACCAGCGTTGTACCTCTGACCCCTCTGCTGGTGACACTGATTCAATAATGACACTTAAACAATAACTAGTGGTTTAAAGGTGTACAGCGGTATTGTTCAATCTCGTCAGGTATAATACAAAAAAGTTAGCATCTAGTGCATTTTCTCAGGGTTATTTTCAGTTCATAATGTTTTATGCAAAAATATCTTCCTCTATAATATAGATTAAAGAATGATTTGGATGATTTGAAGAAGTCTACTGTACTATTGCTTTGGTAGGCTACTAGAAAAATTGAAGGCTTAATTGTTGCCCTGCTGAGGGAAACACATCTTAGTCCAGCTTAAACTGGTTTGCTGGTCTTATATGGTTTCTCAATCTCCCTCTTGGATGGTTTTATAACGTTTAAGCCACCAATGGAACAGCTTGGACAGAACATCTCAAACCAACTAAGGCCAGCAAACCTGGTTTAAGATCACTGAGAAAAAAAAAAAAAAAAAAAGTGTTGGATTTACATGATTTAATCTTGTACATCAGTCACACATAAATCAATTAAGTTAAATAAATATAATTTGTTCATGTAACTTCAACATCATGGAATGAAGTCATTTTAAGCGACCCGATAAAGTAGCCTCATGGTGAATTTTATATGGCTCCCTGACATGATTCAGGCATTCAATTTCATATATTCATTCATCCACTTCAATGTAATATAGTTTAATGTCACACAACTGAATTATAATACTGCACTAGCAAGTTCACAAACTTTTAGCCACCAAAATAACACACATTAGCATCTTAAATGCTAAGCATTAAAAGCTCCTCCAGCAAAGCAGTTATGACATCCAACACACTATTTTTCTCATCTTGCTCAAATACATAAAATAACACTTTTACATGTAAGATATTTATTTAGATACATATAACATTTACTCTCTTGATTTAGTCATATGCAAAGCATGCTTGGAACTAACAAGCCCCGCCCAGTTTCAGTTAATACAACACAAATCCTTCATGTAATCTCAACACAAACGGATTAAATAAACTACAATTTTACATATTTAAGTGGATTGAACACAATCAATTTAAGTTAGGACAAAATGTATAGCAATTGTGTTGTTATAGCTCATTTTAATTACGCAATTTGAAAAAGCAGCAAAAATATTTTTTTCCGGTGGTGGTTGTATTTTATTTATTTATTGCAGCAGGGTCACAATTAAAAAAAAAAAATTACAATAACAGTATAAATAATATAATGTGGAAAGACCCTTTATTTATATGCTGTAACCAAACCCGTGTGTCTCCATGATAGTCAATGAGGAGCTGTTGCTATCTAAATCTTTAACCAGCTCTACATTATCTGTCTTTTTTCAAGTTTAGTGCAATGTTGCATCCCTAACTTCAATTGGTATGGATACATTACATATCGCTTTTAACACATTTTATGTATTTATCCTATGCATTTATTAGGTACCAAATGAAAAGGAGAACTGCATGTATATAACGAACACGGACATGCTGCAGTGTTGTAGCAGATTATATAAAAATGCATAATATATGCAGCAATCCATACAATAACAGATCCTATTAACCTATATATATTTTTTTGTGTGTGTTCTGCAGGCATGAGTCATAAGCAAAGAAATAACCAACTTCTTCCAATGACTCAACACAGATCTCTCCTGCCATCTACAGTTCGAACTGAGGATATGCGTATTATAGGACCACAGTTCTTCAACAGAAATAGCTAAATATGTTCTTTCTTTTAACTATAAATTGCATTGCCATTAACGCAATATACTGTACAGCAAAGCATAAGATAAAGGCCAATAATAGATATGTCAAAAATAATAAATCTCTCCATAATAAATTATTCATAATTGAGCAAAGCATAAACTCCCTGTGACGGATATTGCACTGAGAGATGCGCTACAAAAATAGACTGTTTTGAATTCCACTCTATGCAGACAAACAAAGTTAAACGGTGCGTTTCTTTTGCAAATTCTCTCGCGGCGGTGGCGTCCTCAGAAAGCACGATGTAGCCTATATCTTCCCACGCTTCCGCGAGCCTGGGTCCGTGTGAGGTAAACAAGTCACGGGACAGCAAAGGCTCGCGAAACCCTATCGCAACAGTGACGTTGTATCAGAGAGCGCCCAAAACACCCTAGCAGCGGGCTGTGATTGGCTGATCAAAGAAGCCGAGCGCCGTCTGATTGGCTGAGAGCGGAGCACTACTGTAAACGACGACGGACAACAACAATATCCGAGCCGAAATGAGATCATACACACTGTGGCGATAACAACAGCCGGACTGGAAATTTGGCACGCTACTTCTTGCGGCGAGAAGACAATCACTCCGACTAAATGTCACGAAAAACTGGATCTTTTTTCCATTATTTTTGGCCGACGACGTTTTCAGATGAGCGTGACTCAACCTTAAAAATATGAAACTTATATAAGTAGCACTTGCAGCTATTGTTGTTGTTTGGGTGTGTCACATGCCATGAGGCAATCAATATATGTTGAGAACTGGAGAAGCTACTCGTAATCGTACTGGAGATAAAACGGAATAACATCTAGTCAAGCGCCACCACCAACTGAGACAGGGAGAGACGAACACATTCAGATCTATTGTCCTGGAATTCGTCCAGATCCACAGGTATGTATTTAGGAAAACCAGCGAATGTTAACCTTAATGTCAAGAACTTCATTTAATCATTGAAAACCTTGTGTCACTAAATGGTCTTCATGTTTATTAGGTCATTAGTTCTTGAAATTCCAATATTAATATCCTACTCTATGTTCACCAGCTCTCACAATGGATAACACATTGCATGACCATCAAGATGATTCCAGTGCCTTGGATGGCAAAAAGAAATCACATCTAGAAGAGACAATCAAGAACCACGGACAACATCAGGATCAAACCTTGCCAAACATTTCTCCTCAACGTGAGAACTTCGGACAACCATACTCATCATTACGTATCAGGAAATGTATCATAGGTTGACCTAGATTTAACTAAATATTATCTTGCCATGTGATCACATGCTTTTGCAGGGCGTGTGCGGCTCTATTCAGAGTCTCAGGTGTATACAGTCAGCCGCTGGCAGGATGCAGAGCCCCAGGATGGAGTATCGGTGGAGGAGAATGGAGGAACGGGAGATGGACTTCCATTCCGAGGTCGTTCTCAATCTGCTCCTGCTGCGCTGTGGAAAGCAAAGAAGTACGGACGACAGCTGCGGAGAATGAGCGATGAATTCGACACGTGGCTTGACAAAGGGGTGAGCCAGCTATATGGTACACTGAATGCATTTCAGCCTTAAACATGTGAAATCTTACATATTAAGTTGTTTTGTTGTTTCTAGGATGGCAAAAGACTGAACAGCCAGAAACAGACCTACAGAGGATGGTTCTCATTCCTCTGGAGTTCCAAAGAAGAGGAGGGCAGAGAATGTGTAGTCATGCATTAACAAGGCTACCAGAGCTGCACTCAGATGAAGGCTGGTCTGATCACCATCATGGCCTTTTTGTAATCAATGTGCTCAAGCTAGTGCAAAAACAATCTGAGAGAATGGTAAAAATGCTGTATCAAGTTTTACCACTGCAATAACGTACATTTAATTAAAGGTATTGTCAGGGTTAATTCAATTTGACAATCTTAAAAGGGACAATCCGAAATCGCATACTTCCCTATAACAGTATGTGACAAAAGTATGTTCAAATTCACAGCACTCATAAAGGAGTAGGCAAATAGTACCCAGATGGCTTACTACTTCTGGCAAATTTCTGGATTTGTGATTGGTAGTGAAGGTCACATGATAATGACAACATGACGAATGTAGTACGTCAGGATTACATTCATACTACACGCATACTATCCACCTTATATTTCAATGCAGAAGTAAGGTTATTAGTAAATAACTAGAAGAATATATCAAAGTGCAGTAAACTGTAAAACTGATTGCGCTACAAACCAGCATGTTTATAATTAATACCAGGTTGCAGTATCAAGCAGCATTACAAGCTGTTTAATACAGGAAAATATAACTGGAAGCGAATGGCACCGTTATACAAATTACTAATGGCCATGTCTGCACTTACCTGAAACATAAGGTAGATATTGAATGTACTTTTTGAGGAGCTGTGAAGTAATTATTTATTCAAAATAAGAATCTACTCAAGAGAGTATGTGATTTCGGATGCAGACAAATATAATATCTCCTAAAATTTTATAATTCATTGGACAATCTTTCTATATACTGATTTAAAAAAATGAAACCTCTATTTAAAACTATTTATCAATATGTATTAAGTTCATATTTGGCAAAGAAACGTGCTCTATGATGTATTTTATAGATTGATATATAGATGTGCGTTTTTGTTGTACTAAAGGCTGGAGCGGTTGCTTGCAAAATGTAAATATATTTCAAGGACTGACACTGGATAAATTTGTAAGGTTTGTGACGTTAACAATAATACGGGTAAAGTTATTTATTTTCGTTTGTTGATATGCTACATCTCAGGTTTGTTTGTTTGTTAATGCCAAACCATTGTGGTGGATAACTAGTAAGAGTGGATGAAATCAGTTGTTCTGCCATCTCTTTAATGCTGAATATACTTGGATATGTCACCAAGAAAACTGAACAATTTATTTGATACTTTCATAGCCTTGCAATTCATCACTGCCTTTGGTGTACATATTCCTTGATTGTAAAGTTGTCTTTTGTCTCTGTTCGGATTTTTTTCCTTTTATATTGCATCTGCTGGTCTTGTATGTAAAACATTCAGTCTCTGCCAAACTTGTGGGGAAGCAAATATATGCAGATGGATAACACAAGTGCTATTTCTGTACTATCAGTCTTGCTGTGCTTTATGTGTTTCATTCCTTTTTTAAGATCCTAGGTGTATATATTTATAGCTGTTAACATAGATTGAGTAATGGATGAACTGTTTAAATACTTTTTAAAACAATCAAGTTTTTATCTTTTTTCTATAATTTTGTGGTCAAAATAAAAGATTTTCTGGCTGAAGGTAGTAACGGTTTTGGGTCAAACAGAAAAAAATCCAGCAAGTCCAACACTTGTTTTAAACAAGTGTTCCAAGTTGTAGAATTTTTCTCTTTGTAATCTTTGGTTTCATAACATTTCTGACATGTTCAAGAAAAGTCTAAATTTAAATAACTCATTTGATTTAACCATCGATTAAAATGGATGTACACTGTAAAGAAAAAAAAAAAAAAAAAAAATTCTGCCAGGACATTATCCAGTAATTTTACGGTAATTTACATTAACCCTTAAAACACAACCTAATGCAATGAGTAACTCAAAAAACACCTGTAAAAAACCAATACAGAGAATTCCTTCCTATTTATACAGTACATTGTACCTTTTTTTGTGTATTTTACTTAAACCTTAAATATGTGACTGTACACATCTTAACCAAAAATGAAAATTACCCCATGCTTTACTGACCCTCAAGTCATCCTAGGTGTATATGACATTCTTCTTTCAGATGAATGCAGTCAGTTATATTAAGAATCCAAGCATTTAATTGCAGCCAACAATTTGAAGCCCCCAAAAAAGTGTATCAATCCACTATAAAAGTAATCCACATGGCTCCGAGGGGTTAATAAAGGCCTTCTGAAGTGAATCGATGGGATTTTGTAAGAAAAATATCCATATTTAACACGTTATAAAGTAAAACATCTAGCTTCCAGCACACCGCCTTCCATATTCAACTTGCGAAAAAAATTATTTTTAGGTGAACTATCCCTTTAATGCTTCTTAAAGTAAAACTTTTTTCAAATATTAATTCAAAATAAATTTTTAGTAAGTTAAACCTCATTATACAGCCTGAACTAAGCTTGCATCACAGCAAAAAGGTTCATTATATTACATAAATATACATCCAATTGTATCACCCATACATTTTTGATTTTTAATTAAAACATTTTTTTTTGAATAAAAACAACAACAAAAAAACATGCTCATCACTGGTGTATCCAAGTCCTAGCCTATACAAATACCATTTTTGTTTTGTTCTACTACAACAAGCATCCTGTCATTGACTATTTAAAATGATAATCTTTATTTTTTTAATAATTTCTTATCTCACAAGAAATTGTCAAATCAGGGCTTAAGCTATTTTGCTAGAGTCTCGTTTACAAAACCTTGCTCCACAATTCAGGGCATCCAGCCTCATTATATCCATCTCACTTAGCTCGAAGTCAAACACCTGTGCATTCTCCTGCACTCTGCTCGGCTGCGAGGACCGAGGCAGAACTGAGATGCCTTGCTGCACAGCCCACCTCAGGAGTACCTGGGCAGGGGTCCGACCACAGCTCCTCACTATATCCATTACCTCTGGCTCCCTAAGGAGAGCTCCTTTACCCAGAGAAGAGTAGGCCTGGAAGTGGATGCCTGTCTCCATGCATAAATCCCTCATTTCCCTCTGGTTCAGCTTCGGTTGACACTCTATCTGAAGGACTGCTGGGGGCACGCGGCAACTCATGAGCAGCTCCCTGATGTGCTTTGAGGTGTAGTTTGAAACCCCTATGGCCTTGAATTGTCCACTGGCATAGAACTCTTCTAGGGTCGCCCAGCTCTGACCCCGATACTTTGAATGGCGAGAATCCCATGGGTCAAGACCCTCCATCCCAGGCCAGTGCACCAGATAGAGGTCGATGTATTCACAGTCTAGTTGCTCCAGACTCCTCAGGCAGCCTTCCTTTGCCCTCGGCCCATGATCTAATGGGGCAAGCTTGCTGATGATGAACACATCTTCACGGCTTAGACCATACATGGGCAACAGCTCTTTGAGGACTTGCCCTAGATGTGCCTCATTTCCATAGACCGCAGCTGTGTCAAAGGCTCGGTATCCTGCTTGAAGAGCAGAGCTAACAGACCATTTCAGCTGCTCATGGTCCTGTAGCTTGTATGTGCCCAAACCCAAAAGTGGCATCTGCACTCCTGACATCAGCATTACTGATGGTACTATCATTTTTATAATATTGCATAAATTCAGCCCTGAAAAACATTGAAAATAGGTTATTTTTTTAAATAAATTTGACAATTGTTTCTTTGTAACACATATATATATATATATATATATATATATATATATATATATATATATATATATATATATATATATATATATATATATATATAAATAAAAGTTATATAGTTATAATATAGTGGTGGAAGTAGCTACACATCTTTTCTTCAGTATTGTGACGTGCATCCGAAACGGATTATCGGAAAAAGAAAGAAATGTAGGATGGGAGCTTGGTTCTGTCCATCGGTTGTTATTCAATGGAGAGCTTGCAGTCAATTGTAAGAAAAGTGCCGGATTTAGGTGGACTGACGGGACAACTTCAGCATGTCACCAGAGAGTCGTTTCAACTGAAGGTGCACTATGTCACTTTTCCGTCCACTAGAGGTCACCTATTCAAAACAAAGGTGTAGTTTGATGACACCAAGTTTGAGCGCAGAATCTTGGGACGTGAGGTCTTCACCTCACAGCCGGTGGAAAAGAATCAGGATAGGACTCGGGCAGAAATCAAGTTCACGGATGTGATTGTTAGCGCTACTGTAGTATGAAGCAGAGCAGAAACGAGTGTTGAGGGAGCTGAGCAAGGCCACTGGAGCGACTGAACGCAACACACGCCTTGCGAGCAGCGGGACTTTTATTATGCCACAGTCACCGGCGCCATTTAAGCTTTTCCGGTCATGAGTATGAGGTGACACAGCTCTGTTTATCATATTAGATACATCTGAGTGTGTTTAAGATGTTATGATGTTATTCTGTGCGTTCGCTCGGCGGCTGCTATGACACTTGTTGCACACTGCAGTAAGAGTAAAGCATTTCTGCAAAAGAAAACTGGTAACCTAGGGTAACGCAGATATGATGCAATTGACAGACGACTCCCTCACACATCCCAGTTCATTGGTTAAAATAGCAATTTTCTCACGACTTACAAATAGTTGGAAACATTTGGGATATTGTAAGTACTCTACTGAACAAAATATATAACACTAGCCTAGTGGTTTTTGGATATTTTACTGGAAAAAAAAGTTACATAGTGCACCTTTAAGGTAAAAAAATATGAAAGGATGAATGCTAAAATGCATTTACAAAATAGATGGGTGAATTTTCATTTCATACCAACATTGTGAGGTAGATTTATATTCTCTGGATGTGGCTTGCTTAAGAGTTTAACATTAAATTTTAGTTTATGTAAGTCTTTAAATTTGCTATCCTCAAGTTGTCATCATTTACTCACTTCAAGTTGTTCCAATTCTGTATGAATTTCTTTCTTCTGCTAAACACAAGATATTCTGATAATGTCGGGAACCAAACAGTTAACTATCATAGTATTATTTTCCATAGCATACTATTAAAGTCGAACTGTTTGGTTACCCATATTCTTCAAAATCTTCTTTGGTTTAGCAGAATGAAATTCATACAGGTTTGAAACTTGAGGGGGAGTAAATGACAGAATGCAACTAAGCTATTACCAGAAAGACCATCAGAGAACAGCTCCATTAGTTGCTTCGTATTAAATAATTACAACGGCTCGTGTGTAAAAGTGATATGATCAGAATCTTAGATATGCGATCAATTAGTTGTGCGTATCGCTATATATGCAAGTATTTTGAAGTTTTCGATGTTTATACTCACGCGAGCAAAGCAGATGTCTGGAATGTCGAAACGCTGTTTGAATTCAAACAGAAAGCGCGCCAATTCCGCCATAGGTCAAGAGGATCCGCGTGCTCCTACGGCGCGTGACGTCACACGTGCTGGAGCGGCGTGTGGATTGTTTTAGGGCAGCGGGGTTTGACGCTGTAGTAATTTTGCATGGTCAGTCAGCTACTCTTTTGCGTGCGCGCGCTCACGGAAATTGGGGGCATAGATGATTGCAGAACTGCAGAAAGAAGCTGTGCAACGAGGCAAACAAATTCACGACACAAATGATTAAATGACCAACATGTTGCCTTTATTAACAAACAGATATTAGAAATGAGCAGTAAAGAAAAAAATGGCTACTGAAGACTTATTTCACTCACATTTACACAGCAAAGATTGCGAAAGACGTCACACATTAAAATTGATATAAACGATAAAGAGCTAAATCAGATTGTGCTTTTCTTTTTGGACAACTGTCCATCTCATGAGTTCGTTTATGGAGGTTATAGTTCTGATGCTGAACTCGGTTCCTTCTTACCTAGTGATCTTCTGTGTTATACAGATAGACTAGACCCACAACTCCTAACCTCTCTCACATGTGCACATTTGATCTGCTGTCACAGGATAGCTTCTCACTCAATGATTCACTCTCTACTGTCTGTTAAAACTCTTTACCAGAATTTAAAAAAAAAAATGGGTCATTCTCAGGAAACAGTGCCATGTGTGCTATACATTTCCAGGAAAGAGGTTACAATTTAATTTGAAAATAAGTGAAATGATATGGCCATGCACCACAACATGCAGATTAATGGTTAATTACAGGTTTTCAGTTGCAGATTCTTTTGACTACTACCATCTATAAACGGGTGGCTATAGCCTTTTAAAGCACCAGCAGTAAAACTAAATCGATACATCATTTCAACCCAAAATAATGTATTAGTTTGTAATGTATACAGGCCTACTTATAAATGGATGCCAGTTAAATCATTATTTTTAAATTTGACAACACAATAGAAGTGAAGGGACAAAGAACTTACATCATTTTATAATTTACATTAAGTATTTGAATTTAAATATTTTCTTTATTCTAAATAGCTCATTAAATAATGGTGATAAACTGATGTCATGTACAAAAACTAAAAGTCAAGATCAGTCAAAAACTATTTTATCTATTGACCAAATTCAGAACATAATTATACCATTAAATCACAAACTTAGCAGATAAATGATAGCTACCAGAAAATTACCCTAATGTAATAGACGTGTTCATTTTTTGTTATATTGGACTTCTAATATTTCAATCTTTATTTCATGACCATGCTCTTTGACATTTTCTGGAATCTGTTCATTACCTCATTTTGGTCATCAAAATGCTAAGAGAACTCATAAAACAGGAAATGAAACATTCCTATTTGCACTAAATCTAAATGGTAACAGGCGAGTAAACTAATAATGTATAGTTTATCATTCCCTTCAGAAACTGGTTATAAGCTGCTGACTGGAGTATCTTAAGTTCACATGAGGCCTGTAGTGCAATGCATTGTTCTCCCCTGAGAAAATAACCATTTTAGTTCAGCAAGGACTTTTTTTGATAATGTATTGAACTTATTACATTAAACAGTGAGGAAGCTTAAAGATGGAAGGGGGGGGAAATAACAGTAACAAAAGTACAGTAATAAAGTGAAATGGTTTATCCGCCTCTTGATAGAGCTGATTGAGGTAACTGCACATAGTACAAACTTCTGTGGCGGTGTCTCTACTGAAAGGCTGTGAAGGGAAAGGTAAAAATCACCTGCACCGACAATCAGAATGAAGTGTTTCACAAACAAAATGGCTGTTCTGATATCATCAATGAAAAAAAAGCAAAACCAAACAAGTCAAACAGGCTCTGCTAGCACATGAATAGATTCAATAAAATGCAACATGACAAGGAGAACAAAAGTCCAAACAATCCAGCTCGAAATACTACTTACCTTCACTTTTAACTCACCCATCCTGATGAAACAAAGCTTCAACATTCAAAACAGTATTAAACATTCATCTTGGCCAGGGGTAATTGAACAAAAAGAAGTCCTAGTGACTGGAATTTACTGAGGGTTAAATTAATGCCTTTGGCATGAAGGGTTCAAGCGGAAAGTGCAGTTTTAATACGACTCTATTTGGCACTTTACTTCACACATGAGAGATCAAGTCAAAGGACATTTGTATTATACGAATGATAACGTCACCGAGTGAGACATGAGGTAGAAATTAAAGAGACTCAATTAAAAACGAGTGACATGAAAAGCGTTGCGTCTAAGTCAGTCGAAATTTTATTCAGGCGGCAAGATGACAGCGACTGGTAGAACATGAATCTGTTTTCATAGGTTTAAATCAAAACAAGCATAAGTTTCGAACCTGCTCGAGTGGACAATATGATAAAGAGCGGTTTCGGATAAACAGTCGAGAAAACAGGCTTTTTACAAACGTACATTTTAAACAGAAGTGTACGCTAACAATAGGCAAACAGCAGTAGTACAAGTAGGACAGGAAACAATGTTGAGAATTCAGTAATATTTTCAATCACAAGCACGTCCATTATAATGTGATGCCAAAATAAGTCTTTAATCTTTAAAAACTTTCTCTGAGTCTGCGGAGTCGGCAAATCAGCTATTTGTCTAATACAACGTGATCTCGAAATACAGTGTAGAACTGATTCAGCGTTGTTTTTAATTTATTAGGCGGTCGGCGGCTGGTCGGTCGTTCGTTTCCTTTGACCGATGGTCCTAGGATGCGGCGGCGGATCCGAAAGTTGAGCGGCTGGTGGATGCGATGTGCTCGGTTAGCCGGTAGGATGTGATTGGTTGATCAGTCAGTTAGCATACAGCTCCGCCCACAACCACCTCTTTACCCATTTCCTCTCTGTTCCTTCCCACTGGTCTCACTTACATCCAACATTACTTCTAACACCATAACAAGTTAATTTGCCTGCATAAAGGTAGTCCAGAGAAGAAATTCAATAATAAAAAATAAAAAAATAATAATAATAATAAATTGAAAACTCGAGAGAGAAAAAAAAGACAGTATTAATATAATTTAGTTACGAAGACCAATGATGAAAATTCAAAATATCTCCAAATTAACTTCTGATTCATGCAAAAGACAGTGACAACACTTGAATATTCCTAAATACTAAACAGAAAAAAAACAGGTAAACATTCAACACGACCAATTTCCTGTTGGGTAGGCTATGCAGGTTGAAATATCAATGCAAAAAATATATGCATTCAAGCGATCTTTTGTATTTAGTGCATGCCATAGTAAAATTAACCAAAATTTGGATATGATTAAAAAAAAAAAAAAAATTAAGAAAATACTCAAACCGATATGGCTGGCAAATATAGTACATCATAACATGCTGTAAAACTCTGTATTTGCCGCTCCTTCATCGGGCGGAGGTAAATCTATTAGTTAAATGAGTACAGTATTAGCTGATTGACCCGTTATCTAAAATAGCTACAACTATCACAGAATATTACAAAAATTCACCCCTAACTCCCTGAAGTTACGCCCCTCTTAGATTACTTGGCTTCTCAATAATAAAAAAGGGACGGACAAACTTCAATGCTTAGTAGCTACGGCTGAAGCCATTGCTGTACTTGTCCTCCAAATAATCATCCTTATCAAAGCCTGAGCCAAGAGAGTAGCGCTGATAGTGGGAGGAAGGAGGGGCGGTAGGGGAGGGGGCTGAGCTACCGCCATTGCGGGCGAAACCGCGGGCGAAGCCGGCAGAAGAGGGTGGAGGGGGAGGCGGAGGCAGGAGAGAGCGGCGACCACCGAGAGGGCTGCGCTCACGATAGTAGCGCCCGGCGAGAGGAGGTGTGACTGGTCGCTGAGGGGGCGGAAGGCGCCGTTCATATGGATCCCGATCGTAAAAACGTGGGGCTGGGGCAGCGTACGGGTCATGGCGCCTCTCATACACTTCGCGCTCGTAGTAGGCGCGGGCCGGCGGCGGTGGGAGAGGAGGGGGTGGAAGTCGGCCACGAGGCGGATAGTAGTCACGGGGCGGCGGGCGTGGGGGGAGAAAGTGAGGATGATGGTGTGGGTGAGGTGGATAGTGATGTGGGGGAGGAGGATAATATTCCTCCCCACGGCCGTTTCTGGATGGGTTACTGCGTGAGAGGGACACAAAGATCTTTTGGCCCTCCAATTTGGAGTGGTTAAGCTCTGAAATGGCCTCCAGAGCCTCGCTTTCCCTCTGCATGTGAACAAATGCGTAATTCTTCACGATATCGCACTCCACCACCTTGCCAAACGGCTGGAAGAGCTCCTTGATTTTGGCAGCGGTGACGCCTTCAGGAACATTGCCCACGTAGATCTTGGTGGCATTGCGTACCTTGGTAGTGGCATATTCGACGGTAATGCGGGAGCCGTTGACCTCGTGCTTGTGCAAAGCGGAGACAGCCTTTTGCGCCGACTCTTCCTCATCCATGTGCACGAAGCCATAGTTTTTTAGAATATCACAGTCAGACACAGCGCCATACTTCTCGAACAGAGCACGGAGCTCATCTTCAGTGGTTGCTGAGGCTACATTGCCAACAAATATCTTCACCATTTTGGACCGGAAGAACAGCAGTGTGTTTTGGAATCAGTCTTTGGTTGATCTGCACGTGCAAGGTTTCAAACAATGAAGTTCCTAAGACAAAAAACAAAGTATAATAACAATATCAACTTTAGTTGCAAGAATTAGAAATTCGAAACGGAGGAGAAACCACAACTTCCCTGCTGCCATCAAGCAAATGGACTCACTTGAAATCATATGGAAAACGATAACGAATGGCTGCATGTTTATTATAACACTTACACAGCTACTTAGCGAAGTAATTAAAGAACATTAAATAAAACATTGCGTATTTACTACATAGCTCTGTGATAAATTATACAGTGTAGCTGCCACGCTTCAAACTTATTTTACCGCTCAACAGCTGAACGCGACTGACCAATCAGAATCAAGTATTTCAGAGCGTGCGTAATATGGACAAAATGGTTTCACTTTCAGACTACAGCGTATATAATTATCCGATTTCAAGCACGGTTCACAGTCTATTTTGATCTTGATTATGAGGTCAACATGAATTTGGCTGAATATCTGATGAAAACATTGCATCTTTAACCTCTTATGTAGTCAAACTGATCCGCTGCACCACAATCATGCAATGACTAAAGCTATCGTGTTAACGCTAGCATGTTAGCCCCAGACTAAGGAAGTTAGCCAAATAATTCCGGTGAGGCAAGACTGTACAGTCATTACGACCCAGTAATAATCGCTAACAAAAGAATCTCACATTGTAAATAAATCCGTGCGATTAAATTACGATATTTTCGGTTCACAACATGAGGACGAAGCTCAGTGTAGGAGAGCATATCGGACAACGGAGTCAATTTTCTAAGTTATGGTCAATTAAACGGTCTTGTCGTACTTCTTATACACCCGACGAGTGAAATGCCGAAGAAAACGATTTAAAGTATCTTATTAAGTGTAATATTTAAACCTCACCTTCAAAGCGCAACTATAACGAGGCCATGAGCTAGCTCGCTGATAATAGATGATGACGGAGTCGATGGCTTGTTTGAGGTTGGGGGAGGGTTACATGCGCGGTGAGCTTTCTGGAGTTAGCGCCTCCTACAGATTGACCCCAGTTAGGGATGGGAAGTCCGACTCATTTCCACGAACCGGTTCTTTCGAACAGTTCACTGGCTCTAAACGATTCAGTGACTATTTTACGTAATATGTCATCACGTGATCCCACATTTACACGGTTCATTACGTGCAGTAAAACGTTGCAGTTTTAAAAAGTTGTATATACTCAAGCCGTAAACATTTAATATTAATGTCATTTTCTCATTAATCTACAACTTTTCTGCTATTCGGCTGCTGGAGTCCAAGTATCTTACCTTGCTTTCTCCTCTTCACTCGAAACCCGCTAGGACCGATTCATTGAGATTTGAAAATGAATCATACGTTTTCTGATCCGACTGGGAATAATGATTCGTTCACGAATCGGATATCACTATTCCAGATGTGCACGACATGTGTTGCATCCGGTGTCATTTTTTTCCTCTTTCCTTCCTCGGATTGTTCAACTCAATTTGATTATTTGACAGCCTATAGCTTTGATGATAAAGACCCTCGTAGGTCTCTCCAGATTTATCTTAAAACATTGCTACTTTTTATCCCCTTAGAGCACTGTCATTTTCACATTTTATATCTTCGTTCATTAAATCATCATATCTAGATCTCATTATCAGCATTCCATTAATAAAGGAGACTAAACAATTTACAAATACGGATTAAATTTGCTGCTGGGTTATAAGACATTTTCACAAGAAGAAACAATAATTTGAATAGTATAAAAAGAAAAACATATCACTATTTAAAAATAATATAGGTTTAACATCTGTAATTTAATTTAAAACATGTAAAAGATATTCAACATAACATCTGCTACCATCTAAAGTACACTAACTAATTATCTGTAAACAATGTATAATGTTAAATGTTAATGAAAGCGTTACCATACACACAAAAAAAAAAAAAAAAAAAAAAAGCACTAAAATGAGTAAGACTTTTCCTAAGCTTCCAAGTGCTCTCAGGTGGAAATGTTTTAGAAAGTAAATCATTTTATTTGTATTGCACGCTCTTTAAATCAATTAAAGAACAAAAGTATATTTCATATGTTGCTTAAAGGTGAAACAAAAGGAAATAAAATACACTAAAATAAAAAGAACATTGTTCATGAACAGGTGAACACAAATCATCCAACGTCTGGTTTATTCATATAATATTAATAATTATCTTCTCCAGAGAAAGGCAACGAAACACAGACTCATTCCAGTGCAGCAGATTGGATCCAACCAGCAAGTCTTAATTACACTACAATCCACCAATAATTACTTAATTGGCCCTTAATTAGTTTCAGATATATAACCCCTGCAATAGAGGGGGGAAAAAAAAAAAACAACAAAAAACTAATTGTCTGGGCATAGAGTGCTAAGAGGTGATTCACCTCCAGTGCACCAAGGGTTCAAGTCAACACTTTCATTTCAGCTCAAATAAGACACTGAACTGTGATGTAGAAATGGGGCAGAGGTTACGGATTAGCTACCATACCATTGGCTAGATCAGAACCGATCAGAGCATGAGTGGTGATACAAATTCTAATTATGGCTCTAATGAATGTGCCTAGCCATTTGAGTCTTGATTTTTTGTTGTACATTCAGAGCATCAAACCGCCAATCTCTCCATCACAGCTAACCTGGAATTGGAAGTAAGATCAAGTACTGTGGTTTAGTTTACCATTGTTTGTTTTTGGAGATGAACAAGGAATAAGGAGCAGGGTATGGGGGGTTGGGGGGGGGGTCTTTCCATGACAGTAGCTGGTTTGCATTTGTAGAAGAAAAAAGAAAAAAAAGGTTCACTGGCAAACAATTCCAGTTTATTAACGCCAACCTCTTCTTGATCTCTCTTAACTCTTTCTGAACTGAGGACAATTGTGAGGTCCAAGAAAAGCCACAACATTTGAACGAAATTGCCAAAAATAAAGATGACATCACAAAGTATTCGAGGAGGGTGAGAAAGGAACAGAAAACCCAAACCAAGACAGAACACCTCCCCCAAAAAATAAACCCCTTGAAAAATGTCTATATGCACAAATGTCTTCCATGAACTTGTCTTAAACCTTTCCTCCCTTTACAGCCTCGAGACTCTTCATTGCTGTCGTAGGGCTCACAACTCCAATGATTTTCCTCAGTGCCTCCTCACACCCAACATACGGGCTCCAGCCGTTTCTCAAGATCTTTTCCACAGAAACAATCGACTTCCTCACAGTTTTAGCTCGTTGGCGATCTTCGAGGCGATGTTCTTAAAGGCGATGGATGTTCCGGAGATCCTCTTGAAGCGCACCCCGTTGAGAGAGAGGCGAGGTAGCTTGCACACCTCCATCTCCCACTGGACAAAGTCGTCACGCGCAGGGTTGCCCGAAACGCAGAGGAGCATGAAGCGCTCGCGCAACTCGTACTCGCAGCTGTTGGAGTCCAGAACTTTCCGGATCTCCTTCATCATTTCGTTGGGCTCCATGGAGGAGGTGGTCTTCATGCTCCAGGTGAAGCGGAGGGAGCGTGGCTTGGTGTCCTTGGAGGCCTGGGTGGATGAGGGTGTGCTGGATGCTGGAGAAGAGGAAGAAAAGGAGTCCTTGTTTTCATCGCCGGGCAGTCCCTGGGTAACTTTATCCATCTTGTCTGCTGGGCTCAACATGGGTCTTTGTTGAAAACCATGAGGAGAGAGGCACAAACAGGAAAATGAAGGTGAACATGTGGAAGACAAGGAAATGCAAATGATAACAGACAGAAAAGGCTTGGTTGATTCCAACATAAATGTTTTTATAAATCAACACAAAACACCAACATGGTGCCATGGTGGAAGACTACAATGCAGTCAAAATAAGGGCATCCGCTAAATAATCGGACATCAGTAAAGTGCTTGAGGGAGTTAAAAAGAAAACTTGTTATAATAAAACTGGGTTAGAAGTGCAGACCTATTTTAAAATTCTTGAATTCTTGTTTCTATATTAAAGAAATACAGTAGTAAAAGTTTGGTGTCAGTAAGATTTTTATACTTTTATATTTATCAAGGATGCATTAAATTGTTCAAAAACAACAGACAGTTATAAATGTTACATTCCCACTAAACTTAAGCAGCACAACTGCTTTCGATATTGATAATAAATGTTTCTTAAGCAGCAAATCAGCATATTTAATGATTTCTGAAGAATCACGTGACACTAAAGACTGGAATGGCTGCTTGCCGTTGTATGAATAAATACATTTTTAAATATAGTAAAATAGAAAACATTTTGTTTTTAATTGTTAAAACATTTCATTATGTTACTATTTTACTTTACTTTTGATCAAATAAATGCAACCTTGCTCAGTATGGGACTGCTTTCAAAAAGCATTAAAAAAAAAAATATGGACCCCAAACTTTTGAACAGTAGTGAACATTTGATTCTCAAATTGCAAGTCATCCAATGACCAAAAAAAAAAAAAAAAAAAAACATTCTCAGTAAGAAATGATTCAGTGATTTGAGCAGTACACTGGGATTTTTATTAGTCATTGTCCTCACCTGCTGGCCTCATCTTGACCCTCTCCCTCATACGGACTCCTCAAAGAAAACCAACAAGTTTAGTCCCTCAATTCAAGTTATTATTAGTGCTAGCTAAGTATTAGTCCTGTTCATGTAGATTTAATTATCAATAACTAAATTATGTTCACATAACTTCACTTTAGATTATCATATACTGTATTTATCAGCAAAATGAAAAATAAAAAATCTTTTTACAGTCCCTTCACCAACTTCTGGACAAAATTGTCCTTTTAAACTCGGAACCTTAGGATCAACACACACTCGCATAAGCCACTCTGTACTTAGCATAAACGGGCACAACGTTGTGGGTTCTTCTAAACTTAAATCTGAAGCTTGCTAAAAATGTGTATCTGTGGCTGAAATTTTATGAGGATCATAGCCCAAAAATGGTGTCTACTCATGTGCGTTTCGTACAGCTGAACAAGTGACTTTAGTGAGGTGTGTGTTGAAAGATAAAGTCGGACGGGGAGACCAGCCACCTCCAAACCAGCGCAGCACGAGAACGAAGGGACAAAAGCAGCACGTCTGTTTTAGTGCAGCCATATAAGAATAAGCAGTAGACCGTAAGAGGAGAGAAGCAGGAGTCACCCTATACAACCCTCACCATGAAAACACGACTGACACGACTATTTAATCTGCCAGGCTCTCCGCAGACTATGAACTTACCCAACCTATTCGAAATCAAATGTCAAGCTTGGGGTGAATGTTTAGTTCCCATCAACAGAATATAAAAATCACAAAGAATTCAGTGCCTAGTACTTCTACATGCTGTTTCTCACATCTTCTGTCTGAGGGGTCTACAAAATGGATGAGAAAAAGGAATTTATCAATTCTTTGTCTAAATACTTAATAAAAAATAAGCTAAACATACTCAAGACAATATTATTTTTGATAATAATAGCATTTTACCTTTATTAACAATACAATAATAAAAGTATGGTTAAAGGCACAGTATGTAAGTTTAGCCGCTAGAGGTCGCTTTTTTTTAAAACAACAACAAAGGCATGCTTGACGCCATAAATGAGCGTGGAATCATGGGAGTTGTCGTCTTCAGCTCCACAGCCAATGGAAAGCAATCCAACGGAACTCAGGCAGAAATTGTTCATGGATGAACTAATGTATTCAAAGTTTTATTAACGTTATTGTGGAGCCAAGAGCCTGAGATATTTTACTGTTTTTATTATGCCTATATGCCACAGTCGACCGCTACTTTCATTTTGTTTATTTTACAATTAAAGTTAAATTCAATGGTCACTTCCTTCCCTGAACTTTGTCACAGTTACATTTGATCACTTAAATCCACATTATTTCATTCTAATAAGACAGCCGCAAGTGCTGAATTACTATTCATACAGGTCACTTTATTTCACCATTTTACTTGGTCAAAACAATCATACTAAATGCATTTAAGTGTGTTTAAAAGTTATATGTTAACATTATTCTGTGCGTTCGCTCGGTTGCTGGTATGAGACACTTGTAGCACACTGCAGTAATCTAGATCGATATTAGAATATCTGAATATATTAGAAACTACACTGATTCAAATCTCATAACCCTTAAAGTGATAGTTCACCTAAAAATAAAAGTCATCTACTTACCATTAAGTTGTTCCAAACGCATAAGAATCTTTAAAACACAAATGAAGATATTTTTAATTAAACCTGAGAATGTCAATTGAAAGTCCACTCAACCAAATCTTAAAGGGATAGTTCACCCAAAAATAAAAATTCTGTCAGGTCTCTCAGGCCGCATTGACTACCATAGTATTTTCATACTATGAAAGTCAATGTCATTCTTAATCTTAATTTGTGTTCAGCAGAAGAAAGACATTTATACAGGTTTGGAACAACTTAAGGTGAGTACATTTTTTTTTTTGGTGAACCCTTTAAGGTTAACGTAAAAAGTAAATCAAACTGTTAAATGCAAGTCTTTTGAAGAGATGCAATCATTTCATATGAACTGACTTGATTTAGGATTGTATTCATTCATTCATATAGAAGAATGAGATGTGTTCTCAAAAGCCAGACAAGCATATTTAAGCTTCTGCTGCAAAATGACAAGGTCTGTTCTTGTGCAGCAAGCACATTTGAGCTTCACTCTACCATACTTGTTCTCCATGTACACATGTCGATCAGTGTTTATATATGAATAAAAGTATAAATTAAATCAGTTCATCATACAACACAAATGTGTCTCTTTAGAAGATTTGGACTAAATCGCTTGATTCATATGGTTCCCTGGGCTTCAAAGTTATCATAACATTTAGGTGTAAATGGACTTTCTATGGAGGAACTGAAATTCATTCATTCATTTGCGTTTTAAAGATATACTTCAGTCATGGTTTTGGAAGGACATGAGGGAGCTAGCTATCAAAATTAACCATTTGAGTTAGACATGACAAAACAACTTGCTTTTCACTAAGTCAAGAACAGACAGATTTCTGACAGATTCATTCAAATGAATCAGTTCATGAATCAGACTACAACTGTCATGCTGTATGTTTGTTGTGGACACTGCGATAGAAATGTGTTGTCTATTTATAGCAGCGCCCAGTCTCTCTCTTTCATCACAATAAATTTAGACTGCAAGCTCACAATTGTTTTTGTTTTTTTACCTAGGCACTGTAGATAGATATAGCTGTACATTTGAGTGTTTTAAGTAGACATGCAAACTGATCAAAAAACACTTCATTTCAGAAAGGTTTTTATCAAGAGTTCAGTCCTTGTCCAATGGTCTAATTTGAAAATCTACAAACACCTGACAACCTTGGAGAGTGTATCACACTTTCATTTAACTGCATTGTAGGAGTGTAGTCATGTTGCATGATGACAGTACAGATGAGGGCGCAGACAGACCATTCACAAGATCTGCGGCACAATGTACATGACCGGACTCCATGAGTTCAAATGAGGGAGGAGCGGGATGTGATGCAATTGAAAGAGGGATGCGTTATTCATCAAGGGAAGAGAAGGAAGAAAAGAGGGCTGGCGGAGGAGTGAGTCAGGCAATGAACGCAGCATTAGTAAAGAATAATACCATGAAAAAATATGCATATGGAACAAAAATAAATGTTGGCAAGACATCACAAAAAGAATATAGAGCACAGGAAAAAGACATTGTCTTGAGAAAACGCAAGGGTAGTGTTATTGCCTACCTTCTGGGAAATCTGAATGAGAGATTTCTACAAAAAAAATTAGAGAAAAAAAGGAAAATAAAGTGTTTCTCACATGTGCATGAACCATTGAAAAAGCTCAAAAAAGGATTAAATACTTTGTGTTTGGGTGATGGATGAAGAGTTTAAAAAAGGGTTCTTTATGAAACCTATGAAAGGTTCTTCTGAGCATTAGTGTTAGCTGGGGGGGGGGCACCAGTGTTTAAAGTCAGATTAAAGAATGGGAATTATAATTTATTAAGTTAAGACAGGGCCATTTAGGATCGCTGAAGAAATTGTGAATTGTAAATGCATTGCATGAATGATGGATGTTAAGATTAGGGTCCGGTTTGCAGGGTTCCCACACCTTTTGGCTACTGAATTTTGAGGACTTTCAAATCCTTTCTGATTACCAGATAAAGATAAAAAACAACAACAACAAAAAAAACCTGATAAATAGCTGTTTAGGCAATTTAATTAGCATAACTACAAAAACAGAATAAGATGCAATGAATCTCCATGACTTTTCTAGGCATGGAAATCACTCCCTGATATTTCTAGGTATTCTCTGACTGTGGGAACCCTGGATTTAAATGTTAGTTATCCATCAGTTAGCATCTCTCACACTTAAAACCCATCTCTGCTCCAGCAGCCCTTTGTTTCAGAGTTCATGATCTTAGCGATAAAAAAAAAAAAAAGTGCCAGTCCAAACCATTTCGTCCTGAAAGAGGGGAGCACTGGTGAGTCATGAGAATGTACGCATGTGTGAACTCAATATTTCGCAAACGCAAGTAACAATGTCATCATGTGGACCGATCATAAACTCACCTGCGTACAAATTTGGAAGTAAACTTGCTGAAGATACCAGTCCCGGGACGGCGCACCTGGCTGTTGCCATGGGACAGGGAAGGGGAGGCAGAGGGGTCGTTGTATGCTGAGGCTTGCTGGTCTCGTGTGGCTCTTTGCTGGCCGGCGTGGAAAGTGCTTCTGCTCGTCACCCCTCTGGGGAAGTTGGTACGGTCAGCCATTGAGGAAATGTTAATGTTCTGAGCTGAGGGGGACACAACTGGTGCTCTCTGGTTGGCTGTGCTGCTTTTTTACAAAGAAGTTTGCAAAGGTGAAAGGAGAATCGGTTAATACTTTATTGCAGCCATTAAATACGAAAAGGCACAGTAAATTTAAGCCACTTGATTTAAACATGCAGCTTCAATAATCAGGCACTAAAGTACAAACAGGCCATTTCATTATGCTAACAACTGTAGCTCTTGCTGCTAATGCACTGATGGCAGACAAATTATTATGGATGCACCAATATGACAATTTTCGTCAATACCGATAACCAATAATTCTTTATATTTGAAAGCCGATAACCGATATATTGGCTGGTAAATCAAAATAAAAATTGCCATTTTCTTTTATTCATTATTTAACAGCTTTAATATATCGGCCGAGTTTTCTTATTGGGCCGATAACATTAAAAATTAACATGTATATCGCCCAATACCGATATGGTAGCCTATATATCATGCATCCCTACAAATTATCCTTGAGGAAATAAAACCAACATTTATTTGAGATTGATTTTAAAATGTGATGGAATAAAATCCAAGCATGCACTTGCATGTGAAATCCAAGTCTAATTCCATCATCAGCCCTTTCTGAACCATGCCAGACATGCGACAATCCACAGGCTTAAATCACACGAAGACCAGAGTTTTGTTTTTGTTTTTAAATGATACAAAACAATATACAATAGGTAATAATTAAAGGTGAAGTGTGTAACTTCTGCATCACCATATCATATATTGGCCAATATTAAGCACAATATCAGCCAATACAAGATATTTAAATGTTCAGCTCATTTCACCCATTTTTTCACCTACATTTATTTGTAGTAAATCAAATGCTCCCTTAAATTTAAACTTTAAAAATACTAAATTTAATAACACTGTTAAATGTAATCAGAAAATTAATCATCAAATCAGCATATAGAATGATTTGTGACACTGAAGACTGGAGTAATGATGCTGAAAATGTAGCTTTGCCATCACAGAAATAACTGTTTTATATTTTAAAATATAAAACAGTTATTTTAAAATTGTAATAATTTAACAATATTACTGTAAAGTAATAGTTTTTACTGTATTTTTGAAAGGCAGTTCAACTGTAGTTCTTATCGGTATCGGACAGAATTTTTATAATCAATAAATCCCTAATGCAATGTCTTCCGAGTGAAACAGTAATTCAAATGCTTAACTATAGTTGTCTATCCACATTAAAGTATTTTAACACAGAATGAAAAAATGACACCTCACCCTTAATAGTTACCATGCAGCTATTACCAACAAATAACGAGACTCAAACCACAACAGCAAAAAACATCTTTAGGGAGGGAGACGAAACCATTGTTAGCATGCATACAACCATCTGTGACAATCGTTTAACGTTCCAGAATGGTACAAACATCTTTATTAAAGTCACGCAAGCAGTGAGACAGGTTTTAGAGGATATTAGATTGTCTGCAGAAAAGAAGGGGTGGAGAAGGATGGGGCAGAAGACCTGAAGACTGCAGTATGACAGCAAGCGAAGCGACAATGCATGCATAAGTGAAGGAGGATCTTACAAGAAAAGAAAGACAGCGAGTTAAAGCATGCATGTGAATTATGGGTTAGAAAGAAACTGGTTGGCAGGTATGTGACGTAGACAACATGTTTTTACATGGAGGGGAAAGTGGGACGGCGAGTGAGACGGTTGTATTATTGTGGATGATGAGTGAGAGAAAAGTAGACAGGGTAAAAAAATAAAAAATTAAAAAATTTTGTTCAGGGCCTTCCCATCTCTTTGCTTGACGAATTCGGTCTGCAGATCTCATGTATTCCAAAACTTAAAAAAAAGCTTCTGCCTAAAAATCAATCATACGACTTGACTCGTCACTAGTTCTTGAAGTCGAATCCCCCTTCGGAATAGTTTTGAGTTTGGCTGCCACTTGCCTGGGGCGATGTGCATGGAGGTCTGGGGGGCTGGGGTGGGCGGAGGTGGACAGGGACTTGTGGTGGCGGGTGCGGGATGAGGCGGCGAGCACCGCGGCTGCCGAGGCTGTGGATGCGCGGGACCCTGGAGTGTTCAGGCTGGGGGAAAACGGATAATAACAGCCCCCACGTACGAACACCCCCACGTACAGAGTGGAGGGAAGTATAGGTGAGGTTGTAAAGCAGATTTAGCAAAGATGGCATGAGAGTTGAGAAAGTGATGGAACAAGACAAAAACACACACACACACACACACACACCAGGAGATAAAAATACAACACTGCATTGCAATAATGCAGGATTGGGCTCTATTTTAGCCTATTTTTAGATCTATACAGATCAAAGCTAGTCAATGTTGGATCAAACTTGCATTATTGCTGGAAAGTTCACTCTGTCTCTGCATCTCATTTAAAATTCTCACTCAATGCACAGTGACGATCAAACGCATCTGACAGTATAAGCCTCACGGGCATGATGTGCATTTAAAAGCTACTCGCATCAACTCAATTATTAAATAGGTTAAGTTTATCAAACTGAACATAATAGACGCAGAATAAAAGCAGCACACGAAAGACATCTGGTGCATTTGTGAGGGTTATTTGGTCCCATCAGTCCCATCATTTTACGTATTTTTATTTGTTGCTCTGCAACCTGACCTGCGCACACATATAAAATTCTTTCTACGTCAGCTCTCTGACTGTGCTGCCGCTTGTCACTTCAAGCAAAATTAAACAGCCATATAACAAGGCTGCCGTTTTCGGTTTCCAGCATCTCTTCTCTCTAACCTGATTATTTGGGTCAGGCAAAAATCACTAATTCCAGATTAAGGGATGAGATTGACTACATACCAATCAGTGGTAATACATCAGAGTGTGTCTGCAGTAAAATATAGCAGTGCAGTTTCACGATTCTCGATAGTGTGTTTCCACAGTGAACTTTCCACACTCCTTTATTTAAAAAGTTACATATTACAGGGTTCCTATTCCATCTAGGTAATGTAATATTTCAGAGCAGAGCTAAACTGGAACTATAAAAAAAAAAAAAAAAAAATCACTACAGATATTTCTATGATTTTTCTATTTTGCTATGATCTTTTTTATTCGATTCCATTGCTGGAATGTAAATACAAATGTCAAAATTTCTCAGTGTTTCCAAGTTGGGAGCAGTGACATTAACAATAAATTTACTTGTAATTCTGTACACAAGCAGTCAATAAATTCAAAGTAATAGTCAATAAATTCAGAGTGCAGAGTTTTCTCTTTTCGATCTGCTAATCTGATAAATATTAATATAAGCAGCATGTCTAGATACTATAATGAAATGGATCAGACTTATGTTATTTTAGTATCAATTTTGTACTAAAATACATCCTTAATCTGCAGTGCTGACTGCAAGAATTCACCACAGTAGATATGTATGGGAACCTTTAGGGACCATTAGAGAAAATATCCAGGTAGTTTTCAACATAGGCTTTATCGACAACATCTGTGGCATTCTGTTGATTACCACAGACAATAATTCTCAATTGTCCCCAAGTGCGTAGAAATGAACTATGCCATTACAATAGTTGGCATGCTGCCCAGAAGGTTGAAGAGGACATGTGCAGCTTGTATTTCTGTAAAAAGCACTTACATTTTCAGCTTGAACTGTACAGTTATCTAAATCATCTTTTTGGAATAGAACTACTTCTCTAGGTGGATGAAAATCTAGTTATCAACATAATTCCAGTGGATGTTTACTGAAAGTAACCAGATTTACTGTTAGTCATAGTATGAATTTAAAGATACAAGGATGTAACTTTAGACAGGCAGGGTCTGTAAGAAATTCTTAGACACCAGTCTTATGCTTGCTTACTACCGTTTAAAGGGTTACTTCAGCGATTAGCATTAAGCTTTGTATCAGTAGAAACCCGGTAGTATATTCGAATGATCATTCTTTTTAGAAAACTAAAATATATCAAGGTTTGCACAACTGCTTTAAATTTTTTATAAATGTTTGTTGAGCAACAAATCAGCATATTAGAATAATTTCTGAAAGATTGTGACACTGAAGACCGGCGTAATGATGCTGAAGTTATGCTTTGCCATCACTGGAATAAATGACAGAAAAAAAAAAGAATAAATAGTGATAATGTGTCACAATATAAACACAGTTTTAGTATATTTTTGATCAAATAAATGCAGCCTTGGTGAGCATAAGATACTTATCAAAAATAAAAATCATACTGACCACAAACTTTTTAAAGTGTTATGGTTATACTCTTGAAATTGAGATTTTTTTTTACATTGATTCATTGCAAGTGTATAGCTGTAAATTATTGCCTGTGCTAATCCAGAGAATGCCACTGACAGACATTAAATTGAAAATAACCTGGAATATTATTTTATTGTATTAAAAGGAACCCAAGCTGTCAAGCCTTTTAATCATTACTCTCTTTTAATCCTTGGACTAATTCTAAGTTCCCAAAGGCGTCGGAAATCTAGCTGAACAGATTTCAGCTCCGTGCTGCGCTCAAATGTGTGCAATTGTCAATGTGTGAATGTATGTGTGTGCATAACAGGATTATGTTTCCCATGCTGGCAGGGCAACAGCCTGACAGAATGAGTCGAGAGCAGAGAAGCTTTCCAAGTCTAAATATACATATGCGCGCATACACTACTTTTAACACCAGTCCACTTTGCAGAAATTAATTTGACAGGCTCTTTCCATGTGATTCGTGGCTGGAAAGGAAGACTGTGCATAAAGAGGAATGTGGCAGTACCTGTCCTTGCCGTTCTGTACTCCCAGAGTGGCTCTCTCAGTGATTGGAGAGTTCCTACTGCGGTTGGTGCCTGAGGACAGGATGCTGTTCTATACGGCACATAGAGAGCAAACAGAGAAATCAGTGATGTGAGATCACAACCCTGATGCCTATCAGTCATCGGCTCCTCAGGGGGCGCTGTACTCACAGTGGAAGGGGTAGGAGTTTTCTTATGGTCTCCAGAGATCAGCGGGCTGGGAGGGACTTTACTGGAGCTGCTTGAACTGGCGATGTGCTTACTGTCGCCCTGAGGACGCTTGGTGGAAGCGGAGGAGCCTGTGATGGAGAAGGAAATCGTTTGAGGTCTACAAACCAACAGAGGCAGTGCTTATTGTGGCTTATGACCAGCAGAATGATGCTTTACTTTGGTCTGTGGATCTGCGCGACTTCTGATTGGAGGTGCTGCGTTGTGCCTTGTGAGAAGGTGATTGGGTGTTGTTTGTGAGGTCAGTGCTTAGGCGGGGCTTTATTGATAGTTCATCCAACTAGAGGGGAGAAAAAAAAAAGGGTCAACAAGCATCTAACATTTATGTGCTCAAATCTTCAAAATTACACTATTACAGTTAAAACAATTACCGTACAATTTGGTACACATGTCTGTTTTATGGTTTATTTCATGTTTAATGAAGCCTGTAAAAATAAACCGCTTCACAAAGAGTCATTTTAACTACACAGTATCATTATGTCTTTTAGTTCAATATAAACACTGATGTCTACAGTAGCGATCAAAAGTAAATCACCTTTTGAAACTTGACACTTCAAATAAAGACTATCAGTTACGTCGCTACTCCAGTAGGTGGCGACAAGTGAGTGTTAAAAAATGTATGCGTCACTGAATCATTCATTCAAGAGATTTTTTTTTAATTCAAGTTAATTAAATATTTTTAATAGAATGTTTTGTTTAGTTGTATTCATAATGGGTGGGTGAACAGTGATCTCTATTCTAAACAGAAAAATCATGATTCACAATTTATCCAAAATCTTCACGCTCTAATATGAATCGTAAGGTGCCTTTTTAAAGACTAACTACGGAAATTCTCTGCATCGTTGGCTTAAAAGGAACACGCCGACTTTTTGAGACTTTAGCTTATTCACTGTATCCCCCAGAGTTAGATAAGTCCATGCATATTCTCATCTCAATGCGTGCCATAACTCTGTCTGACGCACCCACTGCTAGCCTAGCTTAGCACAAAGACTGGAGGTAAAGGGCTCCATCTAGCCTACTGCTCAATAAGTGATAAAATAACACCAACATTTTCCTATTTACATGTTGTGATGTGTATAGTAACATCGTGTACTAAGAAAATGAAAAATTGCGATTTTCTAGACCGGTACGGCTAGGAACTATACTCTTATTCAAGGAACTTTGCTGCTGTATCATGGGTGCAGTGCCACAATATTACACAGCACCTGAAAATAGAAAATAAAAGCAGAACATAAAAAATGCAACAGGAAAAAAACTGATCAAAACAACAAACAAAAAAAAATAGAAGGAAAAAAATATACAAAAAAAAATATTTACATGCACAAACAGATTCATAGGATCTTCAGTGTAACATACCTCTGAGTTCCTATAGTCCAGTAATAAGTAAGTTGCCATGACATCATTGTATTTTTGCTTGATAAGGGAGTCTTGTATCTCGTCTAAGGAGTATCCCATTCGTAGCATAATATCTGGGGACACAGACCAAAGGGTATAAGTAGGAAAAGACACAAGCTTACAAGTTTGATGACAACATGCTGAATTAGAGTTTTATATTTACAGTATTTCCTCAAGCATAACTTCTTGTCACAGTGTGCATTCTAAGTTGTATTGGATGTTTGGGTGGGTGGGTGATTTATTACTGGATCAAGCCAAATCACCTATATCCCAATATTCTGGTCACTATTCAGGATAGGGAGTACATATCCCTAACCCCAAGTACAAGTAAAACAACTAAATCTATTGATAAAAAAACTAAAAAAAACTAAATCAAAATAAACAATTATGCAAATAATTTCAAACAAACAATAAAGAGACAAGAAAACAGGAAATTTGAAAGCGTTAGAAAGCAGGAAAATCATCAATCATTGCTTTAACTCACAAATAAAGATGCTCAGATGAGCTGCTGTAAGGAATTCAGATCCAGTCCCATCACCAAGATTTATTACTCAATCATAACCCATCTCTGTCTCAAATCCCACCCACAACCAAAGCCCCGGGCCACGTCTACCCCACCTCTCTTCCAACCCCCTGCACAGATGGGGTGCTGACCTGTCCTCTTAGGGTCCTTGTAGTCGGGTTGGGGTTCGATGTAGGGCTTCAACTCGTCGTCCTCATGACCCACGTTCATCCACCGGTCCTTCATGATCTGCTGCTGAGTGTAAGCAGAAAGAAAGGGTACAAAGTGCAGATCATATTAGGCGGGTAGTAATATAATGCAAAAAGATTTGGCCTTTATGAAAGGGATGTCAAGTCAACAGAGTCAACTGAGGGCAGCACTTCAAAAATCACATCACACATTGCTGAAAAGCTAAAATCACTCCATTAAAAACATATCAATCTGCAAACAGTTGTTTATGCAGAGACTAAGCCTCAGACTATACGCCCACAGACCCTTCATGAACAGTCTGATGCATATTGCACACAAAAATAGCAATGGCTTTTATGTAATTTCCAGGAATCAAGGTTTTTAATCAGTTCATTGTGTTTACCAGGTATCTGCACAAGAGCAACTGCACACTGGATTTACCACAGTTTGAGAAGTTCAATGACATTGAATCTTACATACGATATTCAAAAGACAATATTTTATGTATATACAATTTATACTCATTTTCTTTAGAATTTCTTATTTTCATACATTATTTTCATAATAATGGAGCATAAGTATTTGCACATTTGGACAGTTAGTCTGGTTCATCAGAAATTATGCATAAAATATTGTTCAAGAACTTTTATTTGTCATGTCTCATTTAATCTCAAGTTTCTCACTGACAACTCACCGTTGTCTCCTTGGTAACCAAGTACACTAATCTTTGTAAAAAAAATAAAATAATTTGTGTGACTCTGTATTCATCTAAAAGAAGAATGATATGTACACCTAGGATGGCTTGAGGGTGAGTAAATCATGGGCTAATTTTCATTTTTGGGTCAATTATCCCTTTAAAGACACAAGATTGCATAAGTATTTATGCATGTACAAACCTCAAGGCTCCCTCTCTTGGTTGGGTTAAGTATGAGGAATTTCTTCAGTAAGTTCTCACAGTCAGTCGACATGTAGAAGGGAATCCTGTACTTGCCCCTCAAAACGCGTTCTCGCAACTCCTAAGAAAACCCAAACACAAATATTCAGAATATAATGCAAAGCTGTTGACCTTTACTCCCATTTCTCTGTGCTCACCTTTAGGTTCTGTCCATCGAATGGCAAAGAACCACTGACCAGTGTATATAGTATGACCCCAAGACTCCAGACGTCCACCTCCGGCCCGTCGTACTTCTTGCCCTGAAAGAGCTCGGGGGCAGCATATGGAGGGCTGCCACAAAAGGTATCCAGCTTGTTGCCCAGTGTGAACTCGTTACTAAAGCCGAAATCTGCAATTTTTATGTTCATGTCTGCATCCAGGAGCAGGTTTTCTGCCTGTAAGCAAGGGAGGATCTTTAGTGATTATGTATTTAAGGATGAAACCAAACCTGCACCAGTATAGAATACTACACTCACAAAAGAAAATACATAAAATAGAGTGAGAAAATGTATCGTGTGTACCTTGAGGTCTCTGTGGACAATGCACTTCTGGTGACAGTACTGCACTGCTGACACAATCTGCACACACACACACACACACACACACACAAGCTGGTACTTTCATCATAAACAATAACTAATAACTGACTGCTAAAACTGTTTGTTTGATGATTTTAAAAGTTAGCGAATTAAGCATCATTTACACATCACATTGTCATCACCATTCACAAAAGGAGTCTCCTTGAATGACCACCAAAAAGAGGACTGAATGATCAGACTCCATTTACACCATTACTGAATGCGGTCTACTCGTGATCGGACCAACCATGTGAACTAGGGCTAACATCGATATCAAGATGTGTGCATCCGCAATAATCACCTCGCAGGATGTGTGATGTCAAGTATAGGGAACGTAGTTGATCGTGATCCATATGGGCCAGCTGCCCCCCGGTTTGGAACGCATGTGATTCGTGGATTAATTGCAAAGTTTAACGCTCAGTGAAAGTTTATCATTTGCATGCGTTTTCAAGCGCAAGAAGACTGGAACTTGCATGCTGTTTTCTGTGCGCGCACACAGAAGCATGCATACAGCATGTAAACACTGAATTCGTTATTCTTCTTTTTGAACTTCAACAGACAGCCCCACGCAAAATTAAGTCAAAATGCCCGTCTCTGTGAGTATTCTTGTTAACACAGATGGATATGTTGTAAACAACTGAGAAAGAAAACTGATGCGTATCAGTATATTGTAGAGCCCTGCGTTTCAGCCCCGACTTTTTTTATGCCCCTAGTGCCAATTTTCACATCATGGCTCACACGCAGGTCGGGCTTCAGGCCTGTTTTAGGCTTTTCCTTTTTATATTTTAGACATTCATTAATTAAAATACACTATGAGATCTGCTAAGCTGGTGGAAACAACACGAGACCATTCTATCGCGACTGTCAAGACTGGGTGTTTAGAGTCTCTGCCAGCAGCAGCAGCAAGCGTTCCTTCAATGCAGCTGCAAGAGTTATGGCCTTTTTACAACTGGTCACTTCATTCGTTTTCTCTGATCAGATATCTATCCAATTGTGAAAATAAATTTTCCAAAAAATTCTTTTGAGATGGATTTAAATCCAATCACTCAAACAAATCTATTCAGAAGGTGGTCTGGGACGCATTTAAAAAAACTGGACAGGTGTAAAAGCATCTGGTTATTTAAACCACATATATAAATTTTACTCCTGGCAAATTGTTAAAAAATGAACGTGTGAGAGCCCTATATGACATGTTGTAGAGATATGACGGCACTACTGCAACACTGCAAATGAGTAAAGCAAGCCAACACGCAAACTGCCGCAAGTGAATCTGAAAGTAAGTCTCAGATGCTCAAAAAAAAAAAAAAACTAATGAGACTAAATGATCTTCCCAGTGCTTAGCTCGCACTCTCATATTGTGGTCTTTGATCTTGAAATGAGCTGATAAGATGCAGCTCATATGTTGCTTTCGTTGACGTGAACCCCATTAAATTTGCATATAGCGTGGGAATTGAAGATCGGATTTATGTTCATTTTGCTGAGAGGTGTAAGGTAAGACAACCTGTATGTTTTTTTATTTTGTTCATTAGTAGATTGTATAGCCCGTTTCGTTTGTGAGCGCCGTTGCGAGCAGCAGCAGCCTGCCTCAGCTTGACAAAAATCCCTTTTTACTGTGATGGTGGTGACGTTTAAACTAACATTGTGATATGCTAGAAGTATTTTATATCTATGGATTTAATTATAGGCAAGACAAGTCAAGTGTTGATTTGAGAGGCTAAATTGATCAAACATGTGGTTAAACTCACTGTCGACCACTGGCCGCTTGGTCGTCACTTTAACAAACAAAAATTGCTCCAAACATTTTTTCTAAAGTAACTTAAACAAAATGAAATAAAACTACTTTGACAATAAAAACAAATCTGAACTGTTTTAATAGCTGCAACAGTGTGTACTAGGGAGGATAAAAAAAAAAAAAAAAAAAAACACGGGCTCCAGTCAGACTCGGGCCAAAATTTTTGATAAGCTGTCAGAAACGGGCCGAGCTAGGGCCTAGATTTGAGGCCCGTGCAGGGCTCTAGTATATTGGATCGTGCATTACTCTTAGTGACAGCAGCCTAATATACCCGCAGCTGTTTGTCACCAGTGTTAATCAAACAAAAGAGAAAGAGAAAACAACTTCTGTAGCTTTAACAAAGATAAATTGTATTAATTATTATACATTTAATTTACACAAAGACTATGCAGTGTTATTTTACATTTGATTACAATTCTGTACATAAATACTATTTACCTGAAAAACAAAAAAGCACTGCTTATTTTCTATTCACTCCCACACAAAAATCACAGCAATTATTCTAGAATGATTCATTATTTTCAAATAGAGCCATTAAAATCATCTGGTGAAATCTTTTAGAAATTAATTACTATTGCAACGCAAGTTTTTTCCAATATCATGCAGCCCTAACCTGAATAGTTAGATTTACCTGAAAAACAAAGCACTGCTTATTTCATTTGTATTTTTGTTCTATTATATTTATCTATGCTTGTAATGCGCTTATTATTTTCTATGGAGAAGCACTACCCTATAAAATCCACCCAATCATCCTAGAATGATTAATTATTTACAAATAGAGCTATTCAAATCATCTGGTGAAATTGTTTTCATACTGCAATATAAATTGCAGAAAAACAAATAACATCTGTGCAATATCATGCAGCTCTAATGTGAACAGGGTGTTACATTTTAAAATTAGAAAAAGTTTCTGTAAATTCAGACAAACCCAAACACCACTGTTTACAGCTCCTATGGTGCTTTATATTAGTGAGTGAGTGAATAAAAAAAAAACATGTGCAGCCTCTCACCTGTCTAAATTTGGCTCGGGCCTCTTTCTCTTTCATTCTGCCATGGGCAACAAGGTAATCAAACACCTCACCTGCAAACCAAGAAGAGGAACAACAGTCACGTTTAGAAAATAAACCGATGCACAAATCGGAAAGGCAAGCTAGGGCCTAACATTTGTACAACCCCAGCCTCTGGTACTTTACTATAAATCGATAACTTGGAAAACAATTAGGTGACTGATGAAATTACCTAGAACATCAATAAATTCAATATTGATAATTCAGGATGTGTACTTGTTGGGATCTGCAATTTGTTTGCCTGACATACAAAGTAGAATATGTGGGTGCCAGTGTTTCCTATGGAATGCTGTCTCTGCAGTGAGATGTTTTTGCAGCTGTCGTCTGAAGGTCTTAATGTGTGTATATATATATATATATATATATAAAAAAATATATTTTTATTGCATTATTATTATTGCATACTTAAATTGTGCAATAGTACTTAAGCGCAAAAATTACTTAAGTTTTGTTAACATTCCAGTTAGATTTTATTTAGATCTATTACAGAATGCTTTTAAAGAATCTCATGCTTAGATTAATTCATTTTTACACTTCACGTCACACTGCTTAATCTGCCTCACCAAACTGTGCTGAACAGCAGCGCATTTTCATCAGGGTCAGGCAATAAAATTGAAAGAATTAAGATATAGTACCACAGTAAGTTTGGTATTTAATGGGGACTATAGACTGAGAGCCACATCCTGTCTACAGTGAACTAGAGGCATTTACATAACAGTTGAACTTTCATAGTGCATCCGAGAGAAAGATGTATGTTGTATGTACATTACTTTCCTGTAGCTCAAACAATAAGAGCATGGCACTAGCAAAGCCAAGGTCATGGGTTCGATACCCAGGGAAAGCAAGAACTGACAAAATGTAAAAAATGTGTACCTTGAATGCAATGTAAGTCGCTTTGGATAAAAGCATCTGCCAAAATGCATAAATGTATTGGATGTTACAGAGTAAAATAAATAAATAAATAAATAAATAAATAAATAAATAAATAAATAAATAATATATATATATATATATATATATATATATATATATATATATATATATATATATATATATATATATATATATATATATATATATATATATATATATATATATTTTAAAAGGAGGTTAAAATGGGTTCGGGAGAGCTCTGACCTCCGCTGGCATACTCCATCACCAGGTAGAGTGTCTTATCTGTCTCAATCACTTCAAATAGCTTCACTACATGAGGACAGAAGAGGGGGGGAAAAAAAAGAGAAATGTAAGAAAGGTTGTACTCACAGACACAATTTGCTTTACTTAAATGCAATATTCAGCACACTAGCTAAAGGTTAAAAATCATTTTGATTTGGGTTATTCCCAAGAGGTTTTACGCTCACCAAATCCATTTGCACAGAAAAACACTGACATTTGGACAAGGATTAATGAACCCAAAAATGGGGGGAAAAAAACAGTGGGTACTGCCAAAACCGGAAAACTGGAGACTCAAGCTGAGAGACTTAAGGGCGATTTGTCTGTCAGTTAAGCTCACCGATATTTGGGTGATTCAAGAGCTTCATGATCCTCACTTCCCGAAATAGCTGAAAACGGAGACAGAAGATGTCAATGTGTTGCAAACAGATGATGTGTTTGTCCTTCACAGAGCATAAATATTTCAAGCTTGTGCACACGAGTAAGATGTGGTTAAGAGCCCCCAACCAACCCTTCACTTCAGGAAGTATTTGAGCCTAATTTCCTATAATTAGCTGCCATGGGCTCTACAGAGAAAAGGCTTTACGTCTTGAAAGTCGCAAAGCAACAGGAAGAGACACAACTTAACAGGGGTGGGAGAGTTAAAAAAAGAAAACAAATTAAATTCCAACCCCATTTCAACTTGAGGAAGGGTCACACTCACCTTTTGAAGACTGGAGGAATTGAGCTGAGTCTTGTCTATGATTTTCACCGCCACCTGATTGAGAGGGTAAAGAGTTCAGTTTGGACAAGCGCAAGGAAAAGCCCTGAGGCGGAAGGCACACATCAGCTTTGGTCTGCATTTATACAGATCACAATCTCACATCATCAGGAAACAATTCACCACGGCACATTGAGATCACAGCGCGCTGCTCCTGCGGCAAGCGCACACACGCAAACCCACAGCTTTGTCCCCCTCTACTCTATCAAGTGCTGATCGGTGTCTCAGACACCATGCAGTCCCATATTAGCAGGTATGGGGATCCAAAAACAAGCCGAATGTCAAGGGTCAACCCTCTATGCACACCTTGGCAATAGAATCGCCATTGGCTAGTAATTTTTTTAGTTTAGTCACCAGACTGATATACTTTATTTTATATACACATATTTCACCAAATTTATCAATATCTTTGTAAAATGGCACAGCTTTTTAAATATCTGAATGTCCACTCTTAATATCAGTCAATCAAGCATTAGACTGTGATGATATGATAATCAAGCACTAGTTAATGATAGAACCTCAGTAATTAGGACTAAAACTGTTGGTTACCGTATGAATGCATATTTGTCATTTAACTGAACTTTGGACTGGTGGTGGTGCTTAAGATATTGTTGGTCATTTCAGTGTTTCTGTAAAAAAAATAGATAATAGTAATTACATTATATTATTAAAAGATACTACTACTACTACTACTACTACTACTAATACTAATAATAATAATAATAATAATAATAATAATAATAACAACAACAACAACAATATACAACACACTAAGGATTGAGCTGCTGGGTTCCTGAATATTAATCACGTTGACAGCATTTGCTCAAACTGATGTGCTGAAATCAAAACAAACTCACTAAATGAACTCTAGTATTTTGACAGGAAAATACAACATGGAATATGGTTTACATGTAGCGCGTCAATTTTGCGTGGTATGTAAGACTTTAATAGACAATAAAGCTGACTTTGACTTTGAAGAGCAAACTCAAGTGCTCAGTCTGAGTGTTCAGCGAGTGAAAATATATCTATGCTAAACTTATTCTTAGCCTCTAACACACACACTGGTGAGTAAAATCTAAGAGTTTATTAGCCAATGGCTAATGATAGATGTTGTTTAGTCGCCCAGAGTGAAATATACTCGCATATGTGAGTGATTTACTCGCATTGTAGAGGGTTGAGGGTGCTGAATCATTCACCAAGAACAGAAAGTGGAGGATTCGGAGACATTTAATAAAAACTGGACTGCAAAGGTCACTGAAGTGTAAATGAATAGCTGCATTACAAACGAGCACAGTATTTGTACGATATAACAGATGCACCAATGTATTACTATTATTAAAAACATATTAGAGCTGATTATGTCCTGTCAGTTATATACTAAAGTCCTTTTTTGCACAATTTTCTATCTCAGCTGATTTTTATTTCATGATGAAAAAGAGTAATAAAGCACCTTCAATTTGTGATGTAACAGAAGTAGCGACAGATCTTTTCTTCCATATTATGACGTACAACCAAGTGAAAAATTATTGAAAAGAAAAAGGTGGGGACTTTCAGTCCACTGGTTGTTGATTGGACGGCGACAGATGTAAATGTGAGCTTGCAGCTGATTGTAAGAAAGATGCAGAGTTTAAGCACACACAACTATTGGAGTCTGGCATGTCACCAAAGAGAAGACTGTTGAGTCATGATATTTCAACATTAGATGATGGTCCAAAAAAAATTAACATGTATGGATTAAATCACAATAAGATCAATAATATGCACTTAGAAAATATGGTAATTTTCTATTACATGCTGGCTTCAAATTACCAAAATAAATTTGACAAAACATTTAATTTAAAAAAAGAATAAGAAATTTGAGTCATTAAATAACACTGTTTTAAATGAAGTATTTTACAGCATTTGTAAATCAAACCCGATAACCAATATCAACAAAAATACAATTTAAATGACATTATTGGGAAACACTGCATTGCCATTTTTACATACTGAAAAGTACAGTCTCATCACAAGTGAAGTACACACTTTCAGTGCAATTTATTTCTGAGAGGGATCAGGTGGATGGCTGCTGCAGTTACTTTAATATCTCAGAGGAGTCAGATTTGAGCTAACAACTGAGTAGCATGTTTATCATCATCTGCATTATCGAGATCAGACAAATGATTCAAAAGACATTCCCCTCATCTGAGAAATCACATGCCAATTTTAAAAAGCTTTCAGACTTTTTCTTTGGGGGTTAAACTGGATCCTCACCTCTTTGCTAGTGAGGACGTGCTTGGCCAGTTTGACCTTGGCGAAGTTGCCTTTGCCGATGGTTTTCAGGAGCTTGTAGCAGCCGATGTGGGGCTCGTCTGCTGTGGAGTGGGGCATGTTGCAGCGTCCCCCAGGCTTTGAGTCGGAGTGAGACTAGAGAGAGAGAGAGAGAGAGAGAGAGAGAGAGAGAGAGAGAGAGAGAGAGAGAGAGAGAGAGAGAGAGAGAGAGAGAGAGAGAGAGAGAGAGAGAGAGAGAGAGAGAGAGAGAGAGAGAGAGAGAGAGAGAGAGAGAGAGAGAGAGAGAGAGAGAGAGAGAGAGAGAGGGGAGGTTTAGGCCAGTGTTTGTTTTTCCTCGACTATTCCAGACCACAGTTCTTCACCTGGGAACGGTTATGAAGGCTGAACCTAAACGCACAGATGGGAGATTTGCAGAGCACTGCTTTAATAATATCCTTATCAGAGCTCAAATGATTCTGATTGGATAGGACTGTCGCCAGTCACCATCTGATTCTCACACTAAGCAGACATGCAGAGGGAGGCAGAGATGAAGAGTGAGGTAGAAAAAGGAAAAGACTGTGGAAAGAGCAGAGATTAGGGATGCACCACAATTGCATTGTTTTGCAGAATTTGGCATAAGCAGAATGAGAACATGGATCCATTATGCCTTGTTACCACTGTGCAGGCTGGTGGTGGTGGTGTAATGGTGTGGGGGATGTTTTCTTGGCACACTTTAGGCCCCTTAGTGCCAATTGGGCATCGTTTAAATGCCACGGCCTACCTGAGCATTGTTTCTGACCATGTCCATCCCTTTATGACCACCATGTACCCATTCTCTGATGGCTACTTCCAGCAGGATAATGCACCATGTCACAAAGCTCGAATCATTTCAAATTGGTTTCTTGAATATGACAATGAGTTCACTGTACTAAAATGACACCAGTCACCAGATCTCAACCCAATAGAGCATCTTTGGGATGTGGTGGAACGGGAGCTTCATGCCCTAGATGTGCATCCCACAAATCTCCATCAACTGCAAGATGCTATCCTATCAATATGGGCCAACGTTTCTAAAGAATGCTTTCAGCACCTTGTTGAATCAATGCCACGTAGAATTAAGGCAGTTCTGAAGGCGAAAGGGGGTCAAACACAGTATTAGTATGGTGTTCCTAATAATCCTTTAGGTGAGCGTATTGTTGGGATAGATGTTGTTTTCAACAGCTGTGTTCAACAATTACATTTCCAATCTGTCTGTGTTAAAGTCCCAATGGCAAACTTAACTAAAGGTTGACCGATTGAGTCATTTACATTGACACGTGAGACTGCGTGCTTCACGGAAAGCACACGCTGCACAGAGAGCGCTGACACATCAGATGCACGTTTAAAACACAGACAGGGAAACGGTATGAATACAGAACACATCAGTACATGTTGCCAAATCATAATAAATTAATTTGTTGACTAGATGCTGCATTAGCAGGTAAAGAACAGCAGTATGTACTTTGTCTTCGAGACTGAGAGGACCGCTAACATTAGCAGTACCTTAAGCAGTTAAAACAATGTAACAACTAGTGATGTGAGAAAGCAAACTGTATCGTCATGCAGCCGACAGAAATATAAACAAATCAGAAATGCATTCGATTTGATCGTCAAGTGTTCTAAAAAAGCAGACTGTTTGGATTTATATGAAATGGTAACACTTTACAATAAGACTCCACTTGTAACATTAACTAAGGTTAATAAACACTGTTGAAGTATTGTATACATTTTTAGTTGAGTTTTCATTTTTATTTGATCTGTTAAACTTAACGCACATGAATGATCAAGGTACAATTGTATTTGCTCAAATATCAATACATGCTGTAAAATGTATATTGCATAATGCACATCGTTCATGTAAGCTAGCTAATACATCCATGTTAACAAATTGGACTTGCAAAGTGTTACCTATAAAATGTAAATGTTTCTAGGTTAGAGCTAAATAAACATTTATTTATATTATTTGAATGTTTAAATTACTTCCTGTAAAAATGTGTTCTCTTAGAACTTCTCATTTTAATATATTCATATTTACATATGTATTTCATTTAGCACATTTTCATGGGTTCAGCACCGTTTTAATTAGTGGCATGGTTTTATTTATCTTTTATGCAATATCCATTTTAAAAACTATCGATTGATTAATCGGTTATCTGCAAATGTAGTCCAACCTTGTTATCGGTAGAATCCGCTATCAGTCCACCTCTAAACTTAACATACTTTGTTCCACCTCTTGGTTATTAACACAATGATTGCACAAAGCATACGAGTCTATTTTATGTAGCACATCAGATTATTTTTTTCTCTGAAAATATACATTTCTGTACAAATATCACAGGCCATTCTGGGCAATGATACACTACCGCTGAAAAGTTCACGATTCAAGAGTTTTATTTGTCACATACACAGTTATATACAGAATAACTGTGTGACAAATAAAACTCTTGAATCTTGAACTTTTCAGAGGTAGTGTATAGTTTGGGGTCAGTAAGCTTATTGCTTTTGAAAGAAGTCTCATCAAAGCGGTGTTAGTCTGATTAAAAATAGAGACTTTTTTTTTTTTTTACAATTTAAAATAAGAGTTCTCATTTAATATAATTTTAAATTGTAATTAGTATCTTAGTTTAAAGGGATTAAAGGGATAGAACTCTATCTTTAATAATCTTGTGAATGCTTTGGGTGTGTGAAAAATATATTGCGATAATTATCGTTTCATCGCCCAGCCCTATACTAAAATGTATGTTCATGCGCTTGAACTGATTACTTTGACAAGACTTGAAAACACTTCCGTCTTCCATTAACTGTCCCAAGCGTCTTTCACACTGGCCTTGGGCTATCGGGCAGTTTTTGTATTGGTGACTACAATAACATCTATTAACTCTGACAAAAGTAAAAAAAAAAAGAGAACATCAGTTCATCCAAACAAAGACTAATTTAAAATGAACACATTCAGTTTAGTTTTGAGACCAGTGTTTTCAGTATCAGGCATTTTCATTTCAGTGCATTACCAGCAGAGATGATAACAAAAGAGAAAGGGGAAAAAGAATGAAAAGAAAAACGGAAACTGATGGGGAAAGAAAGAGAGAAGAGGGTTGACAATGGGGATTTCTCTTGACTGGCATGATGTACACTCAGTTCTTTCTGCGTTGATTGGGGAACAGAGCATCAATTGTGGCCTGTCCCTGTGTGTGAGCTCACATTAGAGCTGCAGTCTGAGGACAGGCTGTTGACTAGTGAGGTGAGCACATCAATTCAAACAGATACTCTTTTGTCTGGATTGTCGCTCATTTTCAAAACACAGTTACTACCACCACGTTCACATTAGTCGGTCCCTGAAGTCTGGCTTGTGTCCGTACGTCAGTGTGCTAAGGGTGCCCTTTGTCTATAGACGGCTACAGAAACTTAATTTGAAGTCACATAAAAAAAAAAAAAAAAAAAGCACAGGATGAGGTCTGTGATTTAGTTGATTCTTCCTGAGAACACCTTTGCAGAGCCAGATTAATTTACTTAACTTCTGCTAAACACGCCTATCTCTGAGTCAGTCACGGGTTACTAAAAAACACCATTGATAGACTCTTAAGTGCCATTTAAACATTACACAATGCTCATCACTGAAAAAAAAAAAAAAAAAACTTATTTAGTGTAGCTAGTCAGAATGCTACACAGGTAGTGAGATATGTGTTTTTCAGGTACAGAAATCAAATAAAGTAAATCACATGTAAAATAACTGCATATTTTCACCGTATAAATTAAATAAAGATCCTTATTAAAGTCACAAAAGTTCTTCAGTCAAGAGCAGTCAGTGATTTCTTTGTCTCTTGTCTGGTTGACATTAAAAGGAATATTAGGCTGCTGTCACTTTAAGACGAATGCATGGGTCATCATCTAATATACTGATGCTGTACATATGCACTGTCTTTCTCAACTGTTTATGTTCATTTAAGGCAGGGGTGTCAAACATACAGCCCAAAAAGGTGTCCAATTCGGCCTGGGGTATGATCTGAACAATAATATAAAATAGAGATGCACTGACTAGCACCACAGGGCCCGGCCATTCAAACAGTTTTTAGTTTTTTTTAGTCACTCTCTATTCCGGACTTGCAAACAAACTGCTTTGCAATCATTTTCCAAAATGTCATTTGTGTGGAAATATTACTAAGTCTGTTAACAAGACATTAACACAGGCACATACTGAATACGGACGCAAAAATGAGAACACGATGCGCCAGCAGAGGAAATACTGTCTACCAGGAACAAGCTCACGGTTCACGAAAAAATATATATAAATAATGAATTGGGGTTTATATGAATGTATTCCCTGAAGGGAGCTGACTGTCTTCAGAACATTTTTGATGCCATTTTCTTTTCCTCTTATCTCTGCATGAAGTAGCTGCCGCTTTGTGTACAGCGGTAACCAAGGAAATGCTGTATCGCTGCTCTTCCATAAGCGCCACCTAATGGCAGAGAATGAATTTGCATTTTTATCCTGTCTGTCTGCTATTTTTGTTTTGTGCAGGACAGGTGTGTCTTATGAAGCATCGTTTCACAAAGCCAAAGTCAGACCATGTTGATTTTGCTGTAAATCTCGAAATTATACAATCTAATTTAAATAAAAAGCAACTTGCTCATGTGTGTAGCATCTTTGTTTGGATCGTGATGGCTACATATTTTTTGTAGGGATATTTTTCGAACACAAGCCCATCGATTCGCTTCAGAAGGACTTTATTAAAAAAGTTTTTGTTGTTTGATTAACGTTATTACAGAGACGGCAGCAGGAATATTAGGCTGCTGTCATTTTAAGAGCAGCACAGATCCAATATACTGTTACACATGCATTTTCTGTCAACCGTTACGTTCACTTAAGATTAGGGATGGGTATCGTTAAGGTTTTAACGGTGCTACTACTCTTACCAATACCGCTTACTGATCCGGTACTTCATATTGGTCGTATCCGGTATTCGTATCGGTTCTTTTTGTTATTTTTAATAATAAAAAGAAAAATTAAGAACATAATTAACATTGCTTTATAATCTGAAAATGTAAAAAATATATTTATGGAGTATATTTCTCTTTGCCTTTTGTTTGATTCACATTAAATGGCACAATCGTCACGGTTTATTAGACGCTGCCCCTTTAAGACCGAATGCAGGTCTAATAATATACATAATATTTATATTAATTAATATTTAAGACATAAACTGTGTTTAAGTGAATACTCTCCAAACAGTCATTTTGACATGGGCTATTTTGTTGTGTGTATTTGATGGTCTAGCCACAAAGTCTAAAGTACTATAATGTGCAAATTGCGGTCGGATTTGAAGTTGCACACGCATAAGCTCCCTTGAAGCATCTCTTGCGCGGGTTACTGTGTTTTTACTAGCTCCAATTATTTATTAAAATCAAACACGTTCCGCAATTCAGCTACAGTAGGGACTGCATTTTACAATAATCACAGATTGTGCAGATTTGGGGTTTAGGGGAACCAATGCTCACCGCTGTGAAAGGAAGGAAGTTGCGCAAGTTTTTAGCGTATCTCGCAGCGGCATCTGCTGGTGAAAATAATCGCTACATGATTAATATATATATGTGTGTGTGTGTGTGTGTGTGTGTGTGTGTATATATATATATATATATATATATATATATATATATATATATATATATATATATATATATATATATATATATATATATATATATATATATATATATATATATATATATATATCTCTATATATATGCATTGTCTCTCTGGATTGAATGAATGAGTGCACTCAACGTCCACTATGGCTTCGGACACCACTACAAATGGCTGTCCCCTCAAATAATGCCCTATTTGTGGGTATATGGGGCAATTTCAGATTCAGCCATAGGCTGTAATGTGATCTCAGCTGTGTCCTCACTACAGTGCAACAGTGAAACGGGACCCCTCTCAAACAGTGTTGTGGTGCCGCGTTCCAAACGTCATTTAAACGACATATTACGTATTGCAGTATCATCAAAATTCATATCATATCATAACAAAAATAAACACCAGTATTCGGTATGAACCGGTATACCTCCCAGCACTAATAGGAACCCAACCTTATTATACTTAATAAATATATTTGCTTCTTAGCCGAAGTGTTCCCTGCAAGGCTGCAACTGAGTGTTCTTTGTCTAGAGCGCACAACTGCATGAGCTTATTGCCTGAGCTTGCATTTTGGGTTAAGCTGCATTCATTTGACATTGTGGGAAGTTGAATAATAGAATCAAAATGTATTAGCCTTTTTATCCATTAGGGATGTGACGGTGAGAACATTTTCCCTCACGTCACATTACAGTGCTTGTGCACTGTGCAGCCGTGAAAAACCGTGCTCATTTTACTTTCGATTTGGAATTAGTGCCAATTCAGGGACAGGCTGCTTGAATGGTGGGTTCATTAGCCTATTATTCTTAATGAAAAGCACAACATCAAAACATTACAATGACAAATTCCCTTAAATAGGCGCTTTTACATTTCACTTTGAAACCAAAGCTTCCATGGTCATGCAGCTTCTCACTCTCGTGATGAATGAAATCTGACTCCTGCTGCTGGTCTGTGCTGCCACTCTCGTTCTGCTCACACTGCACGTGCAGTTTTTATTTGTAGTTAATCTGTTCTCTAACTGAACTAAATGATTTAAAAAAAAATATATATATATTTTATAACAAGCATCTGATCCCTGACCTCAAGTATTCAATTCCCAACCCTAGTCTTACATAACGGACAATTCAGTTTATTGCTCTGGTCACACCTTATTTATATTATATTATATTATATTATATTATATATATATATATATATATATATATATATAAAATTGTATGTTTTTTTTTTTTTATTGTAGTGTGAAATACGACCCAGACAATTTTTTTTTTTCACCCACTTACAGACAATCACCTTCACACAAACAAGTTTGCCTCGTCTTCCTGACAAAAGGGAAGTGTAATGATACTGCAGCGAGCGAACGTCACAAAGAACTGTGAAGGGTCTGCAGTGAGATTAACACTGAAAACACACACAAACAGAGCGCTGACCTTCAGAACAGCAGCATTGCTGATCAGACACTGATTTACACAATCACCTTACCAAATCTATACCACTTCAACACACATGTAGCAAGGGAAAACCAACAGAAGACAAACAGAAATCTTTCAGCACACCACAGTAAGTCTTACACAATTAACACCTAAGAGAGAAAAGGCTAGACCTAACAACATACGACAGGAAGAGTCCTGCCTTCCTTTGAGAAACTAATAACAATAGAAGTAAATAAGCAACACGCTTCAGGCACTTTAAGAGGCCTCCAGTGTGGTTATTTTAAAAGAACACCAAAAGCTAACTTTAATACTCAGCACAAAATTATCACAGCTTAAAAGAAGGTTTTTTCCTGGGTCAAAAAAGGTCTTTGGTGGTGGCTGACAGACATGGTCATCCACACACACACACACAGTAAAAAGTACCCTACCCACATGATCTGCGAGCACAATACTGATAATAAATTTAAAATAAATGCAAAGAAACGGTTTGTAATTTTTGCTTATCTTATTTTGATATATCATATTATGTAGGATCTCTTACCTTGATGTTTGTTTCTTTTGTTCCTCATTTTTACACCATTTACAGATAATTGTTTTGCTATATAATGATATCAATATGAAAAAGTAGAATTAAAAAAGACAGATCAGTTGTTTTAACCAGTCGTTAAAATGATTTGGTTCAAAGGAGTCATTAGGTCGTGAATCAGACATTAGCAGACGGGTTGAGTGCGAATCCCGTCTGTTAGAACATCGTGAAAGATTTGTCACAGAAAATACTTCATAACTGGATAGAATTTGTTACCATTTATTGAAAGTATGGTTTATGTCAGCTGGTCAGAGAAGAGAGGACGTTTTTTTGAGCGCAATTCACACCCAGCGGTAATTCAAGGAGAACATTGTCCGAATGCGCCACGTGCCACATGGATTCAGTCTTCTGACCTTTTGATTTTGATTAATATGTGAAATATGAGAAAGATAAGACAGTGCTTATTTTGAAGACAGAGAGTGCGCGCGCGGGAGAGGAGCTCTCTACTCATTCTCTCTGTCACTCAGTTAACCTGCGCCCTATCACAAGTGCAGCAGTCATCTACATCACTCATAAATCTGAGCAAAAAAAAATGCATTTTCATTTTGCAAGAAAAAAAAAAAAGCAAGATGCTGGAAAAAACAACAAACATTGACCAACAATTAAATAAATAGTGCAGAAAATATGGCCCCCCCACCCCAGACATAAAGATGTAGGTCTTTGTCATGTTTTATATTATATTTATGCCTTCAAATATAAGAGAAAAGGAAAAATGCCACGACTTTTGACAGATAATCTAGAAGACGAATGTCCAAATAGAACATTAAACGGTGCATAAATCCTCACAGAATGACAGAACATGCTAACTTGGATAAAACACTTGGCTATAACTCTTTCTGGGTCACACAAACATGCTGTGCATGCTTGTACACACACACTGACACGAGACTGTCAAGTCTTATGTGCAATGCACGTTACATAAAAATAAAAAAAAATGGCACAAGAATATATACCAACCACCTGCACTTTAATGAACACCTGTAATTTCAATTTCAGTGTCTATAATAATTCATTTCAGTCATCAAAACATTGCATACCTCTAGTTTTTAGCTTCTGGGTCCATAAAAATACCTTCTGTGAAGTGTTGAATTATCTCAAAGGCTGGTTACAAAACAAAAGCCCAGCGTTGATAGCCGTAGACGAATAACTCTGAGGAAGACTTCAGAGGCCAGGAGGTCTCTGGCTAAAATAAGATCCACATGCTGACCACTCTGGGCGTCCGAGCTGGGAAAAGCAGCTTCCTCACACACACACTGCGGCATAACAGGAAATGGAGCTAATTCCCGGAAGTACAGTGATATAGAGAGAGAGAGAGAGAGAGAGAGAGAGAGAGATATATATATATATATATATATATATATATATATATATATATATATATATATATATATATATATATATATATATATATATATATATATATATATATATATATATATATATATATATATATAGAGAGAGAGAGAGAGAGAGAGAGAGAGAGAGAGAGAGAGAGAGAGAGAGAGAGAAAAAGCCAAAATGATTTGGGTTCCAGGTCATACACAGGAAGCGACGTGTCTGGGTTTGTCAGGAGGAGTGGCTGGTGGAGCAAGACGAGGCCCTCCTTCAAGAAGCTCTCTGGAAGCGAAAGCTGACATGCCCGGACAGCTGGGAAACAAGACAATGGAACGGAATGGGAGAAGACAAACTGCAGACTGAGCCCTTCTGAAGGTTTCTCCAGTTAATCTGAGTAGCAATGAGTCAAACATACAAGAACGCTAGATGAATGATGTCACTGCAGCTACATTTTAAAGGGAATTGAAGAGATTAAGGAGCTTACTGTAATTAAAAGTGGATGTTAGATTCAATTATTTCAGGCAAAGGCATTGGACAAAACTACAATCAGAATGCTGAATGAACTATATTAACCTCTACAGTAAATACCACTGGAGAATTAGGCTGGCAACAAATGATGACTTAAGATTTACTCTACAGACAAATAATAATATAGTGTGAAAAACACAAACAACAAGGAAATTAAAGCAGAAAACGATTCATTTAAATAAAGTCTTTTAAAGTTGGAATATAGAAAAATCAGAGTATGCATTACATTAAATGAGTATACAATTTAAATCAGAGAATAGACCTCTTTTTATTTGGTTATTCATTTTTCAACAGTTTAGAAAACATTTTAAATAAAAATTGTCAAATGTCAAATTTATCACTTAAATTCTTATTTAATCTTTAAACCTACCCATTATTATTATTATTATTATTATTATTATTATTATTATTATTAACTAATAATCATTTTAAACCTGTATGAATGAACATTTAAGATAGATAAAGTCTTTTATCCAAGTTATATAAACAATACATTTTGTATATAGAAAAATAAATAAAGTTAGAGACCTCTAAGATCATCAGGAAAGATATTCCTACTCTATTTTTCTTAACAGTGCATAAAACTACCATTTTTAAAATATAATAAAACTGTAGTTAAAACTAGGCTACCAGTCACTTTAGATGTCTTATTTTTATATTATTGATTTACTAATTATTACTCAATTTAACTATAAAATATTTTAAAACCGTATGACTCATTTTCACCTAAAAGTACATAACGTCTCCCATCAAGACTTAAATTGGGCATGTTATGAGATCAGGCTACTATATTTGTGTCATGTGTGAAGTGAGGTATTCCCAAACTCTTCTGGGCACAAACTTTCTGGACTCTCCAAACATGATCACAGTGTAAGAGGAAATTTTATGAGTCAGCCATGAGTCGAGTAATTCTTTTAGCCAAAGATCAATGAACGACTTAAATCTCCCAATGATTTTCACAAGATAAAATCTTGGACATGAATACACATTTATAGCTCCAAATGGATTTCAATTTGTTGCCTCAACTGAGCTGAAACAACCTGCATCCAAGACACTCAATCTATGTGCGTGGGCACATCCCTGGGCACGGTCCGTCCCTTTTTTGGGTCTTTGGAAGAAAGTACATGGTAGCATTTGATGTGTTATAACAAGATAAAAGCAATGAGTTCTGCCGTGATTTCACAACATTTGCCAAAATCAGTGGTTCAGTTCAGTGCCACACCCATCGCAGTAAACGTCCATAAAATACTCATTGTTTCTACCACAGAATAGACCTGACCAGCTGGAATCCTGCTCATTGAAAGAAATTAAACACTAAGAAATGGACAGCTTATCAATTGCTTACCAAAGAAAGAAGGCAGTATACAAACACTGTGCTACAGATGAACCAGCTCTACCTGTCTCCTAGAAAAACCAGTTTTGCCCAACACCTTTATTTCCTTTAACCAAGCACCAGTGGGAAAACCAACCAGATGATCAAGGTCCACATCTACAATACACAACCCTTCATTAAGCCATTCCACTACTAGGCTAATAGTTCATCGGGACTTGAGACTCCTCATTATGTCATCAGTCGAACCGGTTGGAGTTCTCTGATTCCTCAGTGAACAATCTGAGGGTGTTCTAAGCAAGATTAAGCACAAGTTTGTCATTCATCGTTTGTCACTGCTGACGTTTACGGCCCAGATACTGAGGGCTGGTCACAGATGTCAGAGCTGACAAACGTTCAGGAGGGGTTTGCGTTATTGGGACAGTATGTAACGCATACAACCCAACTAAAAACCATTATTTCAGGAAATGACTGAGGTGTCAAGCTACTAGCGTTGCTAAGATCCGACTGCATTCACCTTCATGGCGTAACTCTGAAGTTTCATGTTGCTATGGAGATCACTTGCTCAAAATGTTCTTTTCATTGTATATGCTCACCTCAGCCTTCGATCTCTCTCCTTATAGAGACCTGCAGTTCAACATCTCACACTCACACAGAGAAAAGTGGGGTAAGATGTGTCAGTGGGTAAGGCGTTTCATCTCCTTTGTGCATAATTTGTAGTTCCAGGTGTAAAAAAAAATTACAGCAATTTATCAATTACATGCATTTAATGTTTACAAATAAAAAAATAAATAATAATAAATGATATGTCAGAAGCTTTGAGGTAAGCAGGGCCAACAGCTCAACTAATAGTATTTTTTTTTTTTAAGTTTTCAATTAATCGTTTTTTCAAATGTGGTCAATTCAATATTGACTCTCAAAAGCCATGAATCAATCTTTTTCTACATTTATTTCCACAAACATTGAACATAATATCTGATTAACCTGAATCTTATTACCAGTTTTCTCCACTTCTGTCAAACTCTTATTTACGCACAGAAAGCCATGCGTCTCAGACAGCGTGTGAATACTGAATTGAGTTCTTTCACGTCTTCTGGCACTTGAACCGGAATCGAGAATAGTACAGGTATCTAAAATTTTGGTTTAGTGTAATAAGTCAATGACAAGATTACGTGTCAAATAAACAAATAAATAAAATTATATTACTTTTTTTGTGGTGGGGCCAGTGAAAATTATTTATTGAATCGAGAACCAAACCGAATCAAATTGTGATCTTGCAAAATGGAATCGAATCAGGACAATATGTATTGATACCCATCCCTAGTATTTGGAAGTAAATTTTACAATACTATTAAACATTAAAAAAATTGTTAAAGTCCCTGTAAAGGCAATTCTAAGATGTTTCTAAACACATTATAAAAAGTATTGCTGGAACATGTTACAAATACTGTGAACTGTATAGTACTGAATTCAGAAGTTAGACCGTTAAACAGTTTCACCATTGCTGTGTTCCGGATTTTTTAGGCGGGGCTAAAACAGTGGCTCGATGATGCACTGGAGCCACTGAGCATATGGCCCCTCCACCAACACTATCATAACTGTTGATGACGCACTGGAGCCACTGAGCATATGGCCCCTCCCCCAACACCATCATAACTGTTGATGACACACTGGAGCCACTGAGCATATGGCCCCTCCCCCAACACCATCATAACTGTTGATGACGCACTGGAGACACTGAGCATATGGCCCCCTCCACCAACACCATCATAACTGTTGATGACGCACTGGAGCCACTGAGCATATGGCCCCTCCACCAACACCATCATAACTGTTGATGACGCACTGGAGACACTGAGCATATGGCCCCTCCCCCAACACCATCATAACTGTTGATGACGCACTGGAGACACTGAGCATATGGCCCCTCCCCCAACACCATCATAACTGTTGATGACGCACTGGAGACACTGAGCATATGGCCCCTCCCCCAACACCATCATAACTGTTGATGACGCACTGGAGACACTGAGCATATGGCCCCTCCCCCAACACCATCATAACTGTTGATGACGCACTGGAGACACTGAGCCTGGCTCCTCCCCTAACATGATCATAACTGTTGATGATGCACTGGAGACACTGAGCATATGGCCCCTCCCCCAACACCATCATAACTGTTGATGACGCTGGAGACTGGAGACACTGAGCATATGGCCCCTCCCCCAACACTATCATAACTGTTGATGACGCACTGGAGCCACTGAGCCTGGCTCCTCCCCTAACACGATCATAACTGTTGATGACGCACTGGAGCCACTGAGCCTGGCTCCTCCCCTAACACGATCATAACTGTTGATGACGCACTGGAGACACTGAGCATATGGCCCCTCCCCCAACACCATCTTAACTGTTGATGACGCTGGACTGGAGACACTGAGCATATGGCCCCCCCCAACACCATCATAACTGTTGATGATGGAGCACTGAGCATATGGCCCTGAGTTGATGATACTGGAGCCACTGAGCATATGGCCCCTCCCCCAACACCATCATAACTGTTGATGACGCACTGGAGCCACTGAGCATATGGCCCCCTCCCCCAACACCATCATAACTGTTGATGGCCCTGGAGCCACTGAGCCTGGCTCCTCCCCAACACCATCATAACTGTTGATGATGCACTGGAGACACTGAGCATATGGCCCCTCCCCCAACACCATCATAACTGTTGATGACGCACTGGAGCCACTGAGCATATGGCCCCTCCCCCAACACCATCATAACTGTTGATGACGCACTGGAGACACTGAGCATATGGCCCCTCCCCCAACACCATCATAACTGTTGATGACGCACTGGAGCCACTGAGCCTGGCTCCTCCCCTAACACGATCATAACTGTTGATGACGCACTGGAGCCACTGAGCCTGGCTCCTCCCCTACACGATCATAACTGTTGATGACGCACTGGAGCCACTGAGCCTGGCTCCTCCCCTAACATGATCATAACTGTTGATGACGCACTGGAGCCACTGAGCCTGGCTCCTCCCCTAACATGATCATAACTGTTGATGACGCACTGGAGCCACTGAGCCTGGCTGCTCCCCTAACATGATCATAACTAGAGCACATTCGTATCAGTTTACCCGCTCGATCGAGAGTTATTGTCAGTACCATTAGTTACTACAGCTTACAACTTAAAAAACAGCTTACAAAACAAAAACGATGATATCAAGAGGAGGTGGATTCATTTTGTGAACAGCTACCTTGATGGAGAGCTGAGGATCACCACCAACAACTTTCATCGGCGACAACTGGGATTCACTGATAATCCAGCACCAGCCTTCATTCTCCCATCCCACCAACATCTGGTGCCGTCGTGAACTGTACGTGAGTGTTGTCTTGTGTGCTTTACAGCAGCTTTCCCGCGAGTGGGCGTGGTTTCGGCACCGACAGCGGACACGCCCCCAATCGTTTGAGAGCAGAGAATGCTGCTTATTTTTTCAAGATTTTGATAAGCTATTTTATGTACTTTAAACTACTAATATTAAACCCATTACTGTCTGGTTTATGAAAAATGTGATATTGTACAGCAAGACAAGACTTGGGATTGCCCACTTTTTTTTCCTCCTCATTTGTGACTCTGAACCACAAAACCGGTCATAAGTCACACGGGTATATTTGTGGCAGTAGCCAATAACACATTGTATGGGTAAAAATTATCGATTTTTCTTTTATGCCAAAGATCATTAGGATATCAAGTAAAGATCATGTTTCATGAAGATATTTTGGAAAATTCCTACCATAAATATATAAAAAAAATTATTATTAGTAGTAATATGCATTGCTAAGGACTTAATCTGAACAACTTTAAAGGCGATTTTCTCAATATTTAGATTTTTTTGCACCCTCAGATTCCAGATTTTCATATAGTTGTATCTCGGCCAAATATTGTCATATCTAACAAACCATAGGCTACATCAATGGAAAGCTTATTTATTCAGATTTCAGATTATGTATAAAATTCAATTTTAAAAAAATTACTTATGACCGTTATGACTGATTTTGTGGTCTAGAGTCACATTTGTGCCCATATTTTTATGTGAAATATAAATTGCTAACATATTGACAAATTATTTAACTTACCCATGTACAACACAGCATAGAGTTGTCTCACATTTTTAAAGTCGCATTTCTATGGCCCTACACTACTGATGTGTTTATCTAATTTCTGACGATAGCAAACATCCTGAAATGTCTCCTTCTCTTCCCCTAGAAGATAACATCAGTAAAAAGTGGCACAGCTTACCCCACTCTCCCCTATATGTAAACAGAACCAAAAAAGTTGGCTGGGAGGCAACTTTGTCACAGTAGAGTCAGGAAGGTGCCATTGGTTGAAGAGCAGCTACACATGGCGCACACATCCTATTGAATTGCCGGTTTTTAATTACAAAGGCTTGAAGGAAGACCTTCAGGTCCGCATGAATGGCTAATATCTGACAAGGATACAAAAACCACCCTGAAGACGTGATGCACAACCGAAAGACAGCTCACAAGCATGTTCAACATCGGCGCTCTGTGCACTAGAAGGTCATGGAGAAGCAGAGGCTCCGAATGAGGGGTAACTGTCTGAGACGCTGGGGAAAACAGCAGGGTAGACTGGTACAAGGGGGAGGGAGAAATAAAGGAGGGGTGTGAGCCAGCTTGTCATTTATCAGTATTTTTATCACAACATGACTATTTCAAGAGGAGGGAGGTAGCAGCCAGTACACAAATAGACGGCAGCTGAACATCCCCCCATCGGTGAAACGCTACAAAGCTTCAGCCTTAGAGAGACTGAGATGCCCATGTCAAGCTCAAACTACAGGTGATCTGTTACAGCACATGATTGGAAAACTATTAGCTTAAAGTCAAACATACAGGGATTTTTTCAGTGGCAAAGCAGACTACTTAAGGATGACAATTCAAAACCATGATGGTTTTGTAGGGAATATTGCACAAAATTGTGATTCTCTCCCATGATGACCTTCCAGACTTATAAGCACCTGGTTAGGTAATGCTTGAAAAACACATTGTGCATGAAGACTTACTACACATTCAAAATAGAAACACCTCCAATGACACTCCCCAAATCATGCCCGACTGGAAATGCCAGTCCAGATGGACAGGGCTGCGGATCACAAATCTTTGCCCAGAAACACAGAGCCACAACTCCTAGCATTGCTTAAGGAGTAAATAAATGAAAGTCTTTATATGACCTAAAAAAAAAAGATTTACGTGGAGAGAAGCCTGAGATGATTAAAAATCATTACACTACTTCAGGCCAAACAGATTATACTGGATTCCCCTAAAACCACAAGAAAGGTTCTTGAGGGAAAAGTGCTGACTAACCTTTTCAGACTCCAAATCACAGGAAGATTGGGTATGACTTAGCAAGAGACATTTCAGCAAATATTTCATCTCCACTATAAAGAAACCTTACTCTCAAACTGACCCCAACTGAAAGCTGCTTACTGTTGGTATACAATTCTGCCATTGGGTCACTGTAAAAGACCATAATGATTTACTTAAGAGTGCTTTTAGGGTTCCTTCCATGGGTTTAATACCATTCAAATTAGGTAGAATTTCAAGATCAATAGAGACCACTTGGATCAAGTGCAACGTGTGATAAAATTCCACTAAACTTCAATAATGTGAAGCATCAACTGAACTTAGACGAGCACTGTTGTCACGGACAATTTTCACACCGGTATATAAACTTGCGACAACACCGGTGGGTTCTCTTTTGAATTCATGCTGACTTTTCACTTTCCCTTTTATGAATTTGCTATCACGCGCACTCTGTGTATAGAGGAGGCCTATCATTTGTGGGGTACTAAAATCGCTTTTGAATGTGTGCTCAGTTTTTACTTTCACTTCATGGATTCGCGATCACGCATAGGCTAATCTATGTATAGGAAGTAGCAGTACTGACCGCACATTTTATAAGATATAATTATAATTGTGCACCAAATCCTTCACCATCATCCTGTCAGTCATCCCTCCGAACACTAAGCGTCACGTGATAATTGAAATCAGACTCCTGCTGTGACTCTGCAGCTCGTGCTGTAAATTGAGCAGCGTAGACGCTTTCAATTTATAATTGTAGCATCAGTTGTGCAACTGAACTTTAATGATTTATTTCTTTTTTTTTAAATGACAGTGAGTAATGCAATCGGTGTTTGGCCTGAACACAGAGTAACAACAGTACCGCCGCAAGACTAGAACCTACAACTAGCCTTAGTAATAAGGGTCCGCATAGCACAACATAAACCTGACAATACAATTGTAGGGCTATTGTTATATGTATAACAGTTAGTTCTGATAACCGAATTCGACTGGACAAGAGACTTTCTGCTAATATTTCACCAGTAAAAGCAGAACTACTCATCTCTGCGCGTTCTAGACGGGATGTCAGTCAGTGCCGTTACAATGTTACGCCACAAAGGTGGCGGAAAGGAACTGTCTTTGAGTGAGTCTTTAAGGCGTTTATTCAACTGCACGTTCAAAAACGCTGATTCTTTCGAAGAGAGATGTAATGAAACACTGTTGAAATAATTTTAACTTTGAGCACCCGTTTAGAAGACTCAGCTGACCAGCAATGCGTCGATGCTAAGAGAGATTTCGCATGCCTTGGACATGGCAACATTTTTTCACAAATGTGTCGCACGCACTCAGTCGACCTCTCACATTCACTTTCTGTTTAGGCTTGTTAAGTGCAAATCACCATTGTACTTATGTTATCATTACTATCTTATTTAATATTCATTACACATGCATGAAGTGTAAAACAAGAAGGGCATAGTTTAACAAAAAAGAAAAATCACGGTTGCCGCGGTTCTTGCGTTGCTCTGCGGTTGGCTCCTCAATAGCGCAGTATTGCGATATTGCGGTTATCGCGACAGCCCTACCTACAACTACAAAAAATACGCAGGAAAACTGATCTTCAATGGTCTTCAACTACTGACCCAACTTCACCCAAATGTCTAAGTAGTTATAAATCCAACCTACAACTACTATAAGTATATCCCACTTGATCAGCATACATGTAGTACATGCATGCAAGCAAAATATACAATATAGCAAATCTCAACTGCTTGATTGTTTTAATCAGCACAAAATGTAAAAAAAATATTAATCAGGATTTTAGGGATTTTAGATTAGACTAATCAGATTTGAGGTACAAGTTTTCAGTTTATGTCAAGTTTAGGCTTAAAACAAGGGTGTTTCTACATCAGTGTTATTCATCCATCATTTCCCTCTGATTTTAGGGAAAAGTTTTGGATAAGGTTAGGTTTAGGGGTTTGACTACATTTTCAGACTACGGTTAGGACTAAATGTCTTGTTCCAGGATCAACAACATGTGTTGATCCAGGAACATATCTTACTTGGCAAAAATCACAGTGACCTGTCTAAAGAGATAGCAATCATTGAGATTTGCTTATACTGTCACAAAATGCACTATATGACTGTATATTATTATGGTTTTCTATTTTTTTAAAAATCTGCATTGAAATGACGTGTACTGAGTAAAGTGCAATACAAAACAATGACCAAGAAAAAAGCAGAACAAGACAAATGCACATCTGTACGTAATTTACACTGAATTCTCAACCACTTAACTTGAAATAGTACAGAAAGTAAACTGCTGATGTATATCTCCTCAAACACTAAAAAAGGAAATCATGACAACATGTCAAAATAATATCTAGAATGAACCTATGGCATCTCAAAACAAGCCTCTTCTATTTGTGGTAAAGAGGAAAACTATTAGTCAAGACTGTTGTGCGGTTTCCTGTTTGTAGTGTACAACAATAAAAAAGCATTTTCGTATTACATCATTTTTCAGTGAAAAACTGACATGCAAACTAGAGAATCAAAAGCTTCTGTGTTTTATTCTAGTTAACTAGGCCATGAGCTGACATGACAATATAGTAATGAAAGAAAACCAAGCTTGTTATACAAAGTAATGTGCAAACAAGCAAAACTTGCATGTTTTTGAAAACACTCACCTGGCCAGTGGTGTGGTCAATCATGGGTAACAGTGGTGTCCTCGTCGACATATTCTGAGGTTGAATTTGGCAGTTTATTTTCTGAAACTGAACGTGTTCACAGCTCTCACAATTCAATCAAATGTGGCATCGGCACAGCACGATGAGAAGTATCCAAAGTCCAACTTGTAAAGAGCTCCTGAGCTCGATGTGAGACCCCCAAACCAGCACAGATTAGTAAAAAACTCCTGTCATTAAGTCATAGTTTGTTTACTAATTTCGGAAGGAAGACGAATTTTACTGAAAACTATCGACTAACCCTATCGGCGGGTGTCAACATTGAATGTCAACTTCCTATGTGATTTTCTGCAGTAAAACTAGTGAGTTTTCAGTGGAATTGCAGCATTAAAACATTGCCAGATTCATTGGAACCCGTCAGCTAATGAAATACAACAAATTGTTCCCAGCACAAATGTGCAAAATCGAGTCCGAGGACTCACAAGTTTTATTAGGCCGGGTGGCAAAAGGGTCCCTAATTTAGCCCTAACTATAAATGTTCGGCTGCCTATTATTGTGCATCTGTAATGTCAAAGCTTAAGTCCTGTTTTCCTCTTTACAAGTCCGAGGAAAGACATATGGAAGTCCCGCTTAGCACAAACAAAACTTTAGGGCAAGTTATTGAGCTGCTCTTTCCAGTTAGCCAACTCGGCAGCGCTCAGATCAGCGTTACTCCCGAGTAATGATCCGTCACACAGGTGTCAACATGTCCGTTTCAAAACCAAACCAAACAGTTGATATCGTCTCAATGTCACAAACTAACGATCCAAGCACAAAAACATCGCTGAGCTGCTCGTATACTGGCTCTCTGCGCCTCTGAAAATCACATCTAACCTGCTAACGCGCGTTAGCTGGCCGGGTGACTTCGAAAAAGTCGCTGATATTTTGACAGTATGATTTTAAGAATATATCCTAACCGTGGCCCGGTTGTGAATGGGTGTAAATTGGTCGGTTCCAGTCCGTGGTACGCGACAAATTACATCTGTGAGCCGTGAGAAGCCGAGCAGTCGGGCGGTCACGACTGGTACCGCAGCAGCGCCCGGACGCCAGTGTTGTTTGCGTTCAAGAGAAATGAGAAACCAACCAGGCTGTTGGTCGACTTCCTCTGCCTCTCTCACACATAGCTTTAAAATAAAAGTCTTTCATTCACACATGGTTTTAAAACTAAAGTATTATATATAATCGTCAAGCAAAAAAACGTATTTTATTATAGGCTATAATAACGTCACAGGACATAGATGTCAGTTGTTTTGTGCTAGGTTAATGAAAAAAACTCTAAATTGAACCTCATTGTGTTTTCTTGTTTTATGGGGACTTTCCAGTGATTTTTATACTGTACAAACTGTATTCTATCACTTTACACTAACCCTACCCCTAAACCTACCCATCACAGAAAACTTTCTGCATTTGTGCATTTTCAAAAAACAGTTTTTTGTATGTATGATATATAAGCTGTTTTCCTCACGGGGACTGAAACATGTCGCCACAAGGACAAGGATTTTGTTTAAAACACATATTTGTGGGGACATTTTGTAGGACATTTTATGGGGACATTCTATAGACATAATGATTTTTATACTGTACAAAATGTAGGCCTATATTCTTTCCCCTAACCCTAACACAATGTATTGTAGGGTTTACCAGGACCACACACACACGTGTGTGTGTGTGTGTGTGTGTGTGTGTGTGTGTGTGTGTGTGTGTGGTCCTGGTAAACCCTACATTACATTGTGTGTGTGAATTTAAGAAATCTAAAATGAAATCAAAATAATTCAAATAAATGTTCCTCATTAAAAATGGTTTAGGTACAAATATGATCAGTGCTTTTGGAACAATTTGTTAGAAATTATACGCTCACATAAAATGAAGACTCCAGATCATAAAGAGGTTTTATTTTACATGGGATGGGTTCCTTCATGTTGGCTGCCATGTTAGAATTAAATTAATCATGGATGACAAATATACCTGTGAATAGATTATTTCTACTGTGTCATCCATCGTTAGCATTTGTGCTTCTGCATCTGTACTAACATTATATAACTGCCAGCATAAATTTCTACTACACTGTCATATGAGGCAAATGTAAACATAAAAATGAGTGCACCTTCCAAGTCGGCATGGAACGAAAATTGCAATAGTCTTTTCCTCCCTATTGTGACGTATATCCCGGTGAAACAGCTTCTTGAACAAGAAAACAATTTAGGACCAGACTTAATTTTGTCCATCGTAAATGTTTGGATTGTTGCGGTTTGCTATTGTTGTGATCGTTGCATTCAGGCCATGTCTTAATTATCGTAAGAGATGGCAACCCATGGGCCGTGACGATCTACTAGGAGTTCTTGAACTTCGAACAACAAAATGAATCCGCAGCAGTCAGGTGGTACGAGTCAGAGCTCTAAGTTGTTTACGTTTATTATTGCTGTAATGTTATGTGCATTGAGATGAGGTCATTTAACGCTTTGCAGACTCTGCTCTGGCTGTGCGCGCTCATGTCTTTTGGAGGGGCTGTGGTTTTGGAGAGAACGCAGAAGGGAGGGTGGGATCTTATTCTTTCAAAGCCCAGGCTCTTTGGGATTATTGCCAAATTGCAGCTCATTCTCATTTGACACACAGTAAGGGAATTGGTATGTGTCAAGAAAAAGAACATTGAAATATATCACTTTAGGAAACTAGTAGCAGGTGAATCTATTATCTTTTCTACTATTTATTGGTTTACATATATACATCACATTCATATTTTTTGCCACCTGATCATGCCCTTTTATTGGACAGTGAATGAAGAAATGAACACTTTGCTGCCATCTCTAGGCGTTTGGTGGGATAAAAAAGGTGTAAAGCAAAAGAATGAATGCACTTTTCAGTTTTCCAGTGAGGAAACATAGCTGCATATGATTATGGTCTCGTGATGATGCCTTTAGAGGGTCCCCTCCCCACCACCCCTAGTGGCAAGACCCCTTCTATCTTAAAGAGACAGTTCGCCCAAAAATGTTTTTTTTTTTTCTTTTCTTTTTTTTTTTTCCCCCACCAACATTCTTTAAAATATCTTCTTTTTGTGTTCTGCAATTAATACATAAATAAATAGGTTTGAAGTGATGGTCTATTAGATCCCTAAATAGGACAGTGAATTAGATCCCTAAACAGGAAGTGAATTTGGCTTTAAAAATAAGCCTGTGTTTTTGTCATTTTATGATCTGCTTGCACTGTGGACCCAGGGCATCAACTTCAAATTTTTTTGAAAATATATTTTCTCCATGACAAACTGGTTATCATGTAAAAAGAAAATAAAAAAATTACATGTTTTGCTTTTTTTTTTTTTATTTATTTTTTTTTTTTTTTATTGATTGCAAACAGTAGAGATTACATTAATGATATACAATATCATTATATATTGTTTGTATACAATACACAAAATGTATCAACAAAATGTTCAATGTCATCTGAACATACAGGAGAGATTTCTTCTTTTATTTTTTTATTTTTGTTTTGTTTTACAATAATCTGCTAAAAAAATAAAAATAAAAATAACAACGGTAAAATAGGAGAAAGACCACGAGGGTAAGATATTATTTTATATATCAGTTAGCGTGTACAAATTAAACACAAATTGCTTTTTTTATTTTTTATTTACTGTGGATGAAATATTTTAAATTCTTAAAAAAATTCTTTGTTGGTGAATTTACATTTATGGATATAGGATTTGTCAAGAAAATAAATAAGTTTCTGTGTGAACTTGGCAAAATGAGCATATTGTCAATATTAATTTTATATTTAATCAAAATATTTAACAGGATACGTTTTATGTATTATTTTGAAAGACACTTATTTTACTTTATTAATGAGAAAATATTTTTAAATTTTTAACTTTTTCCAATTTAAATGTCTAAATAAATTATTCCTGTAAAAGATTCCAGGAGATGCATAAATAATATCTTCAGAGCATGTTTTGCTGCAGCTACGTTATTTGGCCAGCGTTTCGTCACATTTTGTTTGTCATTGGTCTAGGATGATGTCACCTACACAGAAACCCCGCCCCCCACATAGCGAGCTGTCTCATGCACACGCACGGTATACAGAAGCGCACATTGCATTGCGCTGGCGTACACATTGTTATTGTGTTAATTGTCCACACTGATGAAGTCAAGCGCGTTGAACAGTATGAGGATGAACTGCCTGAATGTCGTATACTGATGGACATCACTGGATTTTTAAAGCGTAACCCGTACATTAAGGCAGACCATAGATAACCGCAGCTATGTAAATGTCTCGCGGCACTGGAGCGGAATTGTCGCGCGGAGAAACACAAGGTTCTAATTTATCACAAATAATGACGATACAGCGGACGTACAGATTATAACGTAAGTCATTTCTCCTCCTCGTTTTATTTTTGAGGCCTTCATAATCAATGATGTATCTCTGTGTTCCCGGCAATAAATGATAGGCTACTTAATGGCTACTTAATATTTTATTTTCAACAAAATGTCGCCTAGTGAGAACGTGCGAGATGTACTGCAGCTATTGTTTTATATAAAAAATGCAGTTTAAAAAATAGTTCACGTTTTGGAGCTTGTCTTTACAGAAACGACCAAAAAAATCAACGCAAAACGCTCGAATTGTAATGCAAATACGTTTGAAATATAATAAGCATAATTCCTCTTAGCGCTCATATTGAAATGGTAGTGAAACCGAGCTCAAATGGCGAAGAGACACCGGGCTACAGTGAAAGCGCATCCGAAATTGCGTGACCGCATCAGCATGGCCTAACAAGTGATAGTCAATACAGTTGCAAATCTGTGGCGGACGCTCTTGTTTTCTCTTTCATTGACTAGTTTAGGCCTACATAACGTTGTGTTGGTTAGTCATTTTTTTCGGGTGATACATCCATGTCAGCGTTTGTTCAGACGTCACATTAAGCGCAGTTATGCTTGGACAGTTGTAGAAACATTAGAAACAAAGGCTCCTCCTGATTACTGCTGTGATTTCGCTTTCCAGTGAGAGAGAAGCTGGAAATTCAGGCACAATGAACGTAATGACGTGTGACGATGCGCGAAATCATTCCACTGGATTTCACCCTCTTATCCTGTTAACCTTTCCCCACAGTTTTTATAATGACTTAAAACAATGCAGTCATTTCATTAGGCAAAGAGTTGAGCAGGCCCATGCATCTGCAGACTGTTGACTTGAATGTAAAACATGCCTGGAAATGATCCATGTGAATGTATAATATAAGTATGTGTATAATGTATAATATAATATAGATGCTAAATAAATGATGTGAATAGGCCTGTACGCGTAATGCTTTGTGGCCTTTGTTTTAAAAAAAGATGGTTAAAAAAGAGAAAGACACATGAATTATAATAAGGTTATGCACAAATAATTTCAAATGTTACCGTTTTGACAATAATCGTATATTTGAAAAAATTCAAAATTCACATTACATGTTGAATTGAGAGTGATTATTCTTGTTGACCAATTCAAGTCACAAATTACATTTATTAATATAATTCCTTCACTGATACTTTGTCACAAGGTTTTGTAGGTCACTGGATATATGACCAGTGGATAAATACTGAATATAACTTGTCGGTCTAGTGGTAACATTTCTGAGTATTAGGGGATCAGTGATTTGATTCCCCTTAATATAGCTTTTAATGAAAAAATAAAATTAACAAATTCCATTACTGGGGTGTCTTATTATAAAAACAGAAACTTCCTCTGATATCAGTATTGCATCCCTGTCACATATACGATTTTATGAAGTGGTGGGGACAACATTTACAATGAATTTTCCCTTTCTTTCTGTAATATAAGATATACATGTTTGTTTTCATGGTTCAGTTATCATTTTGCTCCAACATTACTGTATTTATACAACCACACACTGTTCTTTGTGGTGATATCAGTGAAATCTGATCATTGTTTGTAGCTGTGTTGGTGCTCAGTCAGTACCTGAGCTCATCGATGCTGATGCTGTACATCTCTGACAGAAGCACATGCTGATGCCCAAGTGTGTGCTGCTGTATGTGATTCATTGCAAAAACCCCATTACACATGTGGTTTGTGTGTGAAATACTGCTGATAAGGTGTTTAGTGTGGGAGTTAAAGTGATTGGAGTGATGTTGACTTGCAATATGACAAATCTGGGTCAATGTAACCACCCACCCCCCTTCACCACCACAGGCTACAAAAGGCAAGACTGAAAAAAGCAAAGAGGATGAGGATACCATCACCAGGCTCTGTGCGTGAATGTATGCATGTGGAAATAAGAGCATGGTGTGCTGGCTCTGTCCTCGGGTCTGTGTGTGTGTGTGTGTGTGTGTGGCTGTTATGTTGGGGTATATGTCTGAATTGCTGTTGTGCATGCCTCCCTCCTACATGAGGTTAATCCAGCCATGTCACATCCTGTAACTGTTCTCTCGGTGCTGCTTTATATTCTCTTTTACACATACACGCATACTTTTTGTTCCCTCCTGTTTTCACCCTTTGGTACTTTATTCTTAAAGGAATAAAAATGAAAATCCCGTTATTATTTACTCATTCTCTTGTTGAACACAAAAATGGAGACTTATTTTCCATGTTCTTTTCATACAGTAACTATGTAGAAAGACTGAAGCTTTTTTTGCGTAATAGAAAATCCATCATAAAAGTGGTTACAGGATTAATTCACCAAAAATGAAAATTCTCTCCATTTACTCACACTCGTGTCGTTCCAAACCCATAAGACTTTCGTTTCATCTTCTGAACACAAATGAAGATATTTTTAATGAAAGCTGAGATATTTCTGTACTCTCCGTTGACAGTTCTCACATCTACCACTTTGATGCTTCAAAAGTTCATGAAGAGATTGTAAAACTAAAGAAATTGTAAAACAATCTCTTTATGAACTTTTTGAAGCATCAAAGTGGTAGATGTGAGGACTGTCAACGGAGAGTACAGAAATATCTCAGATTTCATTAAAAATATCTTCATTTGTGTTCAGAAGATGAACGAAAGTCTTGCGTGTTTGGCACGACATGAGGGTGAGTAAATGATGACAGAATTTTAATTTTTAGGTGAACCTAACCCTTTAATATCACTTTATGGGTTTGGAGGGTGAGTAAATGATGACTAAACGGCTCAATGGCTGATCTATTCCTTTAACCGTTTCATTGTCTTTCCATTGACATTCCATAATGTTTCAAACTGTCATTATTTAGAATAATGAGCTGGTCTACTCTGCTCTGTGGAGGGGTGATTAGTGCAGTCATCAGATTATATCTAAATTTTATTAGACAGATTATAACATTCCATTTACATTCCATTACAAATTATAACATTATTCCATTTGCATTCCATTACTATAACAGATATATCTTCAAGATAAATTCTTAAGTGACAAAACAATGTAAAAACAATGACCTCTCTTTCAGTCAAGTAGACAAAGTAGATATGCTGCAACTTCAAGACAATGGTGATAGCCAAGAATATCAAATTGTCAATATTTCCCAGATGTGACATCATTACAAAGCTACCTGATTTATACAGTGGTTGTAATGATTGTTTTATGCCTTTGATAGATGTGAACCTCTGGCATTTATGTTAACAAAGGTAATGGGTCAGAAGGGTTTTCCTGTTACATTAGGATTTGTCTTACTGACAAGTCTGTGATGTACCCTGTGTGCTGTTCTTTATTGTTTCACAGTGTTTAATTATAAGAAAGGTTGTGAATGACTAACAGAAGACTGTCTTCTGTTCTTACCTCATCACAATTTTTGATGTAATTCTGTGTGCTGTGACTATTAACTGTATGCACAATACTCACATTATGTATGTTGTCTATGTGCATATTTCTAAATTATTATTAATTTCTAATTACTCAAGTACCAAAGTAAATGAGCACTGATTCGTGTCTTTTTTGTCTCTGCTTTCTAACCACACAGCTTTGCTCAGCCCCAGATGCCTCCGCTCCCTCTTGACGAGCGCATAGTGGTTATTCAGCGCCCCAAAAGTTTGGCCTTGCGCGTGGCCTCCCCACCAACCACATCACAGTCTTCCTCTCACCGCCCAGCCACTCACAACGAGCCCCCACCCCACTTACCACAACCCCAACTCCTACCACCCCGTTCCTATCCAGGTTCCAACTACTTGTCTCTGGAATGCAATCGCAGGCAATCGTCCCATGTTCACAGAGATAAAGGAGAACGAGGTGCTCCCTTTGAGGGCAGCGGCCACAATGCCAGCCATTGTCACAGCAATGGGACTGTAACTTTAGGTCCCAGACCTCACAAGCACACACATACAATTGACATTAAAGTGTCTTTAGACCAAGGTGGACGAGGAGGATCTTATATAGACAAAGGCCGCAGCAGTAGTCTTACCCGAAGTGGAAGCATCAAGGGGAGCAGAACTAAACGGGTGTCCCTGCACTTGGATTCAGGGCAAGGTGAAAGGAAATGCAAAGGAAAGTCTTCCGAGTTAGTGGGGAAACACCAGAGTCAAAATAGGAATCAGCACAGTAGCCATCATCCAAACCAACTTACAGTCTCTCCTGGAGGGGTCTTGGAATTTGTACCAGCCCAAAGACAGCAGTCAAAATCCAAGCTTACAAGAGAGAGAGATTTGTCAACAAAGTCTTGTTCTGCAACTGCCAGCTTCCCATTGCACAGTGAGAGGGACGTATCATCTGTAGGAAACAAAGAAAACTCCAAACTGGGACCCGGCCACCAACTGCCCCACGCCCACAGCCTATCCCGTCACCACAGTTCAGCCCCATTACCCCATGCTGCTATCCTAAGTCCTCACTACCCTGCTGTTCCACCCTCACTCCCTCCCCGAGCCCCTTCCTCCTATCAGCACATTAGTCAACCCCGCCCCTCACGCACTAGAGAACATCGTCCCCAAATTCTTCACGCGTTGCCTCTCTCCCCTACTTCATCCCGAGGAGGCTTCCCCAGTCCTGACCACACATGTACGATTGACTTTTCCCACCCTTGTGGCTGTTGGAGGTTGGTGCGTTGTAGAAGAGGTAGAGGTCAAGGTCACTCGGCTGGTTACCACGGTCGTAGTACAAGCCCATCCTCTTCGTTTTCCCACGCCCAAGGAACAAGTGCTGCCAACGGAGGTGGCGGAACCATGGGATTGAAGACTTTAGGAGGGTGTCTGTCAACTGCTTCCACCACCAACACCTCCTCTTCAAACAGCACTGTCTCGGACTGTCGAACAGGGCTGCTCAGACCTCTAGGTTGTGCATCCTGTTCTGGAGAAGCTAGAGGTTTTGAGAGCCCTGCTGCTTTCCGTAAGAAGCTGGTTGGTGGTTGCTTACCCTGTACTCCCCTGTCCTCATCTGCACCTCTTCGAGCCCTCCAGAGCTGTGTCAGTGGGTGTAATCCAAAAGCAAGCCAAAATGGCAGTTCCACATGCAGCTACTGCAGTAGTGACCCCATTGTAGTGACCTTTAACCCACACAGAGGCAATCCTCCCAACATGGGCCGTAATATTGGAGCACATACCATGGGAGGATACCAGCCTGATGATGACGATTACAGTGTGCGCACAATCTGGCCAGAGGAACTAGCAAAGAAGATGACTCGCTCTAAAACCCAACCTATCCACCATAATGCAGGGATTAGCTTGGGCTCAGGAAGGGCCTGCATGGGCAACAACCAGAATAGTGGCAATGGCGGAAATCCTGTAATCCTTGACTGCCGAAATCTTATGGAGTTCACTCGTTCCCAGTTGACAGATCAGGCAGGACGACGTAGGCTCCAGCAAGGCAAAATGGCGGTTTTGGACTTTATCGGATCAGGGAATAGTGGGGACCAGGGCAGAGATTCCCTCAAGAGGCTATGGAACAAAGGAGCAGATGGTTGCATGGGGGATGGCAATGGGTCTGATGACGAAGTGCTTCCACAATCCCCGTCCCTGTGCTCTCCTTCTCCAGATTCCCCTCCATCCTTCTCTCCTCCACCCTCTGCTCCTAGCACACTTATTAAGCCCAAACCCAAACAGAGAGAGAGGGAAGGTGGACACACCTTACCCTCTGCACAGTCGCTCCACCTGGTCCTCAACTCACTCAACAGAGAACAAGATGAGGAAAATGGACGAGGTAAAGATGCTAATGTGCAAATACACAGCAGGTTGACTGACATTTTTATAATGTGCTGTTGATGATTGACCACTCAGAAAGAGGAACACAATCTCTTCACATTGATAATCCCACTTGAATGTACTGACCTTGATTTCATTTTCTCATCTTTCTCATTAGGCTATACGACTTTGTGCACTGATAGTATTCAACTAAAATGATAGTTCAGTTAATCTGTGGGGTGTATAATCCTCATTAGTCTAGCTTCAAAAGATTGCCAGAGTGACATTACCCATGATGCTTTTGTAATGTAACTCAAGTTCAATCAAAAAGTTTTTCTGATTAAACCCTTTCTACCTTTGATTCTTTTTCTTAAATTTCAGAATGTTTTATCCTCTGCTGTGTGTCTTATTGAAACTCAAAAATTAAGTTTTGTAAAAGAACTAAAGGATAATAGCCATTCTATGGGGGAGTGATGAGACTTCAAACAGGAAAGATAAGGAGGATGGATTTCTTCTTACATAAGAGCTTAATGACATCATACTCTGTGCCATATTTAAATGACTGAAAAGAATCTGAAAACATTAAAATCCGTTTTCAGCATACCAGCACTCCTCTCTAAGATGATCACATAGAGTGAATTATTTAGAAATATAAGAAAACAAATGTAAGCAGCAGTATGTTTTTTTTTTTGTCTGTTTTTTTGCCAGTGCACCTTTCCCTCCCTCTTTCCTCCTCCCTCCCAGCGTCACTGTCTGAGGAGAGTGTGATGACCCCAGATGTGGAGAATGCTGTGATCAGCCCCATCCTCCCTTTCCTTTTTCTGGGTAACGAGAGAGATGCAGAGGATTTGGATCTACTGCTTCGTCTCAACATTGGTTTTGTGGTCAATGTCACAACACATCTTCCTCTCTACCACCTGGACACAGGCTTGGTGCGTTACAAAAGGCTCCCTGCTACTGACAACAGCAAGCAGAACCTGCGACAGTACTTTGAAGAGGTTTTTGAGTTCATCGGTAAGAGAACTGGTCAACTCTTTTATAGTTTAACATTTTCAGACCCCATGAAATGGCGTGTCAAGTACAGTTTTCTGTCCTGTGAAGACTTGCTTCTGTCCCTTTTTAAATACAAACCCGATTCCAAAAAAGATGGGACACTGTACAAATTGTGAATAAAAACAGAATGCAATGATGTGGAACTTTCAAATTTCAATATTTTATTCAGAATACAACATAGATGACATATCAAATGTTTAAACTGAGAAAATGTATAATTTTGTATAAAAATTAATAAAAAAATAAGTTGATTTTAAATTTCATGGCATCAACACATCTCAAAAAAGTTGGGACAAGGCCATGTTTCCCACTGTGTGGCATCCCCTCTTCTTTTTATAACAGTCTGCAAACGTCTGGGGACTGAGGAGACAAGTTGCTCAAGTTTAGGAATAGGAATGTTGTCCCATTCTTGTCTAATACAGGCTTCTAGTTGCTCAACGGTCTTAGGTCTTCTTTGCCGCATCTTCCTCTTTATGATGCGCCAAATGTTTTCTATGGGTGAAAGATCTGGACTGCAGGCTGGCCATTTCAGTACCAAGATCCTTCTTCTACGCAGCCATGATGTTGTAATTGATGCAGTATGTGGTCTGGCATTGTCATGTTGGAAAATGCAAGGTCTTCCCTGAAAGAGACGACGTCTGGATGGGAGCATATGTTGTTCTAGAACTTGGATATATCTTTCAGCATTGATGGTGCCTTTCCAGATGTGTAAGCTGCCCATGCCACACTCACTCATGCAACCCCATCCCATCAGATGCAGGCTTCTGAACTGAGTGCTGATAACAACTTGGGTTGTCCTTGTCCTCTTTAGTCCGGATGACATGGCGTCCCAGTTTTCCAAAAAGAACTTCAAATTTTGATTCGTCTGACCACAGAACAGTTTTCCACTTTGCCACAGTCCATTTTAAATGAGCCTTGGCCCAGAGAAAACGCCTGCGCTTCTGGATCATGTTTAGATATGGCTTCTTTTTTGTCCTATAGATTTTTAGCTGGCAATGGTGAATGGCACGGTGGATTGTGTTCACCGACAATGTTTTCTGGAAGTATTCCTGAGCCCATGTTGTGATTTCCATTACAGTAGCATTCCTGTATGTGATGCAGTGCCGTCTAAGGGCCCGAAGATCACGGGCATCCAGTATGGTTTTCTGGCCTTGACCCTTACGCACAGAGATTGTTCCAGATCCTCTGAATCTTTGGATGATATTATGCACTGTAGATGATGATAACTTCAAACTCTTTGCAATTTTTCTCTGAGAAACTCCTTTCTGATATTGCTCCACTATTTTTGGCCGCAGCATTGGGGGAATTGGTGATCCTCTACCCATCTTGACTTCTGAGAGACACTGCCACTCTGAGAGGCTCTTTTTATACCCAATCATGTTGCCAATTGACCTAATAAGTTGCAAATTGGTCCTCCAGCTGTTCCTTATATGTACATTTAACTTTTTCGGCCTCTTATTGCTACCTGTCCCAACTTTTTTGGAATTTGTAGCTCTCATGAAATCCAAAATGAGCCACTATTTGGCATGACATTTCAAAATTATTATAGTTTTATCTAGTTTTATTTATATCGTTATCTATATTCTATTGTGAATAAAATATAAGTTTATGAGATTTGTAAATTATTGCATTCTTTTTTTATTCACAATTTGTACAGTGTCCCAACTTTTTTGGAATCGGGTTTGTAACTAACACCTTTATAGCTTTTAGTGCTGAACTGCAGGACATTCTCATTATAGAGAGCATTTGATTGAACCGCAGTCTGTGTAGCGCAGGATGAGTCATCAATATTTTCGGTTTGTGTTGTTTTTGATGTATAACACACATTTTTTTTCTTTTTCTTTTTTTCCAGAGGAATCGCACCAGTGTGGGCGGGGCGTTCTTGTGCACTGCCAAGCAGGTGTGTCCCGCTCAGCGACTATTGTCATTGCTTACCTGATGAAGCACACCCTCATGACCATGACTGATGCCTATAAGTATGTGCGGGGTCGGCGACCAATTGTCTCCCCCAACCTCAACTTCATGGGCCAGCTGCTAGAGTTTGAGAGAGACCTCAACTCTGGGGTAACACCTCGCATCCTCACCCCCAAACTGAGTGGCCTGGAAACACAAGTTTAAAAGGGTGGAGCAAGAAAGAAAACAAGAGGGGAGAAGGAGATAATTAGAAGATGGAATTAATGGAGAGAAATTAATGGATAGAAAATGAGGAAATGATTAAAGCTGTTTAACAATAGCAAACAGTTGAGATTGAAGATTTACAGAGAGAGAGAGAGAGATGATATAAATAACCTGAAGATATAAGCAGTTTAAAAGAAATAGAGAAAAAGAGTCTTTCGTCTGTTTTAATTGAAGTACAGTACCTCCGCTCTTTTAAATCTTTCTGTTTTTATATAAATAGCACTTACAGTATGTTACATTTGGCAAATGGATATTTGCGCTACCCACCTTGATACTCTGTTAATGATGTGCCAAGTTTTAATTCAAAATAACAACTCAATTCACTTAAATTATTATTGTATTACTATTATCAAGTTTGGTTAAATATAAAAGTTGGGGGAAAACAATTGCAATCAAAGTGCTCTAAGACTGTCAAGCACAGAAAAATATTCAAAGTGTTGAGACTCTCAGAACTGTGACGTGCATCACATTCGAGACCCAAGAGCTGTAGCAAACTTCAAACTCCTATTCCACTGTGCACAGAACTTTTCTAGACAGATTATTTTTGATTTGGGAGATCATTTGAAAGTGCTTTTTTGGGTTACTTTTGCGTTAGCTGCATGCCAACTATTTATACATTTCTCCACTGACATGAAGATTCATTTTGCCTTTGAATTTTTTTCGATACTGCTATTTTTGTTACTTGATTTTACTTCTTGAATCCTTCATCTTAGTGTCTTTGTGTGGGAGGTGTGCAATAGAGACTGATGTTGATGTGGAAGTGGAACTGATTTAATTTATTTTTTCGCTCTGACATTGTTTCACTAATGGACATTTTTCATGGGACATGAACCAGCCACTATAATGGCATATAAAATCCAAAAATCATATTTTTTTTTCTATTACTTGCTTATGATATTGAACAGAGGGCAATTTGTATAAAGCACTGTGTAATGAAAAATACGTGTGTTAAAAGCAAAAGTGCACAATAGACTATACAATTTTTTTTATTCAACTGACTAGTTATTTAACAGGCAGTGCAACCGCTTAAATTTACACATTTAATTTTATTTTTGTGCTTTCTGTGTTTTATTGTTGTCTTTTTTGTGCTGCACATGGTGTTTTGAAATGATGAGGAGAAAGATATTGTGGAATCGAGCGCAGAACCTATTATACATTTTTAATAAGGAATATCTACACTGTTGATTACTGTGCAAAATTACAGTGGCCAAGTCATCATCATGAATTTCTCTCTTCAGTATGATTTAAATTTGAATTTGCATTTCAGAACTGAACACCAAGATGACAAGTTGATATTTTTTGTTTATGCAAAAATCAGCATGAAAATACCACGATGGTAGTGTGCAGATGAAGCCTGAAACTGCTTTCTGTCATTTGGTATTTAGTTCATGGCATATTAAAAAAAGGAACACCCTTATCAGCTTTAATGCCTGAACCAATTTTAAACACCCTGCCTAATTTGACCATGATCAGATTTTAGTGCTCTCAGGACTGTAGGCAAACAGTCTGGTTTTGTATTACATAAAACAAAGGAAACCAGAGCCCCTTCCCCCATTTGAATTCTTCCCTCATTTTCCTACCTTTGTTTTTCTTTCTCTATGTTCTCTTAGAGACTATGCATTACTATGGGAATATATTTCGTGAAAAAGACTTGGTTCACTCAGTTCACTGTGAAACACATTCTTCTTCCTGCATACTGTCAAGTTCTCAGCTTTGGTCCTTGAAGCCTCTTCTCATCAGTCTTGACAAGCGAGGAGTTTGTCTGCCATCTCTGAGCTCTTATCTGCCTCACTGAGCCATTGGGCCTTCACACACCACTGCTGTGTCTCCATCAATTTTCTCTGCCCAGCAGTGCATGACAGAGTATACTATTTTACATTGCAGTTCAAATATGCTCCAGTTCAAAATGCCCTACAATACCTACACTCTAAAAAATGCTGGGTTAAAAACAACCCAAGTTGGGTTGAAAATGGACTAACCCAGCGATTGGGTTGTTTTAAGCAAACATTTAACCCAACCGCTGGGTTAAAACAACCAAATCACTGGGTTAGTCCATTTTCAACCCAACTTGGGTTGTTTTTAACCCAGCATTTTTTAGAGTGCACAGTAAAGTCGTGTAGGTGTCGTCTTAGGTACAAGACCACAGAAATGCCCCCAAATTTTAACATCTGTCTGATCCATCTACATAGCCAGGTGCACTGTAAGATTTATAATAGTCTTTTACGACTGTTGCTTGTCAGACTGCACGAACATGATCATGATCACAGCCATGTAGGATCTTAGCTGTCATGATTATCAGACTACGGCAGTCAAGACGCGTTAACATGTTCAGTGACTGCATTTACGTGCGGGATTGAAATGGTGGCTAGCCAACAAAAACAAGCCCTAGTGTTAATTTTCATTGCTTTAAAAAAAAAAAAACTGTAAAAAACGGTGTGTGTGTGTAGAGCAAGTGGGGGTTTGTTGTTGTCTCACTAATTGTCATGAGGTTCTGCGCTCATATTGGTTTTTGATTTTGACGGTTGTTGTAGGAGAAGTCACATTACAGGATGTACACATTACACATGACAGTGCCAGAATTTTGTAATATTGTAAGATTTGATCGCAATGGTCATTAATCGGTTGTCAGCGAACATGTCAAAGTAGCAATCAAAGACTTCAGGTTTTGGCCTATGATCAGAGGAATCGTTTAGGATTCACAAAATTTGTCTCAAATCGTGGCCAAAATGGTAAGCCGGGTGCACACTGTATGATTTTGGTAGCCGTCAGAGACAAATCTTGCAAATCCTAAAAGATTCCTCCGACCCTAGGCTAAAATCGGAAAGCTTTGATCGTTAGTTTGACAACAGCCGATTAATGAACGTTGCAATCAAATTTGACCTCAGATGAAATGATCTAAGCATATGGTTTAAAGCGCACAGGGCAGGTGCACTTAAGGCATGTCCGAATCCACTTTTGCTAGTTTAACGATGGGAAAAATGGTCGGCGCGTCCGGAACATGGTTTAAAAGGCTTGTACGTAGTCTCTTAATGAGTCATGGGTGTGTTTTGGGGCGTAACATGCAATAAACCAATCAGAGTCTCATCTCCCATTCCCTTTAAAAGCCAGTGGCGCTTGCACCATGGTGGATTCACTATTTACACGGCAGAATTTACAAGCGGAAAGACTGAACGCTTCTCCAGAGAGGAATCCTTTTATTTTTAAAATTTAAAAATGTTTGTGTGATGCCGCGAGTCCCTGTGTGTGTAATAAGCAGAGTGTACGCGTGTTGTGCACCCTAAAGGTTTCTTTGTAGACACCATTTCAGTCCTGCATGAAATGCAGCTCACTGTCACCGAACGTGTCACTTATTGATGTAATGCTCCAGACAAGTTTTCTTGTGTGCATCCGTTTTTAAGACGTCTTGACTGTTGTACAGTCTGACTTTAATGACAACTGAGATCTTACAGTGTGACATGGCTTACAGTTTGACAAGCAACAATAGATAAAAGACTATTATAAATCGTTATTTTAGGGTCAGCTGCTGCTTGTATTTGTCATACTGTGATACGCTGACTGTTTTATTCTGTCTCTCTCTGCTGACAGTGTGTTTGTCTGACACTGTAGCTTGATTATGCCCTGAGGAAACGATTAGGTAAGCAACACCTAATAAATAGATGTCAGTGAGGTGACAGTGCTGAGAAATCAGACAAATCTTAATCTAAAAAGCAGGCAAAATTTGTAATAAGAATTAAGTATCGGCATCCCTTTAGTCCATGAGTTTGAGTTTGAATTTGATTTGAATTGACCACATGCCACAGCATATTGATTTGAAATGACATGGAGGAATTCAAAGAAATTCAACACGCATTTATATGCCCTGGCGAAATTAATAACTAGTGACTATCTATGCTAAACAGATCCTTTGGTATCTGGCATCAGGTACCTTCTTCCATTTATTTCTTGTAACATTTTGTTGTTTACCATTTCAAAAAACTGCCAGACCCCCAACCCCGCACGAGTAAATGTATATAGTGTATTATAAGCGAAAAAGTAATGCCAGGGATGCCTTTTGGTACAATAACCGTCTTCCGAGTCAATGTAGCACCTATCAATGGAAAGAAAACTAAGCACTTGGAAGTCTTGTAAATGTTTTGGATTTGTTTTGCTCTGTGTTATATCTGTTTGCGCAAAAGGGTGCGTGTGCGCGTGTGTGTGCGTGTGTGTGTGTGTGTGTGTGTGTGAAATGTTGAGACACGAGAGTAATGTGAGTTCAACTTTCCTACCATTTCTATCAAGAATCCCAACCTCAGGCCTCCGTTGTCCATTGGCACAACTCAAGTTTCGCTGTTAGCTTGCATTTGTCAATGCCATGAGCCACTGCTGTATGCCTTCTTTACCCTAGATTTGCTCTTCCAGACATTGGGGGAAATTTTACCTCTTTGTACATTCAATCATACCTTTCACTGTAGAAACAAATACTGCGTAGGCCTACCAGAATCACCTGGCAACACTGAATGAATAGCACTGGACATCATAGATTGGGTGAATTGCTGTTGGCTGTCCACATCTTGAGAATCTCAGTGTATGAAAGCTAAATTTGTTTATAAAATGTGTGCAAAGCGTCGAAACTGGATATTATATATGACCAGTATTTCCTGTGTTGAATAATCTTATATACAGTATATGGTTTGCACATAGAAATTAACTAAATGTAAAGTTTTGTGTAAAATTTGTTTGGACATGCTGTAAATTTGTGAATTGATTGATTCTTTCTGTGACTTTATTCATGTATGTAATGCTTGTTCTTTTTTTATTATTATTATTATTATTATTATTATTATTACTATTGTTATTATTATCTAATTTTTGTGCCAAATATTGAAATGAAGATTGGTTTTGAAGGTTGGCATCTTAATGTTGACAAAAAGAAGTGCCCTCTAGGATAATGTTTGAACTGCTGCGTCTTACCTTGTTCCCCGGGCGATATGATGTTGTCATACTCTGTTACTGTAACTTTACACTTTTCTTACCCACTAAACTGCTAAATTGCTCATTGAAGATGTTATATTTTCACATGTTCATTTTTGTTTGATCATGGCAATTTTATCAGTGACTCTTTGGATAGAGGTTTATAGCGATTCCTCAAGGGTTGTACTTTGATGTACTTTGAATGCATGTTGCTCCAAACTGACCTTCCAGTCTTCTCTCCCCTTCCTACTAACTCAGCCGTTCTCCCCTGTGAGAATTCAGTGCCCACGCTGCTTCAGAGAGAAGACGGACAAGGCAGCCTGTGTTGGTTTGACCATATACTTGTGTGTACTTCAGTTTTATCACTGACAAATGATGGGGCTTCATCCTTCTTCCTATTTAAAACTTTACTGTGAGAGACTGTGATACTGTTGTGAAGCAAAAACGATTAAAAGTGTTAGACTGACCCTTGCCGGTAATGACTATGAGAATAACGTACCTCTTAAAAAAAAAAAAGAAGATCGGCTTGTTATAGAATTGCTCATCGATATGATGTTCTTGCAAAGCTAAAATGATTTGTCGAAATAAATTTTTTTACAACAAATTTGTAATGCTGTAGTGTTTCTTTTCACATTGCTTGTGACACGAAATTAATGTTGCATTAGTCTAACACTCTCTCCCATAAGCCCACCCTAACCAGAACCCATTCATTCAGAACCAGGGATGGTGGTTTGGAAATTATTGGTTGTTACAGTGTAGTCAATGAGCTGTCAGATTACCATTGACAAATCAGCAGTATAGCCCACCAGTTACATAATTGTTAGCTGCGGTGTTGTGCGACTGCGCTGTGATTTGACACCCTAAGGGCTTGGATCAATAGTCAGTGGTCTAATACAGGACACCTATCATATCAAAGTGAAACCTAGGTGCTTCTCTTGGAGAGATCTCTCTCGACTAGGTTTTCATTGGCTTTTCTGCGACGTCCTTGTCGCAATCTATTCTACTCCCTCCTACTCCTCTAGGGATCGTTCCCGTGAGCGCCAACATGCAGGCCACTTCAGCATTAAAGTCAAAATTATAGAACAAAGCTAAAATGGTGTGCCTGAGAGGGATGAGGAAAGAAACTGGGACAAAGGCTTTTAGAGTGTGTGTGGAATCGTGTGCACATGTGAGAGGCCAGCATAAGAATGCTCGAGGCAATACTGCTGATCCATGTCCCCAAAATCCCCATGTAATGGTGAAACTTGATGACTCAATTCTGTAGCCTGGTTTTGAGGGCTTGAATGTAGAGTAATGGGTGCATTTGATTTTACTGCAAGTTCTCTAATTAGATGATGATAACTGTACAATAGCTATCTCCAGTTGAATTTGATTGGCTGAGGAGTTAGGGATAGTAAGTGAGCATTTGAGCATTTGCTTGACCAGTGCACATACTTGCGGTTGGTTATGAATTGTGTGCCCGAAACATTTTGGAATGCAACCGCGTTGCTAGAAGCTAAAGCAAGTAAGTCTTGCTTTAGGCCGAGCACTTGCAACTGCATTTGTGTACTTGCGTGAAGTTTCGGGACATAAGATCCAAAAGACAGACTGCCAGTCTGTTCATTAGCGATGGAGATTTTTCAGTGATTCTTTCTGCAGGTTACCTTGGGTGCGTCTCAATCAGCTCCTTAGTTCAGTAGTCAGAGCACTGATCAGTGAGTCAGCCGTTTTAAGGGCTGTCTCAATCACAGAATCCTTTCAGTGCACTGAAACGTTTGCTCCCTAAAAAGAAAAAAAAAAAAACCCAGGGTGCATCAATGCTCACTATGTTACCTTAAAGGATTAGTTCACTTCAAAATGAACATTTCCTGAAAATTTACTCACCCCCATGTCATCCAAGATGTTTGTGTCACTCTTTCTTCAGTCGAAAAGAAATGAGTTTTTTTTTTAGGAAAACATATTCCAGGATTTTTCTCCACAGAATGGACTTCAATGGCAACCAATGGTTGAAGGTCCAAATCAATGCAGTTTCAAAGTGCTTCAGAGGGCTCTGCATGATCCCAGCTGAGGAATAGGGTTTTATTTAGCAAAACCATTGGTCATTTAAAATAAATAAATAAATAATTATATACCTTTTAACCTCAAATGCTCGACTTCGGTGTTCTGCTTCTTCATGACGTATGACATCATCACGTCGGAAATGTAGGTGGAAGTACCGACCCAGTGTCGAAAAGCATCTCATGTTCTCCTCCAATTTTAAAATTGTCCAACATTGTTGTTTTACCTTTATTTTTGTAAAGGCCATTTGATTTAGTCTTTGCATGTTCGTTTTAACACTGGGTCAGTGCTTCCACTTACGTCACGGACGTGACCTTTCCGACGTGATGATGTCATACGTCATGCTAAAGCAGAACACCGAAGTCGAGCATTTGATCAAAATCCCAATTTTAGTCTTGTTGTTTAGAATATAACACTGTGATTACCTGCAGCTGAATCACAGCCATGCTGATATTCAGGCCTACAGCTATCTCTCATGTGATATTATTTCATTTTATATTCTTTGCTTTGCTAACTTGGGTAGGAAAAAATGACTTAATCATTCTTATGTAATGATAACTTTGTACCTCCAATAAGGAAGAATCCAGTCTTTGTGATTCAAGGCACGTTTCACTGAATCTCTCTGGAGTCATCAAACATGTTGCCCAGCAACACTTTTTTTAGGTATAGCCTATAGAAAGCATCACTGATCAAGCAAGAACACATTGTAAGAACAACAGTTCTGTTGAAACTGACATATAATATCTCAGTCCAGGCTTCTAAACAAATATCAGAAGGCTTGTTGGTACAAAGCAAGGATTATGCAAAAAGGCTTTACATGTAACATAGGTGGGTGTGGCTTATGTGCCTCCTCAAATCACCTGTGGCATGCAAATGTTCTCATTTAGAATCTGCACCTGTGAAGACAGTGAGAGGCAATTCTACTCCATTTCAACGCTCCACCAACAGAACCAGGATATGATGTTTGCACAAGAAAGGGACAATTTAATGTTTATGTATTCTTGGAAAACACCACAACCAGCATGGAAAGACATCGGAGACCTCTGAGGATTTGTCAAGAAAGGATGGGAACTGCGTGGGGAGAAAATTCCAGATAAGTGACAGGCGTTTGCTTAAACCATCAGAGCAACTGAACCTCTAATCTGAAGGTATTGTGAATGACTTCTTTACAGTACTACAGAAGATTTTTTGTAAGATAATAGATTATTTTAATTAATTTATGTATTATTACTAATGTCTTTTCTGAATACAGCTGTACCAAGCATGTTTGAAATATTATGAAATCCCAAATTGTTGTGGGAAAACTGTTTTCGCTGTAGAAATATTTTTCCTGGTGGAAAAAACAAACAAGAAAAATAGATATTATTTGCCATCCCAGATTAGTGTGCTTCAGTTGCCCAAGGGAAAATAAATGACACAGTGATGTAAGCAAGGCTTTTCCATATGCAGAGTAAATGTTGTGGTCTTAAAGTACATGATGTAAATATCATGGGCGGTAGGATGCTGTGGACGTTGCCTGGTCAGGCGCACATAACGAGTCTCATGAGGGAAAACCATGGAGACAGAATTCTTCAGAGGCTTCCTCCTAGTGGCAGAAGCCCTATATTTTACTCTAATATAAACAGCTTGGCCTGTCTGAGATTCCTCATCTGTAATTCACTGAAATGTAATGGTATGTATTAAGTATCCATTTACACTACCTTTCAATGTTTTCCATTCTCTTCCAGTCCATGGCACGCTCCAGGTGTAATGGAAAGATCCTATGTCTTTGCCTCTTGCCTTGTGTGATGGTAAGTCACCTGTTGGTCTACATCATGGTGTCCATATTTGTAGCTGTCTCCTACTCCCCTCCTCTACCGCAGCTGCCCCTCCATTTCATTGCCACCGGAGCCTCTGCAAACTCGGGAGCTCTTGCATCCCATCCAGTTCGGCCCTTCTGGAATCTCAGACTAGAGGACGGGGCACTGTGGAACCGCCTCCAGCACATTTGGGACAGAGAGCACAACCCCATATTGAGAAGTAACGGCACAAGGTCCAAAGGTCTAATCCTTGACACAATACAACCCCCAGAGATGGGAAAAACTGGTGCCTGTGAACAAAACAAGGCTTGGGCATCTCACCTGCCTGATTTTAATACCCTTCCTGAACAAATGAAGGATTTTGTCCTTTCCATGCACTGTAGGCATTACGCTATCCTCGTGGAGCAACCCAACCTGTGTTTCGGGCAGGACTCTGAAACACCGTTCCTTTTGATGGCGATTAAGTCACAAGTCGGAAAGTTTGAGAACAGACAGGCCATCCGAGAGACGTGGGGAAGGAGTGGCTGGATCCAAGGGGATGGCAGAGGAAGAGGCTGGTTTGTACGTACTGTCTTCTTGCTTGCGAGGCAGGACACGGAGACAGGGCCTCATCCGGACCTGAGTGCCCTATTGACGTTGGAGAGCAGCACCCATAAGGACATCCTGCAGTGGGATTTTAAAGACGCTTTCTTCAACCTCACCCTGAAGGATGTCCTCTTCTGGGACTGGCTTTCAAAGAACTGTCCTCATGTCCACTTCATTTTCAAAGGAGATGATGATGTGTTTGTTAGGACTACGGCTCTGCTGGACTACTTAGACCATGTTGGAGTACAAAAAACACATAAAAATAAAACGAAAGGATGGGATGATTTCATTGTAGGGGATGTTATTGCCAATGCCTGGCCCAATCGGCAGCCTAATACTAAATATTACATACCCGAAAGCTTCTATAGGGGAACGTATCCGGCATACGCAGGAGGCGGAGGGGTGGTTTACACTGGTGCTTTGGCCATGCGTCTGCAGGACGTCTCTCATTGGGTCAGCTTGTTTCCCATTGACGATGTTTACTTAGGAATGTGCCTTCACAGGCTCGGAGTGTCCCCCACTCATCATTCGGGTTTCCTCACCTTCGACCTTCCAGAGGATCTGCGGGAGAAGCCATGTGCGTATCATAATGTTCTCCTAGTGCATAAACGCACCCCGAAAGAAATGTTCACGCTGTGGAAGGCGCTACAGGTTCCTCCTCTGGAGTGCTAGTGTAAAGCAGGGCAGCTTGTTCATGAAATCTAATGAAGGTAAATGATGCAGCGAGGACCCAGACTTTTTACCACAAGGTATTTTCATGCCAATTGGGCGTGTTAATTTGCATAAAAAGGCCCTTGTTTTTCTGTGACGTCGGGCTGTGTGCGCACTGGTCATTATGAGAAGATCAAATTAGGAAGGCAAGACAATTGGCAAGCTAAAAAAGGCATAAGAAGTCACAATGTATACAACACGGTTGACTTCACAAGAGAGGGTTCTTGTGGAATGGCTCTTGTTTTATAGGAATAAGAATGAATATCTAATGGACAATTGAGTGTCATGTTATTATTGTTATTATTATTATTTATTTATTTATTTATTTATTTTTATATTTAAAGGTTTGTGGACCAAATTAGGAGTTATCTCTTAATGGAGCAAATCAAAAATGTCATCAGCATAATTCAGCTTTGTATTTAAAAAGCTATGCTACTGCTTTATGATAAAAACAAAAGCTTTACTATTTTATCTGAAATGTTTCAGAGAGGTTGTAGAATTTTTTTGTTTGTTTGTTTTAAAAATATTTTTACGCTTGGAATCTATATGAATTTTATGCTCTGTTTGAGTTTCACATATGTATCATTTTCCTTTGTTTTGCAAGAATTACCAATGTGGAAATGGCTGGAAAAAATTATTCAAGAGGATCTGGACTCCATTTTGGAGAGGCAAAACGATCTGGATGCCTGAACACCCTACAGACATTGTCATCTGGCTTAGGCCTTGTGGGCCTAATTATAGCCTGGTGTTGTTGGAGGCATACTGAATTACAACAACAAAACATAATAATGGGAAATAATGAATGGCAATAACAAAACAATGTATGATTTGTTCGATCAGTCATAGAATTTACTTTAATAATTTATACTTAAAATGTTTGCGCATGGATCTGATTCATGAAATTTAAGAACAGTTTTATGACTAGAATTTCATTATGTTTGGTTTCACTTAGTATTATAATCTCTGTGTTTTCATTTGCCTTGAATGGCTCTCTGTCAATGTATGTTTATTATTAATAGAGGAAATGGCCCTCTTCATTTTTGTTTGATCAGAAAGTCACCTTCATCCTCCAAATGTTTGTTAGTAATCATGCCAAAAGAAACTACTTACTCAAGTTATACAGACAGATATTGAAATAAAAGCTGTTAACCTCTATTAGTTTAACTTGTTTTTTTGTTTTTGTTTTTTCACTATAGCAATGCAATATATATAGATTTACATTTATGTATTTGGCATTGTATTCAAGGTACAGATTTTTACATTTTGTCAGTTCTTGCTTTCCTGGGAATCGAACCCATGACCTTGGTGATATATATATAGAATTCTATTCATACAAATTATATATTTCTGTGTTCATCTCTCCTTTCTTTCAAGAATAGTTATAATTGTTCTATGGCGTTTCTTCTGAACTTGCTCGCTGGGAGTGTAAAAATGCTTTGGTAGAATATATATTGTGAAAAGTGCTGAACTAAAAATCTTTCCCCTTAAGTTCATATATCTAACATTAATAAATTAAAAGCATTTTATAGTATAATAAATAGTATTTTCAAATACCTTATTTGACTTCAATGAAGATTTTATAAGCCAATAATTAGATTTCACTAAATGATGTTTCAACAAAGTTAATACTATATTTTCTCGTAATATTATTCTCGGTTACACTTTATTTTAAGGTGTCATTGTTATATATGTAAGATTTGTACTGAGTAATAATATTTAACTACATGTACTTACTACAAGATTATGATTAGGATTTGATTGAGGGTTATTTGCATGCAATTATGCATAATTTACTGTTAATATTAAGTACATGTAACATATGTAACAAGGACACTGTAAAATAAAGTGTTACCTTATTTTAATACCATATAAATGAGTTTTTACTGAAGAAAGTCAAAAAGTGCGAAATTCTACAAGACCTGTAGCTGGTACAGACCAGCGTTACGTGTAACTAGTTACTAAGTAATTAATTACTGTAATTTAATTAGGCCTACTCTTCCCTTGAAAAAGTAAAGTAAAGAATTACTCTTATTTTTTCTGTAACTGAAATACATTTGTCATTGAACTAAATACTGTGTAGGCTAAAGAGAGCAATTATATAGCGAAATTAACATCAAAATTTTAAGTCTAACTTTAAAATGTATGTTTTTATGTATCCCTCTCACATGTGTAATACTTTGAATAATTTATGTAGTTTTATTTAGCCATTTCATGTCTATCCTTCAATCACAACTAGTCGAGGCTGATATAGGATTTAGAAAGTAATTAGTAATAATTAAATAATTGTTGGAGAGAGTAATTGAATTACACTATTGATGATGTAATTAGTAACTAGTAATGAATTACTTTTTTAGAGTAACTTACCCAGCAGCCTCCATACTAGTAGGTGGCGCTGCAACACACTCTTTGTCCATTTAACCCGGAAGTTGTCAGAGCAGCACAGCGTTCATCAAACGACTGCGTTGTTGCGGTAGTGTTAGTCGTGTTTGTTTAGTGTTTATATTTGGCAACAAATATAAATACGAAATAATGCGTTAATTAAAACTTGGATAATAGAATCTGGTCCTGATACTGCGATGTCTTTGTACTGTTGATATTAGTAAATATTTACCTCTTCGCCGTGTTATAATCAACTAAAGTGCATTAGAGAGACACAGCACATTTAGTCCGCGAACAGACCTGAAATGGGTTCATCAAAGAAACACAAAGAAAAGGAGAAAGACCGGGATCCCGAGGACCGGCACCGTGAGCACAAAAAACACCGTCACAAGGATCGAGACAAGGACAAGGAGCGAGAGAAGAGAAAGAGATCCCGGTCCAGAGAGAGGAGCAGCCGGGGAGCAGAGAGAGACAGAAGCGGTAAAGCAGAGAAGAGCAATGCAGAGCCTCGAGTCAAGAAAGAGAAGCTTGATCCTGCTTTCGAGGACAACAGCGGTCAGTCTCTATCCTGTCCACGCTGTAGTTTCTGACAAATCAACATAATTACTACCTTAAAACTGGTTGACTTGGTGTTCTTCTGTACTGTCATCAAAATGATGTATGCGGCATGTTTGAGCCTCATAGGCCTTACTTCAATTAGGACATTTAAGTAGCTTTTATAAATGTGCCTTAACATTACTGGTGTTAATCTTGAGTCTAAACAATGGATCTGACATGTTTTAAGACGTGTCAGTGCGAATTGCTTTCTGTTAAAACAGCTTAAACATGCATTTTCGTCTGGGACTAGTCTTAAAGGAATAGTTTACCATAAAATGAAATTCATCATTTACTCCTTCAACTTGTTCCAAACCTGTATGAGTTTGTTTCTTCTGCTGAACACAAAAGATATTTTGAAGAGTGCTGGTAACCAGACAGTTGATGGTTCCCATTGACTTCCATAGTTGGAAAAAAATACCATAGAAGTCAATGGGGACCATCAACTGTCTGGTTACCGACATTTCCTTTATAATGTGACTCAAATGTGTATAATTTTGTGAGACAGCCTTCATCTTATTCTAAAATGCACTTATTACTAAAATTCACCATGGTAGCCCATACATTTATTTGTCCTACTCCATTTATGTCACTGTATTAGACGGTATTAATGTATGTCAACATCTTGTGTTGCAGAGCCAGGTCCCAAATCTGCAAGTGGTGATGCTTCACTCAGCATTGAAGAGACCAAGTATGTATTGTAGCATACTGTCATTTGTAATTATAGGAGGGGAAAATATAATTTAAGTGTGTGTCTGTCTATCTATCTATCTCTCTCACTCACTCACTCACTCACTAAAGGCCTTTACTCTGTTTTGCAGTAAACTGAGGGCCAAACTAGGTTTAAAGCCCCTTGATCTCAATGAAAACAAGAAAGGTAAGAATTTTATGATCATGTTACATCAAAGTGCTGTTTTATACACTACTGTTTAAAAGTTTGGGGACAGTAAGATTTTATTTTTGAGAAAAAAAAAATCACATAGCAAGGATTCATTAAAGGGGTCATTAACTGCATTTTTAAATTTTATTTTATAATAATTATAGGTGCACTTATAACTAGGGATGCGCTGATCTGATGCTCAGATACCGGCTCCGATACCGTCATTATTTGCCGTACATGTCAGACAGGACCGGTGCAAATCTGATACTGTGCATATAATATTCTGTGTTATTGTTAAACTCCAGTGCCCCACAAAAACATTATAAAGCATCATCAATGCTTCTATATTAAGCTGAATCATAATGTTCTGAATCATAAGGTCGTGCACTATATTAAGCTGAAGCCATTCCATAGTTTAATGTGATGTACAGATGAATATTTCATTCATTAAATTCAAGTTGACGTGAATGTTTCCCTCCGCTGTGTCTGTCAGTCATTGTCCAGCGCGCGCTGTGACTCCATGTTGCTTCAAGCGCATCATCCTGTGCACGGGATGCACATACGCGCTTTGTGCCGCTCTGTATTGGAGCCGTTCGTATTATATTACTTCTGCGCAATGAAATATTATTAATAGACTTTCTTGTTTTGCCCTATCTATAATATGTTGCTCTCTCATTAAAAAGCTGCGCTATACATTTCTTTTAATTTCTTAGTATATAGGCCCTGTTTCTATAAATATATTTACTTGTTTTTCATGAATGTATTTTACAATGTGTAACATTTGACCAGATTTTGTGCTACTTATTCACTTTTATTTGTTCCCCATTAATTTTTATTTTATAAAATTGTGCACTCATGATTTTTCTAGAGTAACTTTTGCTGCTGATTTATCCACTAATCTAGTTTACAGTAGTATTTTTGTCATAAATGTGTAAATTTTTTTTTAATTGGTTGTTTTTCTTTATAATGAAGTTGTCTGTATTTAGTAGATTGTGTTTAACACACAAAAGCGTGATTATCAGTTCAACACACTGAGGTATAGAAATTCTACATTGCATTTTTAAACACAACTGCACTGGTATCGGCCGATACTTTTGGGATCGGTGCATCCCTATTTATAATGTTAGTATGCTTTTTACATCAAAAATAGCCATAATTTAGAAATAAAAGGCTTTTTCTCCTTGATTTGAACGCTCTGTTGTGAGACTTCAGTGTAAACACCCACTGCTAATGATGGCTAACATCTTGCACATGAAATGTGTATCACGTTTAACTCTCAATTTATTACAAAATTTTTACTATTACAGCTCTCAAGGTTAACTCACTCATGAAAGCTTTCATCATAATTAACATGATGTGAAGTTGACTGTTTAGTCACTAGCTTGTTTTACTGACACATAAACGGCATTAAATTATTTTGAGACAGAGCTTCTGACTGTACATGAATCATATCAGAAATCACAGATCAGGCATTAGAAGTAACGCAGTTACAGTTGTGGCATTACGGTCAGGTTTGCAAAGCCTGTACCGAAATGTGACTGACCAAAGAATCAACAGTGAAATGTACAGAACAAACAAATAATGCTCTACTGAGACATTCACAGAGATGAAAATAAATAACCACATTCCTAGCATTAGGATCCTTTGCAAGGTAATGTTATTTTTAGTCTAGTAAGTATCTCCTATTTCCTTCTCGCTAATGTGCCAGTGGGAGGGGCCAAAGATGCAATTATGTAGATGTAGGCTTTGATTTGATTCTGCAGAGGCGGTCTTTTGTCACACCTTATGTCATAAGGATGTCACAGGATGATTTTACAGTACAGTGACCTCTTGCATGTCAAGAGATCAAGGAAATTTCTAATTTCATTACCCTTTAAATCGATCAAAAGTAACAGTTAAGGCATTTATAATGTTACAAAAGATTTCCATTTCAAATAAATGTGGTTTTGAACTTTCTATTCATCAAAGAAGAAAAAAAAAAACACTTTCTAAAACAATATGAAGCAGCACAACTGTTTCCAAATTGATAAATGTTTCTTGAGCAGCACATCAGCACATTAGAATGATTTCTGAAGGATCATGTGATGCTGAAGACTTTGATGCTTTGCCATCACATGAATAAATTACATTTTTTAGATGTATTAAAATATATAAATGTATATAAAAATGATTTAATATTGGTTTTACTGTATTTTATCAAATAAATGCACCCTTGCGCATAAGAGACTTTCAAAGACATTACAAATATCTTACTGACCAAACTGTAGAATGTTAGTGTACGTATTACATTGTTTTGGATGCAATCTTATTTGAAGCATTTCTTCTAAATCTATGATTGTTTGATGGTTCCTCAGAGCTTGGAACCAAGGAGGAGCCCCTCGTGGCTGAGACCATTAATCCTGTCCATATCAAACAGCAGGCTGAGATAAGAGAGAAACTGGCTGCTCTCAAAGAGAAACGTCTGCTCAATCAGAAACTGGGGTAGGGTATTGCTGCCAACTGCAACAGAAAATAAAACGAATATAATAAAACAACAAGCAGACTGATATTAGTATGTTTTATGTTTTCAGGAAGGTGAAGGCGCTTGGGGATGAGGAACCATGGCTGGACGACACAGCAGCCTGGGTGGAGAGGAGTCGCAAACTAGCCAAGGAGAAGGAGTTGGCAGAAAAGAGGGTGAGAATAGACCGTTGTAGAGACAACCTGATGGTTAGCTTTGTGTCTCGCATTTTTTTTTTTTAAATGTATAAATCATGGTTTTTATTTTGTCTGTGTAATCCCTCTCTTAACAGGCCAAGCTCCTAGAGGAGATGGATGAAGAGTTTGGTGTAAGCAATCTGGTCGAGCAGGAGTTTGCACAGGAAAAGAGGGTGTGTGACCTTATTGACACTTTCTTGCTGTTCCCCAGTTAGACTTTAATCCAACTGTTCTTAACCTTTACTCCAAGTGCCCCAAGACAATATTCATATAGTGCCCCTAAAACATTTCTGCTACATCTGCTGTAATGACAAAGACTTTCAGGCTATTAAAATAATAAAGTAAAAATTATTATATAAATATTTTACAAAATAAATGTGATATGTAAAATAAATTTCCAGAAGCTTTAATGAATTAATACATTTAAATTTGCTATTTGTGAGAAATTTCTACCCAATAAAATATTCAGATTGGCATAGCTAGAAAATTATATTAATTATATTCATACTCAGTACTCATTTCCATCACTTAAGATTTTATTAATGTACTCAAATTCAAGTTTTCCAAGATCGTGGGAATCCTGGTCTCCTTATTAAACGTGACTGTTGTTGAGGGAGTGATTTAAAATAAGATATCTTGATGTTTTCTCTTATTTCTCTAAATTTTATCATATATCCATTTATGTACTAATTCAGTTAGCTGTTTTTACTAACCAGGACTCCTACAGCTCTCACCATCTCAAAGGGCTCAAGGTTCAACACAAGATGGACTCTTTCAGAGAGGGAGAGACTGTTGTCTTAACTCTAGAAGACAAAGGTAAGCTAACACGATGATGGTGAGGTTGAGTAAATGTACTGTTATTTTAGATGAATAAGGATCTGCTAAATCACTGACAGCACCCACACACACACTACCGTACACTACCCTACAGGCACACTCACAGTTTCTCTGTGGGTGAAATTTTTTTTATTTTTATTTTTTTATTTTTTTTTACCCCACAGGTGTTCTGGAGGAGAAGGAGGACGTGCTGGTGAATGTGGGTCTGGTGGACAAAGAGAAAGCAGAGAAAAATGTGGAGCTGAAGAAAAAGAAGCCAGATTATAAAGCTTATGAAGAAGAGGAGAGTGTGGATGACATGCTCGTTGTAAGATCGCCTGTTAACTTTTAAATTTGCTAAATGCATTAAAACATATTTTGGGTGCTTTCATACTAGCACTTTTGGTGCACACATGGGTATGATTGACATCAGAGTTCGGTTTGTTTGGATGATGTAAACAATGTTTTTTTGGATTGGCAAGTGCCATCGTCTGCTGATGCTTTGGAACGAAGCAAAAGGTTAAAAAAATTACATGTAAAAGTGAGGTAAGCAACGCTATACATTTGCTGCCTTCTGCGTCATTGTTACCAAGCAACAGGAGTAAACAGCTGCTGCTTTGAAGCAAACGCACCATGGTTTGGAATCAAACAATACAGTGTGAACACAATCCAGCGAAGGGAGGAGGGGGGGGAAGCAATCAAACTCTGTTTTGGACCAGGCAATCAAACCAAGTGTGAAAGCACCCTTATAGAATCTCACCTGGCAGCACAATAGCACTTGACTTCACAGCCTGAACAGTTCTGCATTGCAGCACATTGTCATCCGCCACTGAAATTTTGTCATCACAACATTATAATGTAAAATTCGATAGCGCTGTGTGCTTCTGTCTTTCTTAAATGTAACCTCCTTTTGTTTTCTTTTAATTCTTTCCAGTTCAAGCCAAAGTCTGTGCTGTCCAAGTACGATGAGGAGATTGAGGGGGAGAAGAAGAAGAGTTTCAGACTGAGTGCTGGAGGTTTTGTCGGGGGTGAGAGAGAGCGAGAGCTGCAGGCCATCAGAGAAAGCCTGCACAATCAGGCCCAGTCTCTGGACATGCCCTCTCTCACTCTCGCCACTGAATACTACACGCCACAGGAAATGGTGAGAAAGACGTTTAAGTACACTTGGTTTTAAAGGGATAGTTCACCCAAAAATTCTGTCATTTAATTACTCACCCTCATGTTTCAAACACAAGACCTTTTCGTTACACCCATAAGATCTCTTTTAATGAAATCTGAGAGATTTCTGTCCCTCCATTGACGGCTACGCAACTACCACTTTGACGCTTCTAATCCATTTGTATTAAACGGTTTAGTCCAAATTTTCTGAAGAGACTCAATCGCTTTACGTCATGAAATGATTTAATTTAGGGTTTTATTCACATATAAACATTGATCAGTGAAAATAAACCGAACCAAACCTGCTTTGACACGTGAGAACAAACCTCTTGCGGAAGCTCAGACTGCAACACACAAGAATGAACCTCATTGGTTCTCACACGTCAAGCGAACATGCTTGAGCTTCCATTTACCAAAACTGATAAGATATACTTTATTGTCCCCAAAGGAAAATTTGTTTTGGACTCTGTCCATTCCGCAGTTTTTGCAAAGACAACACAAAATACAAAGAATAAACATCTCACAACACATCCTCTCACAAAACATATTCTCATATACATTAGACCGGTACGTATATAGTAGGCACATTAACACAATTCATTGGCAGTTTAAAAAAAATTAAAAACCATTATTAATTACAGCTCCCATATTGCACATCCCCAATGGTATACTTGTATTGTACAATGAAATAATGCACAACTTCCTAACCTACAAAATGCACATACATGCTACAAAACTGACATATTGTACAATGAAATAATGCACAGCCCCTCAAATGAACTACAGATTGCACAACTGACATATTGCACACCCCAATGATGTGCGAGTTTATGTGAATAACAGCCTAAATTCAAACTGTTCATCATATAAAGTGACGGTGTGTCTCTTCTGCTCAGTTCATATGGATTAGGTTTAGGATCTCTAAGTTTGTTGTCTATCTTGACTGATTTCTTTTGACGTGTGTCACATCAGGTCGGCTTTAAGAAGACCAAACGCAAAGTCAAGAAAATCAGAAAGAAGGAGAAGGCTGGTGACCTCTTGCTGGATGACACTCGAAGCTCAGATTTTGGCTCCAGGTAAAGCTTTCCCTTGCTTGCTGTTGAATACTCCTGTGACACCACAGTTATTTCAACCCAAAACCGGTTCTGGCACTCAGGTCTCGAGGTCGTGGTAGAAGGCAAGAGGAGGAGGACGAGGAGGAGGGGGCAGAGCCTAGATATGCTGCTATGGAAACCAGCAGCAAACCCAGTGATGTCCTCCAAAAGTCGGATGACATTAGAATGGCCGACATGGACTTTAGTGACGACGGTAACAGAACCGTTTAATGATTTTTCGTTTTCTGAAGGCATCCGTTTCTGTCTGTCAGGCTTCCCTTTGAAATTCAAATGAATCGCATCAGTATTCTCTGCACTCACTCTTTCTCCTTGTCTTTCTCAGAGGACTTTGTCTCTCCAGAGCCTACTGCATTAGAAGAGGATGAAGCCGAGCAGGAGCTCCAGAAACAACTGGAGAAGCAGAGGAAACTCAGACAAAAACAGATGCTCAAAGACTCAGGAGAAAGGGTCAGCACTTTTTTAGTCTTCAGCAATACAGGATACAGATCACAGGATACAAAAACGGATATTGTTAAATCAGTGGCAGATTCTCACAGCTGACCTGAACGGCACACTATTCGCTAGCATTTAGCCACGTTGGTTTTACAGGGTTTCACCCATTCTAAGCTCTTTAACTGATCGTTTAAAATTTAAAAGCATACTGATTTGGAAAAAAAAAGTGACTTTCATGCAATTCCCTGTTGTACTTCCCTTCCCACCTACTTTATATAATACTATTATATCCCATTGAATCAAGTCAGTGAAATTACTAAAGTAAAATGTACTTAAACTAATTTCTTTTTATTAAAATACTTATTGAATAAGGTTTCATTAAAGTATTAACTAACGAGGTAATAATGAACACAACATTTGTTACAGTATTTATTAATCTTGGTTCATGTTGGTTAATAAAAAGTTATTTCATGTTAGTTCACAGTGTGTTAACAAACACAAGTTTTGATTTTTAATGCATTAGTAAATTTTGAAATTAACATTAATTTAGATTTAATTTTGCTGTAGAAGTATTGTTCATTCTTTATTCATGTTAACTAAAGTAACCTTATTGTTAAGTGTTACCTTTATTTTCAATAATTAACAATAAAACACTGAGAAAACGTTTAATTAACGGTTTCTTTTGTACGTGGTGTTTTCAGGTGGCTGAGAACATGAAGCAAATAAGGACGGCAGATGACGACGACAATGACCCAGACAAAAGGAACAACATCGTCTTCAATGCCACCTCTGAATTTTGTCGTACCCTTGGAGACATCCCAACCTATGGGCTGTCAGGCAACCGAGAGGACCAAGAGGATATTATGGTACAAACCATCCCAACCCTTCCCACTTGTGATATGTTGCTTCACCTGCAGGTCTTGATGATTTTGATGATTTGTCTCACAGGACTTTGAAAAGGATGTTGAGAAAGAAGGAGGTGGACAGTCAGATTCTGATATGGATGACAACGTGGGCTGGAGCACCGTCAACCTGGACGAGGAGAAAATCCATGCAGATGTGAGTCTTCCGCTCACCTCACTGACAGCGATTCCGCTGGAATGTGAAACCTTTTCTTTAACATGGTCTTCTGTTATAGTTCTCAACGGCATCCACAACTATTCTGGATGAAGAGCCCATTGTGAACTCTGGTCTCTCTGCCGCTCTGCTTTTGTGCAAAAACAAAGGTGAGCGATCAACCATATCTGTTTTTGAACGGGTAATAATGTCTAATTTATTAAAAATGGTTTATTTATCTAACCCGTTCAGGGCTGCTGGACACACAGATGCTGAAGGTGGCTCGTGTCAAAGCCACAAAACCAGTTCTGGCAAATGATAACTACTGCATTGAAGACAAGATGTGAGCAGATATAGAAATGCGTTCCCCAGTTGTTTGTTTTTATTAAAAAAAAAAAAAAAAGCTATGATGTTCCCATTTTCTTTTCATTCCTGCAGGAATATTGATGACAAGTACAGCAGGAGGGAGGAATACAGAGGCTTCACTCAGGATTTCAAGGAGAAGGATAACTACAAGCCTGATGTCAAGATCGAATATGTTGATGAATCTGGTCGCAAGCTGACCCCTAAAGAGGTTTGTGCACGTGTTTCTTCACCCATCACATTATTGGATATCACTGCTACAAGTGCTCAACTTCATTTGTTGCCCTCCAGGCTTTCAGACAGCTGTCCCATCGCTTACACGGGAAGGGCTCTGGCAAAATGAAGACCGAACGGAGAATGAAAAAGCTTGAGGAAGAGGCGGTATGTTTTCGTCACATCTCCAAGCATATTAGAACATGCAGCACCCTTAAAGTCGCCATGTGGATTAGTCTTCCCTATTGTGACAAATGTTTCTCAAACAAGAAGTCCATCGGGAATTATTTAGCTTTTTGTCGTCAATTTTGATTTCATGGTGGCTTTAATTGATTTGAATCTTTTTTTTTTTTTTTTGTTGGGGTGAATATACCACCGTCTGTCTTGTCAAACTTTTTTTTTTCTTTCTTTTTCTTATTGCTCCTGCAGCTGCTGAAGAAGATGAGCAGCAGTGACACTCCTCTGGGCACCGTCGCTCTTCTGCAGGAAAAGCAGAAATCTCAGAAAACTCCTTACATTGTGCTGAGTGGCAGTGGGAAGAGCATGAATGCGTACGTATTTGTTCCACAATTTCTGCCCCATTCTATCTATATTCTGGTTGTTAATTAGTTTTATCTTCCTCTTTTCACAGGAACACCATAACAAAATAAATCTGGATTCTGGAACCTAAGAACAGGCCTTTCACAGAAGATTTCTCAAAGAAAATGTACTAAGAAAATGAAAATGTTTTAGCCGTCTCTCTAAATGAATAAAGTCGCAACTAGTGATGTATATACAGACATTGTCCTGTGTGTGAATTTAAATCCCTTGATTCATTTCTTGATTTATTTTTCTGTAAAACACTTTTTTTTTTTTTTTTTTTTATCCCTCATTAAAAGCCGTTGCGATTTAACGGATCTAATGTTATTTGTATTATTACAAGCATTTTTGTTTGTTTTGTAGAGTTAGTTGACATTGAAATACATCTGACAATAGGAATATTTTTAAAAGACATATTATAAAAAGTATTGTCAGTAGTTCTTTAGCTATCACTGTTCTTTGTGTACTTTAATAACCGATACCACAATGCTCTTAGATGCTGCATTGCAGTCTATTGACATGGATCAGCATGACCTTCTATGAGTTTTACATAAATGACACTGAGTTTTGACTGTGGTATACACAATCCTTAATTCCCTTACCCATCCATGAAAAAAGAAGCAACTTGGGCACCAATACTAAAGATTTATTTTCATCGTCAAATCGTTCCACCTTGTCTACGCCGTTAATTAGTGTTTTTTGCATTACCAAACACCACGCTACTAACATGTAAAGAGGCGGCAGCCAATGAGCACGAGGGTTCTCACCATGCCCACAAATCCTTTAAATTAGCACCAAAGTTTTGAGTCTTTTATTTGATAAGATGGAAAGGGAACAAATGAGTGCGAACACGCTGACCATCAGATTAAGTAAAATGACCATAACCCAAAGCATGAACTTTTTTTTTTAATCAAGACATACTTTTGTGACCGTGCAAACAATATGTCCTTATTTATTCATAAAGGTTTCTAGAATATGCTGAAATACAACACAGCAATGATAGAAGACGCAAGGGCATAATTACATATACAGTAGTTGCTGAAAATGATGTCCAACGGCGATCATTTGTTTTTAACGACCCTATAAGCTTGAATAAAACCTCAAAATATAAGGAAAATATATATATTTTTTAAATATGAGGGAAGAACAAAACCCTAAATGTGTTTATCTGACAAAATTATTTGGCAAAAGGCAAACTACAGCTACAGGTTTTATTTTACTATGCAAAAATGCACAGAAAAATAAAGTTTACATTGACTAAAGCATAATCAGTCATTAATATTTAATATTAATTATACTATTTTCTATTTGTTAATTTCTTTGCATCACATCTTGGCCAAAAATTGTCTGTACAATTTGGCATGTTTCATTGCATTATCACAAATAAAACAACTGACTTCAAGCATAAGTATGCAATATTTTTACAAAATCTGTAACAAATGTTTAGTAAAAACATATTAGTATTACATAGTTTAGTATGAAAGATTTTTCCTAGGCCAGACATCACTTTTGGCCACTATTGTACTACTTGCACTGTAACTTTAGAAAGGAGTCCTTTATAGCACAAAGCCTAAGATGAATGAAAACTTTACTCTCATCACACAGGTTTTTAGTAATGTGCACTAAGGCAATGCTTATTGGTGTTGATTACTGGGAGGTATTCCAGAAAGCAAGGTGAACTTACCGTCACATATACCTTGAACTCTCGGTTGATTAACCCAAACCTTGCTTACTCGAGGTATGCTGGTTCCAAAAACGCGTCTGGGAGTAGGTTCAGACAACTCGGAGTATGTTAACCATGAACACACAAGACATTCTCAACAGAGCGACGAATCGAGGATTCACCATGGAAACAGACGCTAAGAGCGTGCCATTCTACTTCCTCCTTCATTTGTTTAATGGCGCTTTACATAGCCTACTTATGGTTGTGCAATCATTTTTCTCAATCTCTTCATTTAATACCGGTAAGTAATCTTTATTCACTGAAAAATAAGAATTATATTGTTTGTTTGATGCTAATTAATTGAATGCAGATGACAATAGAGATGACAATAAAATAAGATATATTTGAATTAAATTAACATTTAAGCATTACCATGCTTTTAATATTTTTATTCTAATTCTTTATTCTTATTATATAACTGAAACGGGTTATGTTTAGAGAGTGAGTTGCTAGAGTTACTTGCATACCCTTAAAGTTACATCTGTATCCGCTTACTTACTCTTAAACATACCCGGGTATGTCACATAACCTGCTTTCTGGAATACCCCCCTGGCAAGTGTTGTCATCATAAGACTTGTATTTTGTTTTGTATCAGCACCAAGGTACTCTTGAGGCCACTTGGTCCAGAACAGCTATAATTTCTGTCCCTTGGAGCAAATATGATGTGGGGTCAAGAGGAGCATTGACCTCACACTCCCAGCCACTCAAAATAGGAAGAGTTAAAAGTGCTGGGTCCATTTTTACATCAGAAAGGTGTTTTCTGTTCTGAAGATGACGCTTGGGATTCTCTGGAAGCGGTCTGAACTTTGATCCAAGTGGATTCAGGCCTCCGCGACATTGCATTGGTATCGATCCATCTAGTGGAAATGCGGAAAATGTAAAATGTGTAATATAAATTGAGAAAATATTGTTTTATTGAACTCTGGAAGCGATCTTACCGATGTTCCGGTGTGTTCTGTTGGGTTGTGAAACTTTCAGCGCATCTTCCCTCCAATCGTCAGCTGAGAAGAGTTGATGCTGTTTACAATTATAATTATAAACCTGCAAGAAAGGAATTAGTCCGATTACTTACTGAAAACTTCATTTGAATGCATTTTCAGGATTGTTTAAACTCAAAATATTAAATTCAAAAATTTCAATATGGAATATTAAATATTATCTTATACTTTTATACAACAATTGAATGAGACATTAATTTGCATAACTTACATTTTAGACACAATATTGCACAATATTTTTTACTTTGTCTATTTTTTTTTTTTAAATGTTCCAAACGAAGTCTAAGAATAATCAACAGTTGAGAAACATACAGTAGTGGCGCTGCGCTGAATGAATCCACCAATCAAATTGAAGGACTGGAACAAACTAATATAAAACGAATAATATTACATGCACATGAGCACAGTATACCTTTGAAATTCTGTTCATAAGATCTAAGCTGTTATTCCACTGCTTGGCTGTTGACAGGTTAGTATCGGTGAAACTATAACAAAATAAATGTATTGTTTATTAATAGATTGCAAAATGCATAAAGAGCATTATTGTACACCAGAAAATGATCTTTCTTATTAGACACACCTGTTTGTTAGAAAATAATGACTGACACTTTGTGGGGTATGTGTAAGGCTCTTCATGGGCAGAAAGACCTTTCCCTCTGAATTTTGCAACCGAGGATCCAGTTTTTGATGTGGACTGTTGAATGACAGTCCACACACATTTAGTTTGGCGCTGTTCACCGTCCCGTCTAAAATGGGAGTCAGCAGGAAGTCCTCTCCATGCATGGGAATGTATGGAGCCAGACTGTCCAAGTCTAACTCACACAGATCCTACAGTAAAGCACAGCAAATAGGAAGGTTTTCACATACATGTACATGTACAAGTACATGTCAGTATTTTTATTTTTTTAAATATGCATTTAATTGATCAAAAGTGACAGTAAAAAGTTCAAAAAGTGAACTGTGTATTCATCAAAGAATCCTGAAAAAATATATATCACGGTTTCCACAAAAATATTAATCTGTTTTCAACATTGATAATAATAAGAAACTATTAGCATGATTTCTGAAGGATCATGTGACACTAAAGACTGGAGTAATGATGCTGAAAATTCAGGATAAATTATATTTTAAAATGCATTAAAATAAAAAGTTATTTTAAATTATAATATTTCACAATATTACTGTTTTACTGTATGTTTGATCAAATAAAAATAAATAAAATGTTGCCTTTATGCAACATTAAAAAATATCTTACCAACCCCAAACTTTGGAACAGTAGTGTAAATATGTTTGGTTACTCATGTATGAGTAGCTACAGTAATAATTCAGTACCATGGTGTTACATATCAAAATACTATGGTATTAACATCTGATACCACAGTACATTTTGTAAGGGTACTCACACAGTTGAAATTGCAGCACTCTTCTGTATTATGTGTGATCTCTGTGCAGTCATGAACTTCCTGCATGTCACCCTCTGAGCAAAAACACAGTTCATCATCATGATAACCTGTATTTTCAATAACATCATATCCTGTGAAATGTTAATATCTATTCGTTTTACCTCTTTGCTTTAGGGGTATTGCAGGAATACTGTGCTCACTTGATTTGGTTCTAAAGCCGTTTTCATCCTGCTTGTTTGTAGACTGTGGAAAAGGGGCAGGATGGGATTCTGGACAAAGTGAATCATGTGGCTTCAGCGCTTGTTCTGTCTGCTCCAGTAAAAATGCCAAATCGGGCTGCTCCACTCCACTACAATATAATGAAGTGAACAAATAAAAAAAAATGAATAAAACAACATCATTTCAGCCATTTACACATTTAAGGCATGTTTACATGACAACACTGTACTAAAAGCTGAAAAGTTTTTCCTTTGTGTTCACCAATATCAAAACGATCCAAAAAAAAAAAAAAACGCTTGCATTTTGCATGCCAGGCCAGTAGTTGGCGATGTCACTTTGTAAAGAAACACTACACGCCTATAGACTGAACATGTAATACGCTTAATATTCACAAATAAGCAGGGTTTTTTATTCAGTCAAGAACGACATAGTTTTTTTAGCATGTAAATAAACAGCCAAAACGCATAAAAAGTTTTCAGTTTTTAGTTGAAAAAGGGGCCGTTTACATGAGTTTTTAACTAAAAACAGAATTTTTTTTTTTTTAAGCCAAGTTTTTGAAAACGATACCATTCTCGTCTCCGCGTAAACTACAAAAACGAAAATGGTGATGTCATGCGCATGCATATTACGTGTTCAGTCTATAGGCGCGTGGTGTTTCTTTACAAAGTGACATCGCCAACTACTGGTCTGGCATGAATAACAGGGCTTTTAATCGTTTTCACAGATCCGTGTGAACGGAGACTGTTTTGGCTGGTCTGTACGAAAAAAACACAAAGGAAAAACGTTTCTGTTTTCAGTACATCATTCTTAAACGTACCCTCAGTAACTTACAAAACACTTAAGGTATAGTTTCAGTATGTGTATTCCGAATTGAACCAATGTCCTTGGCATTGCTAGTGGCAATTTTCTAACCTAAGAATGTAATTGATGCAGACGACACTCTCTGGCACACCGGTACAACTGTTGCACACCACTGAAGCGTCTGTCTCTGCCCAAACATAGCCACCGTGTCTGTGCAGTAGCCGATATTTCCCAGTTGACATCTGACCCTTGGAGAGCACTGTTCCGGACAGATATTTAAACATTATTAAAGAGAAAAAAGAACAATTTTGTTATAATTAAAATAAAATAAAATATTAAAATTTGCAATATCTTTGAAATAAAGTCAAATGGGTTTGGAACAACATGAGGCTGAATAAATAATGCCAGAATTTCCACTTTTGTGTGAATATACCTTTAAAGTCATTAAAGGGATAGTTCACCCAAAATGAAAATTCTGTCATCATTTAGTCATTCAAGTTGTTCCAAACCTGTATACATTTCTTTGTTCTGCTCAACACAAAGGAAGATATTTGGCAGAATGTTTGTAATCAAGCAGATCTTGGCAGCCATTGACTACCATAGTATTTTTCCCCCAACTATGGTAGTCAATGGCTGCCGAGATCTGCTTGGAGAAATGTATACAGGTTTGGAACAACTTGAACATGACTAAATGATGACAGAATTTTTATTTTTGGGTGAACTATCCCTTTAAGGACTGCTTACTTTAACATGTAAAATACAGTTTATACTTTAATATATATAATATAGTATATATATATATATATATATATATATATATATATATATATATATATATATATATATATATATATATATATTATTTAACACATTCAATAATAAAACAAATCGAATTAAGCACACAAAGTGGAAAACAGATGACAAGAAATCCTCTTACGGTAAATGTGTGCCTTGTGGATTTGCTGGCAGTCAGATGGATGATAGTACTGATACATGGATTGACCCAACAACTCTGTGTCACGAAAGCCGGTCAACTTCACAACCCTGAGCCAAAAAAGAGCTTCAAATATAAAGACAGCCCAAAGACAGTCAAAGAAGGTCACATGCATAAGTTTTTACCTTGAGTGGCAGTAGGTAAACTTCATGTCTGGGCTGTGTACGCTCATAAACATACTTGTATTCGGCGTTGCATCCAGTTCAGTGATCTCCTGCATGGGCAGAACCCTGCACTGAAGAACTAGGCAACTGAATCCAAGTGTAGCCGAAGTCTTTTTCTTTCCAGTACACTGAATAATCTTCAGACAGTAAAAGCAAAGATGCATTACAATTAATTTGTTACATTTATATAGGGGTTTTTGGTCACTCAAAGAACTTTACATATGGAAGGGGGGAATCTCCTCAACCACCACCAATGTGCAGCAATCCAACTGGATGATGCGATGGCAGCCATATTGCACCAGAACGCCCACCACACACCAGCTGATTGGTGGAGAGGAGATGGAGTGATGAAACCAATCAGCATACAGTGCCCTCCACTAATATTGGCACCCTTGGTAAATATGGGCAAAGGCAGCTATGAAAATAAATCTGCATTGTTTATCCTTTTTATCTTTTATTCACAAAATGTTCATTCTAACCAAAGACTCTCCAAAGTTCACAGCTGGAGAATTGTGGAGATTAGTTTAGTCTTGGGGTCAGAAAGCCTAAACATTTTTTTTTTTTTTTTTTTTTTTGGGAGTTGTTTGGGAGGGTTTCAAGAAAAATCCTGGTCCTGGACAAAACAAACATGAGCACAAAATGAAGCTTCTGCCATGGGCATTGCAGTCCCCTGACCTGAAACCTATGGAAAATGAGTGGGGTGAACTGAAGAGGAGAAGCACCAACATGGAGCTGTGAATCTGAAGGATCTGGAGAGATTCTGTATGAAGGAATGGTCTCTGATCTCTTGTCAGGTGTTCTCCAAACTCATCAGGCATTATAGGAGAAGACTCAGAGCTGGTATCTTGGGAAAAGGACGTTGCAATAATTGGGTGACAATAATTGTAGCCAACGTGAACTAGAGAAAAACTTTTATTTCATAATGAGATTTTGCCCCCACTTTCCATTGGTTTACTCCAATGAAAGGTTAGAACTTTGTGAATTTTTTGAATGAAAGATCAAAAAGATTGAACAATGCAGATTTATTTTCACAGCCGTCTTTGCTCATATTTACCAAGGGTGCCAATATTAGTGGCAGGCACTATATTTATGGGGATGATTAGGAGGCCATGATGATGGAGAGAGGCCATGGGCAAATTTGGCCAGGATGCCGGGGTTACACCCTTACTCTTTTTCTGAAGGACATCCTGGGATTTTTAATGACCACAGAGAGTCAGGATCTCGTTTTAACGTCTCATACGAAGGATGGTGCTTATTGACAGTATAGTGTCCCCATCACTATACTGGGGTGTTAGGACGCACACAGACCACAGGGTGAGCACCCCCTGCTGGCCTCACTAACACCTCTACCAGCAGCAACCTAGTTTTCCCAGGAGGTCTCCCATCCAGGTACTGACCAGGCTCAACCCGGCTTAGCTTCAGTGGGCAACCAGTCTTGGGCTGCTGGCAATATGTAAAAACAATGTGTTCTTCTTACTTTTGAAAACAATGTAAAGAAGTGATTCTTACTTTCCAAGGAGTCAGCTTCTGGTTCATCACACTTTTTATTCTGAGGAGCACTTCACATTCTTGCTGTCCTTGCTTTCCTGAAATATTATCAGCAAATCAAATCACCGGCACTAGCTAGCATAAAACAGCCTAGACCAGCATGGAAATATATGGTCAAAACTTTCCAGCAAGAAGTGCTCACCCATCAGTCTCGTGAGGATGTCTTTGACCTCTGTGTGATCACATGGATGCAAGAACTCAAACAAACTCCTCCCGATCAAATCCATCTGGAAGAGAAACATTTGGGATTTACTAAAGAAGCCAGTAAAGTCATTCCAAGTACATGCAATTCATTTAGTTTTAGTGTCATCACCTGGTTAATTCCAGTGTGTGTAGTTACGCCATTAGTGGTGAAGATGACCTTGCCATTCAAAGACAACAAAAGCACAAACCCTCCAAGGGAAGAATCTAGCAACTCCCTCTCATGAGATTTAGCCGATACTCCTACAATCACAATGGCCTTTAGAAAACTTGTTTTCTTTCAACCCGTTTTCTACTTTAAACCCCTTTTCTTTCTACCTGGTGAAGGATGAGAGGACGGTGTACAGTTGTCTGGTGTGTTCAGAAGACCCCTCAGGTGCAGGTAGGCGATTGTGAGACGTATGACTGAAGCTTTGTCTCGCTGACCGTCCATATTGGGGTCCAGAGGCAGAAGAGCAATTAACTCCTCGAATAGCTGACTCTCCATCTTCCTTCTGCTCCGTGCCGCCAAGCGAGAACATGTTTTTCTCCATTCTGTGCAGACCCTGTATTTAAGTTAGTGAATTTGAATAACGATAAAAAGATATGAAGCATTATTTAACATAAACATGCAGACATTTTAAATGACATTGTTTAAGTTGTATGAGCACTGCTGTTGACCCAATTCTAGAGTCATTCAGAGGAGGGAACATACACTAGAATCATCATTTTCTCTGAAGACAGAGGGCTGACGGAAAAAGAGACGTCATGACTGCGTCACTTTGTCTTATCACTACCAAGCGCAGTTGCCTGCAGCTTCTGATACAATGTCATGCCTTCTGATATTGCCTCCCCATGTGCATGTACTTTTACATGCTTTTTTTTAATCGCCTGAAAATGTAATAAAGGTAATAATAATTGCTGATATTTGCTGGTGTAATATCCACTCATTGTAAATTTATAAAAATTGTTTTCTATATTCATACAATTATGTCTTTCTCTGCTCTAGCTTGTTTCCTAAGCTTTGTAAAATAAACCTGGTATTGTATACTACAAATAGTGTCGGCTCTGTGAACAACTGCTTTATTGACTCTATTGTACTGCAAGTCATTTTGGATAAAAGTGTCTGCTAAATGCATAAATGTAAGAGCATTTTAATTTATTTTTCATTTTAATTATATGTATTTTAATCAGAAGAAAAAAACTGAATGCCCATCAAGCGGCATGCAAATAATTATAATAATAACTTTTGCAATGTCCTGACCGATTTGCTGTTTGGGTATTATCTGAATATTTCATTCATCTGAAAAAGGGGAGGGAAATTGACAATTATTTGCATGCTACCAGAAAGTCCATGACTACATTTAATTTATTTAAAACGTTTGTTTCCTTCCCATTTTAAGTGTTTTAATTTTTCGATAAATTAACAAAAATAAAAAAATAAAAAATGTGTGTTCCAAATCCTCAGGTTAGTGAGTGCATTGAATGCATTGGCACTATTCAAAAAAAAAAAAAAAAAAAAAAAAAATAATAATAATATATATATATATATATATATATATATATATATATATATATATATATATATATATATATATATATATATATATATATATATATATATATATATATATATATATATATATATATTTATTTATTTATTTATTTATTTAAACAATGTTGTCCTTTCAACACAGCAGACTCTAAATCCACAGTGTGTCTATATTCAATATTTGTTTTGTACAAAACTGTTGTATTTGTATGTGACCATCATGGATTAAGTTTAGTTTTTGTACTCACCTCCTTTTCTTCTGCTCAATGAATATTTGTTTTCTTCTAGCTTTTCCATGGCACTCTTCTCTCCGTGGATCCCTAACCGTTTCCAAATGCTTTGAAATCATTTAAAAAAAAAAAAAAAAGTAAGATGAATCAAGCGATCATGTGCTCATGTCAGGCATGTTACCAAAGGGCATGTGGTCATACTCACTGGTTGTAATCTCTGGTCATGCTTGTGTTTATACCCATTTTCTCTGTAGGGGCCTTAAGACCCTCCCTTCATGTTCCATGTGACAGTTGGCCATTAATCACCAATAGGTTTGCATCTGTCAAAACAAGATGGTCTTTTACTTTTCTGAGAACTCAGATCTTGTAGATTTGGTTTTGAATAACAGCCACTCATGATTCCAGGAAAACTACAACCATTTTAAAAATATTTTCAATTCTATTATTTCAAAAAAAAAAAAAAATTCTGATTTCCTGTGTGCTGGCAGTTAGATAAGATAAAGACATAAATGAAACTAACATATATAAATACAGACAGTGTCAAGAGGTCAGACCAACACACGGTTACATAATCCAGTAATTCAAACAAAGCACAAACACACATTTAGTGGCCTTAGTAGATATTTTAACATTAAAATAAGAAGAAAGCACTTAAAATAATCTATTAACATTCTTAAAAACAAATTGAATTACCATAAATACAACAAATATGACACATTGTGCATCAAGTAAAATCTCCAATCTTGCAAAAGGGCTGCTGAGTCATTTTAACACCCAAATCAAATACGAAAATTAACACAGCTGTGCTTGAAACATTACCTTAAAGTTAAACACTCCCCACATGGATCGCTGAAAACCATGTTTGAGTCTGGGCTTGTAATAGTAGTCCATTGTCCATTGCCTGAACATATCTGTAAGGATACATTTCATAGTTGGTATCACTGCAGACGAACTCTTAATTTTCATGTTAGTCCTTTGATACTTTCCCATGCACATCACTTTATCTCTGAAATGCAGATGCATGCATCTCACTTGAAGCATATTTTGGTCAAAGCAAATATTTGGTGGCATAGAACCAAGGTGGAATCACAGGCATCTGTAAACAAATTCCAAGCAAAAGTAAAACTAAAAAGAATCATTAAATGGTGCCTGATTTGCTCCGTTCTCCTTCCCCTCTGGTTAGGAGAATGAACATACAGGCAACAGGCGACGTGCTGCCCCAGTACCCTGTTGGATCTATGTGATTTATTGACATTTGCTTTCTGTGATTGGCTTGCTCTAACCACAGCTTTGTTCACTGAGATAATGCATGCTTTACTTTGTTTTGTATTTTACTAGAACAACACTACCTAAAATAATCTTTTTCTTTTTAATCTGCTTATAATGATAAAGGACACTATCACAATAAACCATTTTTTTTTTTTTTTTTATTATTAGATATTACGTTTTATTAAAAGTTGAGCATTTGGCATTACACCATTAGTCCATTGGCATTGAATTGTGTAATGTAGCAGTTTCATCAGCAGGTGCTTGACCCGTTCAAGAGTTTACTATCTTCACATCTGGCGCCACTGGGATCCTGTTGATGCCTAGATTCCACAATGAGCTCCATACCCACCCTTAGAAGTGTGCCAATCTCGCATGGCCGGAATAAACAATGGGCTGATTTTAATGTTTGGGAATTATGCTTACTTGTTATGATAACATTCTATTAGAATAAAGAGGGGAGCAGAAACTGATGGAATTCCATCAAATATTTCAAACTTGAGGGAAAAATACTACTTCCAAATTAAGTTAATTTACTTACCTCACTGCGGTTTTAAGGATGAATTGATTGATTTATTAATTTTAACAGTTTTATCTCTATTTGGGCTGGACTATTCCATTCACCTGCATTATTTTAACTATTCTCATCTGCCAGTGTGACTCTTAAGAAAGCAAACCACAGCACATTAAACAAATAAATGATCCTGGGTGGTCAAGATGCTGTTCAGACCATGCAGATCGACAATTTCCTGTTGACAGAAAGTTTAGAGTGCTGGGAAATGATTTCCACTTGAGCACTTAAGTGATGAACACGTTAATTTAAAAACAAATAGCTAAGACTTAGTCTACTAATACGATAAATATATAAAATATATGTATTTGTATAATAATATATGAATACATTATAATAAACATAACAAAGAATCTCCTCCTAAAGTTGCTTTTTTACTAAACTATTATTTCATTTTCGATTACTCGAAATCTCTTTTCACCTGGTGTTGCTATTGGTTCTTACCCCAGTCAGTTATCTTCTCCGCCCTCTGATTGGCTGAGAGGCGGGTCATTCTATTGAATGAGTAACGGAAGTAGATTCGGACGTTGGTGCTCATTTTGACAGGAGTGAACGCACAATTCAGGTAGAACTTGTGTTACATGCTGTTATTAATATATGGGATATTGTTTAAACAGAAAGCGTATGCTCTATTTTAGATGATAGGATATTTGTATAGAAAATTATTGCATATTTGTTTGGATAGCGCGCACAGATTTGCGGGATTTCATTGTTTGATTTCCTGCACTATCAACTGTGCTAACAGTATTAGCGGGTCAGTTAAGTCCCAGAATTGAAAGAGAAACTCTCCGTGTCAGTGCTGGTTCACCTTTTAGCCTTAAGGACAATATTTTGACTCTGTATGTCTAGAGGTTTACATATCCAAAACAATCTACTCAACTATTGGCTTATTAGCTGTGTGTGTGAGAGAGTGTGAGAGAGAGTGAGTGAGTGAGTGAGTGAGTGAGTGAGTGAGTGAGTGAGTGAGTGTGTGTGTGTGTGTGTGTGTGTGTGTGTGTGTGTGTGTGTGTGTGTGTGTGTGTGTGTGTGTGTGAGTGAGTGTGAGTGAGAGTGAGAGAGATGTAAGGATGTAAAGCTATGATGTGAACCCACAATAATAACCAGGTCATTTTGTTCTTTTACATAGTATGATATGTAATCAGTGATTCCTTCATGCTTTTGTGAATTTTCAGTGGAGAGAGATCTAGCTGCCTAAAGTTTGAAATGGTGGACTCCCAGTATTACCTCCCAAATGACATTGGGATCTCTGCTCTGGATTGCCGGGAGGCTTTCAGGCTGCTGTCTCCCAAAGAGCAATTGTATGCACACTACCTCTCCCGGGCGTCCTGGTACGGTGGCCTGGCTGTGCTGATCCAGACGTCGCCTGAGTCTGCCAACATCTATGTACTGCTGCAAAAATTGTTCCGCGCACAGGCGCCACTGCAGCTGAAGGCAACGGCGACTGCAGCTGGACTGAGCGCAGAGGAATATCAGGTAGTGTTACGAACCTGTTACGAACACCAAAGTTAACATCTGCTCTGTTCATTGTCGTAACAAAGTTCTATCTCATTCTAGGCCTTCCTCGTATATGCTGCTGGGATTTATGCAAACATGGGGAACTACAAGTCGTTTGGGGACACCAAATTCATCCCCAACCTACCAAAGGTGAAATACCCTACTTAATATATCCCATTTGTAGTCTGTCATGCTTTTATGTAACATAAAACATAAACATCCCAGCAGTTTTAGTGTTTGATAACTATGCCTTTTTATATCCAGGATAAGTTCAAGGCTCTGGTGTGGGAGAGCCTGGCGTTTGAGGAAAACCCCAAGGACATAGAGTCGCTGTGGAGCTGCTGCTCTGAGCTCCTCTACTCCCTAGAAGACAAGCTGAAACAGCTTGGTCTGGGTGAGAAGGTAAAAGAATAATTAAAAAAAAAAAAATTTTTATACAGCTTAGTCTCAGGTTGATGTTTTACTATTGCTATTCTCTCCTAGGGGATCACAACTTACTTCTCAGGGAACTGCTGCTTAGAAGATGCAGAGTTTGCCCAGAAATTTCTGGACTCCAAGGTATCCACCTTAGATATTTTCTGTGAATGTGTTAGATTTCCGATTCATTAGCCGCTATTGGTAGATAACTAGAAGAATGACAAAGCAGTAAAACTGCTGGTAAAACTATTTGAGCTACAAAATAGTGAGTTTATAATTACCATAATAAATATGATACACCAGTTTGCAACATCAAGCAGCATAACAGACTGTTTTTGTACAGCTAAAATAACTGGAAGCCGTGCACATTCCCAATAGCTGTATTGTTCCTTGGAGTAATATTAAAACTGTGGAATTAATATGGTGTATGACACATGTAGGCCTGGTTTCACAGAAAGGGCTTAGATGGCGGCCCTGAATAATCGGCTGCGGCCCGGAGGCTTGCTCCAAACTTCATTTCGTTATACTGTACTTGTACATGTGTAATGACAAATAAACTTGAAACTTGAAACTAGATTAAGCCAGGATTAGGCCTCAATTAGGACATTTAAGATTTTATAAACTTGCCATTTTGAGACAAAACAATGGATCTGACATATTTTAAGATATGACAGTGCAAGTTGCTTTCAGTTAAAACAGCTCAAACATGCATTATAGTCTTATAGTCTTAAACCGTATCTTTGAAACAGGGGGGTAGAGTATTATCTCTTTCCGTTATTAATGCATTAATGCAATATACAAATAATTTTCCATATTTGTAAAGATGAAGTCCTGTGTTTTGATCCCAGGAAACACGCATACTGGCAAAAATGTTAAACACTGAATACATTTTGAATTAAAGCATTGAATAAATGGAATATATATCAGTAATAATTTACAATAATTAACATTATTGAATGCAGTGTCATGAGCGAACAATGAACAATACTTCAACAGCATTTACTAATCCAGGTTCATTTCTACATATACTAATATGTGTTGTGTAAATGAACATCTGTTAATGTGCTATGAAAAACATGAATTAGCATTGAATGAGTTCATAAATGAACATTAATCTATAATAAAAACTGTATTTTTATTGTTCATTAATTGTGCATGATGGCTAATTTTAACCAATTGAACCATGTTGTAACTTGATCTTGTTTTATCCTCACTGACAGCAGCTATTGCTGAATGAATAAACTAGTTTACCAATAATGTTCACTCACATTTAGACTACTGTCTGTCCTTGTAGAAACTGAGTGCCTACAACACCCGTCTGTTCAAGACTGAAATAGATGGCAAGCGGTGCTATGAAGTGCGTTTGGCATCTGCCGAGAAGGCGGGTGAGTATAAAGACTGGTTTATATGTTGTGTATTACTTTTCATTTCATCTGCGGTTTTTCCTTCTCTCTATTATTTTCTCATTGCCGTCTTTATTTCCCTCCCATCTGCAGACTGCTGCGACGCTGAGAAGGGCGGTGAAGCTTTTTGTGGCAGATATGAATTTGAGGATGCTGTGTTCTCTGTTAAGAGGGGCGATTATTCCTTTCTTATGGAGAAAGTGTGTCAGAACTTGGAAAAAGCCATGGTATGACAACGTTCAACCTGGAAAAACACTGAATCATTGATACTTTGGGATTGCGGAATGAACAGCATGACCATTTGAAGCACGAGTAAAGGTTTTTTTTTTTTTTTGTGTCTCAGGCTCATGCAGCCAATGAAAACCAGAAGAAGATGCTGGAAGAGTATATCCGCAGTTTCACCTATGGCTCAGTGGAAGCCCATAAAGAAGGGTCCCGTTTTTGGATCAAAGACAAAGGACCTATTGTGGAGAGGTGCTTGACCCATATTCAGCAGACCTGTGGTCTTTTACATAAAGCTAAATTGAACAAACAAAGTTTAAGTGTAGGTTAAAAGCTGACAAGACCAAACAAATCCAACCCCGGTTTAGATTCAACAGTATCACAACGCTTGTTATAAACATTCTACGGCAACTTTGATTCAGAGTTTATAATTATGTCTGACATCTGCCGCAAACAGCCAATCGCATGAAACATGGAGAGCGTCAGTCTGATTCACTCAGCGTCAGCTCTGTTCTGATAGTTCTCTGTTGAATATTTATACAGAGATTGTTAGGAGACACATTTACAAGGCAAGAATAAACACTGCTGCTGCTGAGAAAGTTTAAAAAACGGCTGCTGAAAGAAAACGTCTATATCAATGCAAGTGAATCAACTGAATTTCATTTTTATAGGTTTACAGTGAGCTTAAAAGAAAACAAGCAAAGTTGTTTTAAAAACATTATAAATGTGAATGCGTTTTTGAGTATTCAGACAGACGCAGACCATGGTATAAATAATTAGAAACGAAAGCGGATTGATTTTTTTTTTTTTTTTGTGTTTGTTTTTTTCAGCACCTTTGCCTTTATGCAGATTTGTAATTGTAGAGAGGACAGGAGAGAGAGAGCGAGAGAGGGGAGGATAGGATCAGGAAAGGGCCATTAGCCAGAATTTGAACTAGGGTGGCCCAAAGTGAGGTCATCGGCTCAGATGAAAGCCGGGTGATTTTAGTCTCAAATTATTTTACTGTCTAGTGCTTTAATTTGGAGCAATATACTGAATGTAGGAGGAGTGAGTTTACTACATCAGATATATATGCCACTTTCCTCACAGCTGATTGGTTCATTTTTGGTGGAATAATAAGTGCTTCGGAGCATGTTAGCCGTGTAGCATTAGTTAACATGGCGATGAACACAGCTAAAAACTAATGAACCCCCCCAAAACAGAGTTTGTGCAAAGTAAACTCAAACTTAACTGGATTGCCACGGGCTATTGATATAGACTTAAATGTTTGATTTCATTGTTGAGCTAGGCTTATTGTTCTTTTCCATTTGTTATTTCTATTACAAACCTTTTTTTATTCTTTTTTTTTAACAGTTACATTGGTTTTATTGAGAGCTACAGAGATCCGTTTGGCTCAAGGGGTGAATTTGAAGGTAAGATGAAATATTGTCCAGATGTTTTAATTTATTCAGAAATACACATAAAAATGCAATTTATACATACAAAGGCTTGAATACGCCTCATCTATGATGAAAGTGTTTTAATTCCTGAATTAAAATGTTATTGTAATGAAGAAAAAAAGTATCATTAAAAAAATGAAATTCTTAAGTAGTTTGGGATAATCTTTTTATTTTATTTTTATTTAATAATATAGTAATAATTAGGATGATGATGATAATATTTATGATAATGATTATTATTTTCTCAACGTTTATCCACCAGTCATGTGGTGCAACCAACATGCAAAAACCCCCAGGAAATCATTTCACACAAATTGCTCAAACATCAAGTAACTGTTGTAGATTCCCAGTTATGACTTCTGTTTCTCTCTCTCCTTCGCACTTACCATCTTGCACAATAGGTTTTGTTGCCGTGGTGAACAAGGCCATGAGCGCTCGCTTTGCTCAGTTGGTGAGCTCGGCCGAGGTCTTGCTTCCAGAGCTGCCTTGGCCTCCAGCCTTTGAGAAGGACCGCTTCCTCAAGCCAGACTTCACCTCTCTGGATGTACTCACCTTTGCCGGCAGTGGCATTCCTGCAGGAATCAACATTCCAAACTGTGAGTCCTCTGAACTGACATGGATTTTTTTCTGTATGCAGTCAGGTTTAATTGATAAATGTTGAAGTTATGATATGAGAAGTTTTAACCATTTATCTGTCTGTAGATGATGACATCAGACAGACAGAAGGTTTTAAGAACGTGTCCCTTGGGAATGTGCTGGCTGTTGCGTATGCCACGCAAAAGGACAAGCTCACCTTTCTTGAAGAGAATGACAAGGTAAGACTGATGGCTGTCTGTAAGGTTCTAATGCAGGGGTGCTCAATTCTGTTCCAACCCTGATCAAACACACTTAAACCAGCTAATTGACCTATCAGTAAGCCGAACGTAACATGAGGCTTCTCTCGATTGCGTTGTGATCTGTAAACCCTCGCTTCCAAATTAATCTTGTTACCCACCATATTTATTATTTTTAAACCTTTTATATATCCCTCCATGGCATATTTAAGTCCCACTTGAATGCTCCTCGATGAGAGGTGGTCCTTCTGTGTCCAAATTTGATCAAAAAACATATTGGGACAAGGTTTTCACACTGACAGCTGTCATTGTAAGACAGTTAGCAACTCTGCTTGTTTGTCCGAGTTAGCAACAGTAACTAAGGGGGGTGGGGCTTACCGATACTTGATAAATACAAACAGGTGTGTTAGATCAAGGGTAGATCTGAACTCTGCAGGTAGGACGATCTCCAGAAACAGGATTGGGCACCCATACCCCCGGTTTCACAGACAAGGCTTAGGCCTAGTTCCAGACTAAAATGCACTGAAAGCAACTTGCACTGTCATATCTTAAAACATGTCAGTGCCATTGTTTTGTCTCAAGATGCTTACCAGTAATTGATTTAAGGCATGTTTATAAAAGCTACATAAATGCCCTAATTGAACGAAGGCCTAATCCTGGCTTAATCTAAGCCCTGTTTGTGAAACCAAGCCATAGTCTAATGAATCAAACGTGTTGCAGTAGAGGCTCAGAGTGGTCATTTCTCTTCCTCTGTGGCTTTACACCTGTAGGACCTGTACATCAAATGGAAAGGGCCTTCTTTTGAGGTGCAGGTTGGACTCCATGAGCTGCTGGGTCATGGCAGCGGAAAGCTCTTTGTTCAGGTAGAGAAGCACAAGCAGATCAACATGTTGCTGCATATATATGACTTGTCGGTTTTATGCACCAAAAAGGAACATTTTTGGCTTTCTAGTGATAGAATAGTTCTGTTTAAGATTTATTTATAAATGGTTTGGTTTATGCATGCCGAGTCAGTAAGATTTAACAAAAAAAAAAGAAATTAATTCTTGTTTTCACAATGATTCAAAGTGACCGTAAAGACAAACGATTTAGAATTCAATTAAATGGGTAATACTTTACAAATAAGGTTTAATTTGTTAAAATAAGTTAATTAACATGAACTAACAATAAAAAATATTTCTAAAGAATTTGTTAATCTTAGTTCATGTTAATTAGCAATTCTTCTGTTTAGTTATGAAGTTTACCAGGGTCTGCTATTGGAGCTTAAACTCTCAATAGAGCATTGTAGCCAGAACATTTAATGCATACACATGTTTCACGGTTTCTTTATCTTATGTGTTTGTATTGAAACAGGATGATAAGGGAAAATTCAACTTTGATCAAACTGCTGTTCGTAATCCAGAAACTGGGGAACCGGTGAGTTGTTTACCTTGTCGTCCTGTTCATTACTGGATTCCACTGTGCTTTACCCTCTTTATAAACTGCATTGCCAATCACAGTCATGAAATGGACCTTTTGACTTTCAGATCTCGAGCTGGTACAAGGGCAGCGAGACATGGGACAGCAAGTTCTCCACCATCGCCTCGTCCTATGAGGAGTGTCGGGCTGAGTGTGTAGGTCTCTACCTGTGTCTCAACAAACAGGTGCTCAGGTGAGTCACTGAACATCCAGTCACTTCTGCATGGATTCACTCAGATATGAATGCTAAGCAATTTGTGTGTGTGTACGTGGCAGTATTTTCGGGCATGAAGGGGAGGATGCAGAGGAGGTGGTGTACGTGAACTGGCTGACCATGGTGCGTGCCGGCCTGCTAGGACTGGAGTTCTACACGCCTGAGAGCAAGAGCTGGAGACAGGTGAGATTCAGATGCATGTCTGTCCAGAAAACATTACTCTTTTGCTTGGTTATCTTCTCGTGTTGACATTATGCTGGCATCTCGCTGTCGTAGGCACACATGCAGGCCCGGTTTGTGATTTTGCGGGTTCTGCTGGAGGCTGGAGAGGGGCTGGTTGGTCTGAAGGAATGCACTGGGACAGATGGACGACCAGATGCTGTCATAACCATCGACCGCAGCAAGATCAACACAGTGGGCAAGAGCGCCATCCAGAGGTTCCTCTGTAAACTGCAGGTACAGCCATTTTACTGTTCAGTGTTCTGCTACCTGTTATTAAAAATAGTATGCGAGACAGAACACATTATGCAACAGAAAACATTTCCAACAGTAGTATGACCACGTGACATTGCATGTTAGTGAGTTATAGAATATAATATTCTAAATATATAGTCAAACCAAAAATTATTGACACCAGATATAATTTGATGCGTTCATTTTATGTAAGTGAGGATAGCAAAATAAAGTAAACTGTGACCACATTATAACCAAAAATTCTTCATACAGTGGACTACCAGTAAAATTGATACAAATTTGGGACCAAAATTATTCAGACACTTTGACCAGACCGTGTTTTTTTCTTTAATTGCTAATGCGACCTCTTACGCCACAGACTGAACAAAACGAGCATTGCTTGGTAATTGGTTGATCTAAATGGGTATTATCTAATTGTGAACAGCTGACAGCTGATTGGTTGATTGTAATCCATTACATGCCTTTCTATCAGTTATCTGACATTATCAAGATGAATTTGTTCTGACACGGTTTAACTCTGAGTTCTTGTCATATTTCATTACCATTTTCTAAACTATAGCGAACAAACTGGGATAATGTGAGAAATGTTGAAGGTGTCTGAATAAATTTAGGTTTGACTGGTTATTTAGAAATAACTTTTTATTTTTATTTATTTAATGTCTTACCTTTTGGTAGTCTGATACAGTAGTGACTAAATTACTGTTTGTTTTTATTATTTTGAAATGGTTTTTATTTGTATGTTATCATTTTATTTAAAGTATTAGTAATTTTGTTGTTTATTACTTTTAATATGCCTATATAATTTAACCGAACAGAATTTTTTACAGAATTTTTGTACTTCGAATGAAACTAAACAAAAATGAGAAATGCAACTAGCTGAAATAAAATGCTTAATTATTTTATTTCAGTTAATGTGAAGTATTTAACTGTGTGACTATACTTTTTCTCGTAATTGTGACTTATTATTTATAATATAAGCTTATGCGAAGATGTTTAGGATTTCGGCATGTTCCAACTCTGACCTGCGAATTCATATTACGGGAAGACGTGACCAATAGAAGATCAAGAAGTCACGGCGCAAATGAAAACACACTTCTTTTTACAGTAAAGTGGAGTAGATTGTATATTTTTACTTTCTGGATTTATTATTATTTGTTATGTGTTGAATTTATGTTTATAATAAAAGACGCCGCAGAGTGTGATGCCATATCACGACCGTTGCAGTGTCCATAGAAATTTTGTGTGCTCAAAGTTTAGTGTGACCACGGCTTGAGGGAACAGAAGCGAACGTCAAAATTCTGCATGTAGCCATGATGATTCATTTTTTTGTAAAGGTGCACAAGTCAACAGCCGATGTGGAGGGAGGAAGGGCTCTGTATGAAGGCTACTCTGCTGTGACTGCTGACGGCACCCACGATTTCCTGCGCCTCAGAGAGACGGTTCTGCTCCGTAAGGAAGCTCGTAAGATGTTTGTCCAGGCTAATACCTACATCAAAGGTTTGTGTTCAGCCATATACTAAAAATTGTCATTCTTGTATGATCAGATACAGAAACACAGCTACACATATACATGAGGAATAATGTGCTGCTGTTTGTGTTGTAGATGACGCTGTGAAGCTGGTTGAGTATGAAGGCAGCGCTGAAGGGCTTATCCAGTCCTTCGTCGAGCGCTTCCCCGATGATGCTGAGGAGGTAGAGGCCCAGCTGCTGGAAATGACCCTCACGGATTCCACCTGCTGGTGCTGAGAGGACATGGTGCTGTGGAAGACATACTCTCAGACGAGTATCGGGCCACACTGAGTCACAGCAACTTTCGGAAATGAAAAACAGGCTGCAGAGTGCACAAGGAAGGGACTGGTAAAGATTATAAAACCATTGACGTATAGGAGGAAGGAAGAACCGCACATAAACACGGGAACATAACCCCAAGCTCTTTACCTTACTACCATTTTCTTTCAATTTTGTCTATTCACTTCTAAACAAAGGCAACTCTGATAAGAGTTTTAATGAGAAATTTCTGTTCCTGCTTCAAATCAGACCGCAGCCCACACTTCCCACATAGGCATGTGAAAGCACCGACAAGAGTGAACTTGCTGTGTGAGGGTGGGACTTATGTAATCACAACACGTAACACACTTCCTCAACTTACTTTAAAATAGAAACATACTCTGCGCTAACTTCAAATCATATCTAGTGTATAGCTCATATGCCGATTCACTGATATCTAGGAGAAATGGTAGCATTCGTTCTTAAGAAAATAAATTCTTCATTGTTTACAGTATTTTCAGTTCCTCAAAGTGGCAAAGTGTTCAGTGTGGACTTTGAACACCAACAGTCCATACCAAATAAAACCAATTATTTACAAAGATATTGTATTGTTGTTTACTTTCAAAATACCAAAACATTTGTACAATGCATTTCATATAAATATTATCATGATGTAAGGTGAACAATAAGATAATATATAACTCAATACTGACCATCTCACAAATGAGAAATTTCCATAACTGGTTAATTACCCACACAGTTTTTACATTAGACTAAAAGGAAAGAAAATTAAGAACTGAAAGTTGGAGTAATGAATCCAGTCATTAATAACCAAACTATAAGGATATAACATGTATAACTTAACATATATAACAAGAGAAAATGCCTTATTGCAATATATATACCAACAAAATCTCACAACACCAGCTGAACACTATCCATAACTACCAGTAATGGACACAAAAATAGGCTGATTTTGCATCTTACAAGCTACACTCTTAAAAAAAGAGGGATTTTGCTGCAAGATCGATTTTGGCTCCCCAAACCTGAACCTTTCAGTCAGCAGTTCTTAAAATATATATTTTTTTCTTATTATTATGAAGAATATTTTAAGAATCTAAAACCAACATTTTGTGCAATGAAAAAGTTGAGTGAATGTTGAAGGTTCTTCATGGAACCATAGATGCCAATAAAGAACCTTTTATTTTTAAGAGTGTAATCTTGCAGTCAATATTAAATTAATTCAGTGAAAATAAAGCTCAAATAATTTGAGCTCCATTACAAGCTTATTATTATTATGATTTTATGTGACAAACCAGGCATGCTGTATAAAATACAGAATTGCTTTGACCCACATATAGCATCTGACAAAAAGTCCCATATTATGAAGCCTCCTCTGTGAGATCCACCGCGCCCCCTCTGTTCAGTTTCTGGGACCTTTCATCCTGATTGGACACCTGGTAAATAAGGGAAACCATACTCGCACCCATGCTCTGCAGGTCTTGAACCTGGGCGTTAGATGGGAGAGGTGTTAACTCCCCGTCTTTCCTCCAGTACAGGCTGTAATCCTCTGGCCGGTCCACCCCAAACTTCGAAGCACAGAGCTGAGCCATAGCCTCACTGTCGAGGGCAGTCTTCCACATTAGGGTTTTCACCATGCTACGGTCACCGTCTTGAAACAGCACCTTTATAAATCTCTGTGGCATAGAAACACATAGAGCTCTTGTTTTTATTGGTACTTTTGATATAAATTTTAATACACGATTCACAGTGCTGGGTAGTAATTGATTATATGTAATCTGGATTATGTAATCAGATTCCAAAATTAAGTACTTGGATTACATTTTAAAATACTCATCAGATTACAGTTCCTTTTTTGTAATTGATTACATGATTACATGTTATTCTTACAACGGCAGTAAATTATTCATAGTTCATTGATTCCTTTCAAAAAAGCTGCTTGTATACGTTCAGAAGGTCTTCCAGGTGTGTGGAATTGCACACACAGACCATTTCACTATCATTGAAAACTGAGTCCCACATAGCCTCTGTTCACTGGATTTACACAAATCATTCCACTTTTAAGAAGTGTTTTCTCAGCATTGCATATCTAATCAGCTCCTGACGAACACATTATTATTTGAAATATCACTCAGTGAGTCATTTAACCATGTATTACAGTCTTTGGAAGGCTTTTGTCTTTCAGACACATTAAAATGTACAAATTCCTGTCTGGGAAACCCTGAAGTGATGTAATATTTAGCGCACTTCATGTTGTTAAGAAAGAATGGAATATATTTTTTCTCATTGTATTTTTATATCAATATGGTACAAGGTTATCCTATTCAAATCAATGTGATAAACGAGTTAGGTCAAAAGTAATCAGGTTATATTATCTTAAATATGTGAAGTAATGGATTACGTTATAAGTACAATTTTTGGACTCTGTAACCAACTACAGTTTGTAAGTAATCTACCCAGCAGCACTGACGATTTATCAGTGCTGATGTATTTTGCTTTGTTCAACCAGAATATCTGACCTGGTGCAATTTGTTGTCTTTCTGATTTGTGGTTTCGTTGCTCCGACGCCGACTCCATTCTTTCAGAGACTCTCTGGCCTGGTTTGTGAGGCCGCTGAGTGGCACATCCTCTGGCTGACTCTGAATCAGACTCAGACTGGCATAGAGACTTGTCAGATAGTAACCTCCTTCAAGAGAATAATTTGTATTATTATATATTATATAAATTGAATTTATTTGTTATTTATACAGTTCAAAGTCGCTTTACAGAATGAAAACTTGAGTTTGAAAATGAATATTTGTATATTGATTAGTTGTGGAGCTAAAGATTCCAAAGTATTTATCCATACCTTCTCCTGTAAGCCAAGAGCTTTCCAAAAGCTCCATCATATACTCCACCTCCAGAGAGATCTCTGGCATATTGCACAACACCATCACGTAGGAGAGAGCAGGCAAGAAGTCATCTGCTCCAAATTCCTGACCTGTTTTTAGGGATACAGATAGCAAGGACTCATTACATTGATCGATCATGACCGTTTAGACATTTATAATTTAACAAAAGATTATTATTTTCATCCTTCCATCGGGTCATTTTTACCTGAAACACATTTTTAAAAATTGAGTGCCCATCGGAGTGGTCCAAGACCCTAGGACTTTTGTCGCACTTGAACCACAAATACACAAAAAATGGACTGGATTCAAGGAGTTTTGTGCTTAAAATTTAAAAAAGTAACAAATACTTCCCTTGCAGGTCAATTTGACCCCCTTGGGAATGAATGGAATGCGAGGAATGCTGCTCAAAATTCAAACTAAAAATGCTAAATCTTTACCAAAATTTTTTATAATATCTACAATGCATACTGGAGAGAACTGAATTTAGGAGTTCTCAGCGGAACAGCTCATTTGCTCCATATAGAGCTACAAGGCCATCTAGAGGCAAGATTTCTGAAATATCATGTTATATATATTTTATTTTTTTCTGCAAGAGGTCAGCAAAGACCCAATGTAAGACATTTTGAGCTGAATTAAAAGGGTTATGCATGAAATTGTGAGGTATTTTGAATTTAAGTTGAAAGAATGTGCTTAAATTTATTTATTATTATTGATAAAATCTAGTAATTTAAATGCAAATAAAATACAAAATAACAAAAATCTACAAAAATAGCATTAAAAATAACAAAAAATATCAAAATTAAATTAAATAAGCTTTCAGGGCAAAAAAAAAAGTAAATTAAAAAAATTATTTTAGGGCTTTGGGTCATTTTGACCCGCGAGGGAAGGATTTGTTACAAAGTGCGAGGGAGGGATGAGGATTAAATAAATGCTAGTCTTTTGAACTTTATATTCATCAAAGAATCCTGAAACAAATGTAGCATTGGTTCCACAAAAATACTTAGCAGCACAACTGTTTTCAACATTGATAATAAGAAGAAATGTTTTTGAGCAGCAAATCAGCATATTAGCATGAGTTCTGAAGTTCATGTGGCACTAAAGACTGGAGTAATGATGCTGAAAATTCAGGAATAAATCATATTTTAAAATGCATTAAAATAAAAAAGTTATTTTAAATTATAATATTTCACAATATTACTGTTTTACTGTATGTTTGATCAAATAAAAATAAATAAAAATGCAGCCTTTATGCAACATTAAAAAATAACTTACCAACCCCAAACTTTGGAACAGTAAGTAATTCAGAAAATTCAGTACCATGGTGTTATATATCAAAATACTATGGTATTAACATCTGATACCACAGTACATTTTGTAAGGGTACTCACACAGTTGAAATAATGATTCTGAAAAATCAGCTTCATCGTCACAGGAATAAATTACATTTCAAAATATAATAAAATAGAAAACTATCTTAATTGTTAATAATATTTCCCAATATTACTTTTTTTTTTTTTTTTTACTGTATTCGATCAAATAAATGCAGCCCTGGTGAGCATTAGAGAATTCTTTCAAAAACATTAAAAATATCTTACTGACCCCAAACTTGAAGCTAGAGTATGTGCACAAATAAATCTACATGTATATAATAAACCAATGTTATTTAAGAACTTCATTACCTGATTTGTTTTTCATGGCTTTGTAAATGAGTTTGCAGATCTGCAGGAGTAGCAGCACTTTGTCAATGGGTGAGTAAGCCCGCTGCATTAGAGTCAACTTGTGCTTAATTTTCTCAATGCCCTGGGCGTCAGGAACGCCCACCTGAACCCCAAAGAGCTTCTGCGGTGAGGCTCCTTTGGCTCTTTGCAAGCTGTCCATCATTCTCTGGAAGGAACCATCTCGTTTGTGCAGGGTCTGTAGAGCAGCATCAATCTGAGGCTTCAGAGGCTTCAGCACACAGCGGAACATGGCTTTCTCCAGCGCTTGGTCTGCACAAAGGAAAATGCGGTGGTATTTCACCATTTAACTTGTTTGAATGATGCAACATTATTACATTAAATCATACTGATTTAAATACCTTTCTCGTTTTCAGTCAGAAGAGTTTCTATTGGAGGTTCAAGCTCTCCACACTCCAGAAGGAACGCTTTGGCCTGACTGATGAAGAGACGCAAATCCTGGAGCAGCTGTACAGCAGAGGTCAAGCACTGGGGCTTCAGCGTCTCTCTCTGCTGCCTCAGGAAGTCCTGAACCAGAGATCCAAACGCCATGCGGCGGTCACGAGACAGGTCCTCTACCATCCGCGCCACTCGCTTCTCTGGAGCGAAAAAGGATATGAAGGCGGCGCTCATCTTGCGTAGGGCGGACATGGATTTCCTGGGAGGCGGCGTGACAGGGTTGCTAGTGCCTCGTACGAGGGGAGGACGCTCGGGACTCTCGTCAGTCTCGTCGAGGCTGCTAAGTGAACTGCTGCTGTCCAGCTCACTAAGGGACGGAGCGTGTCGCTGTTCCAGAACAAGCCCTTCCTCGTCATCCTCGTCTTCTTCCTGTCCTTTCTGCTCCAGGATTTTTGCCTGGGCCTAAAAGCGCAAAAAGACAGTGATGAAAACACATAAACTAAACTAAAATGTCCAGTAAAATCGGTGCTGAAATGTCTCAGTACCTTCTGAAGAGTCTTGGGCATCTGATAGTCGTCTTCTTCAGCAGTGGGAGAAAGAATAGGGCTGACCATGGTCTTCTTCTGAGACGCTACACAAGGTTTCATATAGTCTGTGGCTTCCTGCTCAGTATTCTTGATAGCTTCCTCACCAGCCTGAACTGCAACAGGTGGGGTCATCTGTTTTGTAGCTATTAATCTCGCTTTGCATTTGGCTTTAGCCAGTAACGGTGGTGGAGGTGGTGGGATGACAGGTGGTGACAGGGGGCTGGAATTTTCAGTGGAGACTCGAACCTTTATGCTGGTTTTGAAATGATGACGTCTGTGCATGGCGTTGCGACCAGGATAGTCTTGTAGAAAGAGAGGGTTGACGAAACACAAACCTTTGCCTCCCCCGTAATTCAGCTCACAGGGACTCCGTGTTTGGATTGGACAAAGCTCCTGGAATGGGGTGGGGTTTAGGTTGATGGGCGTTGAGCAGTCTTCTGGGCTTGGAGTTGGGGGCAAGAGTTTGTCAGCGGCAAGAGGTTCATTACGAGGACCCCGGACATTTAAGTGGGAACTCCAGAACTCTGTGGGATACATCATTGATGATGAACATGTTTTATGATGCATATCAGCTGACATTTATGAACTCTAAAATCGTTTGAGTGAACAATAAATTATCATCAGTTATTGAATATAGAAGTGACTGATAAAGAATTAAATGAAATTAAAATTACATTTCCACTATTTTTTTAATTTTTAGATTAAACTTAAATATTATATATATATATATATGATCCTTCAGAAATCACATGATCCTTCAGAAATCATTCTAATATGATGACTTGGTGCTCAAGAAACATTTATTATTATAATGCTTAGTATTTTTGTGGAAACCATGTAGCAGCTTTTAAAGATTCTTTGATGAATATAAAGTTCAAAAGAACAGCATTTATTTGAAATATAAATGTTTTGTAGCATTATACATTTCTTTACTGTCAACGTTGATCAATTTAATGCATCCTTGCTGAATAAAAGTATTAATTTCTTTAAAAAAAAAAAAAACTTTTGCAACTTTCTTTTTGCACTGTATGCTTTTTTTGTACAAAAAAGTATAAAATAACCTATGCTCTACCTATAATTCTGGGATTGGTGTAGCATGAGGATCCATAAAATGCCTGACAGAAAGGTGCCTTACAAACCTTTAATTCATTTCAACAGATAATAAACTTGTACCTACCCACACCCATATGAGAGATTGACTCCAACTGTTTGTGTGATGAAGCCTTGGCTATTGCTTCAGGCAGCTCCAGAGTGAAAGGAAGCACATCCCTAAAATACAGATAAAGAATAATGGAATAGAAATGTCATATTTAGGGAGTGTCTTGCTGTTGTTGTAGATAGAACATACTAGTAAAATACTAAATACTAATTCATACCGACTGACACAGTAGAAGGCAATGAGTCTGCACAGATCTGGGAAACTGATAGCTGAGCTTTCCAAAGAGAAGGCTGTTAATAAAAAGGAAATGGTTTAGTCACCAAAAGCCGATGACTAGTACTGACATCAAATTTAATTAAAAATAAAAACAGAATAGTATTGCCTACTATATTAATTTGTCTAAATTTATCTTTTGAAATATTAAATGGGTTTTTTAAGGGATTGTTTATTCTAAATTCTGTCATTAATTACTTACCATCATGTCGTTACAAACCCGTAAATCCTTCGTTCATCTTCGGAACACAAATGAAGATATTTTTGATGAAATCCGAGAGCTTCAAGGTCCACTTTCAAGGTCCAGAAAGATAGTAAAAACATAGTAAAAATCGTCCATGTGACTACAGTGGTTCAACCTTAATTTTATGAAGCGACGACAGTGTAAGAGACTGGCACAAGCCAGAATGAAATTGTTGAATTATTTTGGTTTATTTTTGCACACAAAAAGTATTCTCATTGCTTCATAAAATTAAGGTTGAACCACTGTAGTCACATAGATGATTTTTACTATGTTTTTACTATCTTTTTGGATCTTGAAGCTCTCGGATTTCATCAAAAATATCTTAATTTGTGTTCCAAAGATATTCCGACAGATGAACGGATTTGTCTTACGACATGAGGGTGAGTAATTAATGTCAGAATTTAGATTTTTGGGTGAACTATCCCTTTAAAATGCATGTATATATTATTATTAATTGTTTTTTTTCAAGCTTTATTGCTTACTTGCATAAAATTCATTCAAGATAACAATCTTAATTTATTTCTACAAACTCACCTGAGTCCTCTTCTCGGATGACAACCTGTTTAAAGAAGGACGGCATGCTGTCATCTGCCAGCCGGACGCACAGCATTTTTTTCTGTGACGTACTGGACTTACGCACCAAGAAGGTCTGCAAGGTAACAAAGGTTTCCAAGAATGTTGTTAAAGTTTGATTGCAGGCTAACTGTCTATTTTCAAAGCAGATGGTGTCCGAATGTGCTGCTCACCCCGGGGGGCTCACGCCGCAGGATATGTAAAGCTGTAGCCGAGTTACCGGAGAGCTGAAGCCACACAGGGTGCGTCAGCAAGAGCCGGTCCAGGACACTGATGCTCCTCAGGGATCCTTTCTGTGGACATGCCCGTCTGTCTCCCACAGGCCGAGAGTCAGGATAGTCGTACACAGGATCACCCTGCATCTTCTGAAAGACAGACAGATTTCAACTCCTTTGACAATGAATCTCTGTTTTTCCTCTTTTGTGGACATTGGCACTTGACAAAAAAAGGAAGGAAGTTCTGAGAAAGGAAGTCTCTGTGGCTGAGACCTGTCTTACAGTAAATTATTCACGTACACATCTTTGTTTTATCTTGTGTGTTTCTCGTACATTGTGTCACTGTTTTTCCTATAATGGCTATTTTCACACAATCATGTGCCTTCTTATTCCTTCTGACCGTTGCTTTTGAATGGCTTTGGGAAACTCCCTCACTGACTCTGTCTTTCTCCTGGCCATGTGAGAACCATGTGTCACAGTCTGACTAATACCACATCTTTACTGTTTTTGTTCTGCATTCACACAGACCATTCAAAAAGCACTTGCATTGTTCATAAAGACGACACAACAGAAGCATCATTTATACCAAACGTGGTGCAAGGTGAAGAAAAACTGAGAATAAAGTATTGTGTAATAAAGGCAGTTTATGACGACGTGAATCAGTTCTATTTAAAAAATACAAATAAAAAATGCAGGAGTGGATGCATTAGCTATTTGAAAACTTTCTTTTTTCACTAACACAACTTATATAATGAGCACTCTGTAGTCTCTAAAGCTGACTCTAAAGTAACTTATTCACTAGTTGAGTGAGGTTGGGTAGCAGGTTGACTGTGTGGGCCAGTGTGGAATACTTTTTGGCAAGAGCCAATGGCTGCTATAGCAACAGAGGCTTACATATTCCACTGGGCATTCCTACCCACGGACACACACGCCTCCACTGTTAAAATTTTGTAAAGGACAGATACTTTTTCCAAAACTTCATGTTGAACTGAGAACTGATCAAATTCAAACACTTTGTATGTAATGTAAGTGGCTTTTTGATAAAAGTGTCTGCCAAAATGCATAAAAGTAAAGTATTTTTGCAAAGTATTATTATAATTTTGACGTTACTTGGAAGATGAACATATAGGTAAAAACTATGTTAAAAGAGTGATATATTAAAACTAGGGACTATTACGTTCCTTAGGGAAAAAAATTCCCCCTGAATGTTGTAGATTCATTAGGACGAAAAGCCAAACTGAGATATGCCTCTAATAATACTTTATAATAAAGTCTTCTTATGGTTCAAAGGATAAAACATGAAGATGAAAAAATGTGGTGGAATCACTACTTGCATGCATGCGAGTTTTACTTAATTAGTATTTTACTCAAAAATGTAATTCATGATTTAAAAAGTTGACTCAAACATAGATATTTTGCAAATATCATCAACTTTTTTGAGTCATGAGTCAAAAACTCCATTTGACTTGAACAAAACATAAAATGTTTTTTTATTATTATTATTAATTTATTTAAATAAATAAATAAATAAATAAATAAATAAATAAATAAATAAATGAATGAATGAATGAATGAATGAATGAATGAATGAATGAATGAATGAATGAATGAATGAATATTGTCTCACCACACTCTGGCCAACATTTCTCCTTGAACATTCTTATTTGTCCTGACTACAGTTTTAATGGATAAATAAGGGCGGGTAAACTGTAGCCCTGTTCGCCTGAGCTCTGAAATAATTGCTGCCTCATTTACTGTAGTCTCGGCATGAGTAGAGCAAGTCCAGACTGGTGAGAAGGAAGCCTTTAAGTATGCACTGGGAAAGAGCCGCTATTTTCTCTGTTTTGTAATGCAGGCTGAGGTTTTTTTAATTGTTAGCTGAACAAGATATTTTTAGGAGCTGTAAAGATACAGCACTAAATGGAATGACAGTGGATGTATGTCTTTTTATTTAAAAATGGTACAGTGTAGTACTTTGCCACTAAGGCTCAGTCATTTCTAAGATTGGAAACCGTATGGCGGAGTAATGGGATTCATAAATTATTAATAATTCAACAACAAAAACAATGATAATAAATATAAACAGAGGAATGTGTTAAAAATGAAGTAATGTAACTGCTTTTCAAATACATGTTATAAAAGAAATACACTGAAACAATATAATTTGACAGCATCCCAGTCCAATACAGACAAATTTATAGATGTGTGTATATATATATATATATATATATATATATATATATATATATATGTAATGTACTCTCTCTCTCTCTCTCTATATATATATATATATATATATATATATATATATATATATATATATATATATAGAGAGAGAGAGAGAGAGAGAGAGAGAGAGAGAGAGAGAGAGAGAATGCAATGCATTAAAAGAAACTATAACTAATACATGTAAAATAGGAGAATACAATACATCTTGACAATGCGAATCTTAATTAATACGTATGATCACTGAAAAGTAATATTCACTTAGTACAATCTTCATTAAAAATATATATTTATTATACGCTTTTGTGACTAAGCGCAAACTTCCTCGATCTCAGTTTTCTCTGAGAAGGTTAATGTTTACTGTACTGTAAATGCCACATGGCAGTAAAACATAAGTCATAACCAAACACATGACTATATTTATAAAAGATAGAGAAGAAGACTTACCTCTTTTCAATCGCTGTTATTCAAAAAGAACAAACTGACTTTTCCTGAAAATGTCAGATCCATGAAATGCTCTGAATTACTTTTGGAAATATGGAAAGTCCAAGAATATATAATTAAGGGGCTGTTGCTTGTTATTCCACCATCCACACGTTTGAAAAGATGCCTAAAGGGAGTCTGCGTGAAACTGTGATTCACACTCTTCCTACACATGTTTTCCAGGCGAGCGTTCTCGTACGTGACAAGTCGTTTCAAACCTGGGCGTGCGCATGCGTGTTGTAACACGAGAGAAATAGAATTCTATCATTTATGCCCCACGTCACATTCCCTCTTTTAAATTATTATTATTATTATTATTATTATTATTATTAATAATAATAATAATAATAATAATAATAATAATAGAGATATCTTCCACATTTCCTCTTTGAAATTAAGTGTCGTCATAATGACTTTCAGCTAAAACCTAGTTAATCTTTTTATATATTGCCATCAGAGTCAGATTATAATAAATAAACATTACAATAATCACTTGCATGTCAAATATAGGCTATAACACACACACACACACACATTTTCATGTTTTATTTTTATTTTTATATCGTACAAACTATTCTATTCCCTAATCCTGCTCCTCCCCTACCTCTATGATACATTTTCATATATATATATATATATATATATATATATATATATATATATATATATATATATATATATATATAATATATAATTTAGTTTGATTTATAAGCTGTTTTCCTCATGGGGATAAATTGCCACGCACACATTGGGTTTCCATGTTTTGCGGGGACTTTATATAGGCTATATTTATATATACAACAGTCTGCCATTCTATTTACCTTTGTGCCCCCCGTGCACGCATTTGGAATATTTGAAAAACAGCGTTATTCCCTATGAAATTATGAACATTTCCTATTTAAATATAGTCTACTTTATGATGACAACGGATCCTTCCACCTATTATTTGCACTCGCACGGACCGGAGGACCGTCACACCGTCAAACAGTCTGGAAACGGATATGAAGTCTGTCCACCGCGTTAGGTAAGAGAGAGAGTCGACAAAACACTTTTGTCGTGTCTGATATCTAGCGCTTCGAATCTGTTCATTAGCTTTTGGTCATATTTGTTCCCGCTTTCCCTGAATTGTTTTAACCGTGAGTATGATGAGCGTTCATTTTTGTATTTCCTTGTTTATGGTTGCTAACAAGCTAGCGCGTGGCTAGCTAACTACGCGCGTGCTAATTCTGTGATTTTTAAAATGCCTTTTAATGTGTAAATGAACACAAATAGCACGTCTTACGGGATTGGCAGGTGCAAAGGTTTCGAAGAAGCTGTTCATAGTCAGCTGGCTAACACAATGTGTTTAAATCACCGCCAGTTGTCAATAGCTAAGCTCGGTGAGCTCAGCGCTTTCTAGAAGCGACTGCGTAGCGCATATTAGCAGCGCGTCACCGTATCTGGCGGGGTTTGTTTAATAACTGTAACGTGAATAGTTGGATACTTTTTTTTGCATTTTTCCCTTCTTGCGTCTGTCTGTCTGTCACTCAATAAGAGTGGCGCGACGAACTATAATATGGGGATATTTACACAAAACGCGTTTTGCGTTTTAAAACGTGAAACAGGGTAGTGGAACGAATAAACCACGCAGGATCTATAGACGCGTTTTTTTAATGTCAACTCTTTGAACATAGTCAAATAAATTAAACTAAGCTAAACGGTCAAACATTTAACACATTTACATGGGAAAACAATGGAAAGATAGGGTAGTGGAATGGGAAACCGTGTGTAATTCGATTTGCGGTGTCTCAGTGCTCTTTACTCAACTGAACCTCAGCTTACGTTTGATAAGACCAACTTAAAATTCAATTTCAGACCCATTTAGTTTTAGTATGAATTGGTTCTTGCCGCCAAAAAGTAAGAAATAAGGCTTGTTCCCTATTTCTAGGTATTCTGGGGTGCAATGGACGACAACAACGCAGTGAAGCTCTTTGTTGGGAATCTGGATTTGGAAACCACACAAGATCACCTAATAGCACTTTTTGCCCCTTATGGAGAAGTGGTGCACATAACTGTACTGAGGCAGTTTGCCTTTGTCCATCTGCAGGGAGAAGGGGCTGCTGACCGTGCCATCCGTGATCTGAATGGTCGAGAGTACCGTGGCCGGAGCCTTGTAGTTGAGGAATCCAAAGGGAGACCCCTCAATTCCACCAAAGTATTTGTGGGCAACCTGTGTGCTTCCTGTTCAGTTGAAGACCTGTATGATCTCTTCTCGGCTTACGGCAAAGTTCTTGATTGTGACAAAGTAAAAGTAAGTATGTCTTTTTATAATACACCTGCTTTGTGTCTGTGCATATTTCTTGGCGTTGTATAACATTATGACTTGTTCTCTTGCAGCCAAGCTCTCCTCTTTAACAGGCTACGCCTTTGTGCACATGGAGCACAAAGAGGATGCAGAACAAGCCATTGAGGGTCTTCACGGGACCTCATTTATGGGACGTCCACTTGCAGTGGAGCTTTCAAAGGTACAGCAGACCACAAACAAGGTCCCGTGTGCCAGCTGTGGTGCACATGGCCATTTTGCAGGAGAATGCCCAATCAACAGGCCTCCCATGGAGCACCACCAGAGTCAGGCTGCCGTCTTAGCTGCAGCTGCTGCCGCCGCTGCTGGGCTTCCTCTTCAGGTGCAGCAAAGTGTCCACAACTCTTTCTATAACACTGCGAGCACTGACCCGACGTTTGCAGCTCTGAAAGACTTGACCACTTCCAGGGTTGATGGCAAACCTGTCAGTGCTGCGGTCTATGGTGCCCTGGCAAGCCAAGTCTACAGTGCTGTTGCAGACCAGGTGCTCAGCTCGACAACAAGCCACACTGCGAATGGCTACCCCAATGAAGGAGAGGCTCCTCCAGGTGCCACCGCAATTAACCCTGCCTACGGAGCAAATTCCTCTCTATATGGCGCCAGTCCAGCTTATGGGACCATGGGAGGCACAGAGCCTGACCCCCAAGCTGTTTTTGAAGCCGCTCGGGCCCGATTCTTTGAGCAGGGACAACAAGTTCTGGCCGAACAGCAGGCTGTGACCAAATCCGACCGAGACCGAAGTCCAATACGGCGTGCGGCCCCATTACTGCCTGACCCAGTTCCTCAGCCGTTCTCCCAGACACGACCCAAACGACGAGCCCTGCTCCCGACACCACCTGGTGGTCCAGAACTACCTGCAGTTAAAAATGGAGACCCAATTGCAAGGTAAAGGCATCCTAAATGTTTTGCTACATATAAACTAGTACAATATTAATTAATTTATGTGAATAAAGCACATCTAAATTATTCTTTCTCCATACCAGGTGCTATGCAGAGTACTACCAGCAGTACCAGCAGTACCAACAGTACCAACAATACCAGCAGTACCAGCATTATCAGCAGTACCAGTACAGCTATCCACCACCGCCGCCGCCACCCCCTCCGATGCCCATGGTGCCTCCAGGCCCAATGGATGCGCAACAGATGGCCGCCCCTGGCACCACAGCTTCACCAAGAGTGTATGAGCCAACTTCAACACACAAGGAGCCCCTCCTACGCCATCCTGATTATTCTCACCAACACACATCTGAGTCCCCATATCGATAGCCCCCAATATCTCACATTAGTGTGTGCACACATGTATGGCTGTGAAAATGTGTGTGTTTGTGTGTGCGCGTCAGTTTTGGTCCTACATGACAAAATAAACTGGAGGAAAGGGATAAATTGACTTGTTACTGCTACATCAAATTTTGATATTTTAGTTTTGCAGTTATCTTCCCCTCATAATGTCAAATGTCATTATGTACAGAATGTAGACGTTTACAAGGCCATTTTAATTCTGAGCCCCTCTCGTTTTTTTTGTTTTTTTTTTGGAAGTGCTCAGAATTACATTAGCTGTCAGTTTTATAGATAAAATACTCTTTTGACCATTTGTCAAACGTTCTCTGAAGTCAAATGACTGTGCCTTGTGAAAATAAAAGTTTTTTTTTTTTTTTTTTTTTTGTGTACAGACTTTTGTAAAACCGAGTACTTCAGATCAGGTACAGTTTTATTCAATTCATAGTTTAGCAAAGGAGCAAGACTCCTCCAAATTATTGTCAGTATATTGTATTTGGCTTAGACATTCAATTTAACAGTGACTAGGAAGACAGCGTAGTTTAGATAAAATATACAGAGGACCTGTGTGTGTGTGTGTGTGTGTGTGTGTGTGAGTGAGTGAGAACACAATGTTAACAGTTTGGCTGATTCCCTTAGCTTACATGAGCACCACAATCACATACACATCATACTTATTTTCGTATAGTACTATTTGAGTAAGGGTGGTGGATATGGACATATTTTGGTGAATCCATACCAAACAAATCCGCACACCTGTACTTAAATGCTCTAACTACTGCCTCATTAGTGCAGATGGTTACGCCTGCCCAGTTCGACAACAATAAAAATGTATCTTAAAATCGCCTGTCGTGAAAAAGAGAGGTAAGAATAGATTAACTGCAAAAGGGACACACTTAATTTGTCACTTGATAGGCATATTCAATGTTCTAAATGATTTCCATTCGGATACCTCTTTTGACTCTGAAGGAGTTTGAGATGCCGTTGTTGCGAAATAGCAAACAGAACTGGTTCTATAGCCTGCCAGTAGCAATTATGCATGTTTTGCAGGATATAAAGAGCGAACAACTGCCATCTCTGGCCTTGCATCTTTCTCTTACGTGGACAGAATTACTTGGGTGTATTGACTTATGAGTACGGGTGTTAACCCCTCAAATGTCTTTAAAAGAGAATGAGGTTTTTACGTTCTTGTTTCCTTTGAAAGTAGCCCCATGCAATTACTATTGTTTCTCTGACCATTTATTTTGTTCACATTTACGTTATCATAGTCTCTTTATTCTTAAAGTCGTGAAGTTATTTCATGGGCTTTGGGGTGGAAACACTTAGTTATTTAGGGCGGGGGGGTGTAAAACTTGTTCAGGCCTGACATATAGCTAGTTAAGGCAATTGGTTATAAGAGTGAAAAAACACAAAAAAAAAACAGTGAAGTGCTTCATGCAATTGTATTTTTGTTCTTAAGGAAAAAGATGTTCTGTCTCAGTTCATGAGCATTTTAGGCAATTCAATTAAACGTTCATGTTATAACATTATAAACTGAAAGTGTGTGAATAATTCATTAAGGTTAAAGTCCATGTAACTAGTGCCAGAGGTTTCAAACCTTTGTAAAGTTTATGAAGGGAATCTGCCCAAAGTTTCATACCATCTGCAATGGATGTTTTGTTCAAATTTCAAAGTGGTACAGGTGTTATGATGGTTGAGTAGCTTCCCTTCACATACAATAAAAATGAATAATGATTGCAATTGGAAGGTATGATAAAAAGAATGGTTTGTTTAATCATGTTATGTATGTCCTCTTTTCCTAGAATGCCCCTCAGGCAGTCTTCAGTCTTTCATTCCAAAGAAATATGGTGGGGTACACACACAAATCTCACTTAGCACATAATCTCACCACTCTACATTCGGCATCATCTATTTGATTACCCTTCACAGGCAAACATCCACTGTAATGTTAATGTTCTCAATTTGATGTATGATAGAATTGAGATGGAAAGGTGGTGGCGGTGTAGCTTTTTGCAGAACACCAGGGCTCCACACAAATGATTCTACACAGTAAATTATGTCTGTTTTGTATTATTATAAATAGTGCATGTCTCTTGTTATTATTACTGCTGTTCCAGCCACATTTTCCCTTTTCGCTAACTACAGCTAAAATGGCTCCCGGGCCTCAGGACGCCAAGTTGAGCATGACGGGGGAAGAGAATTAGCGCCCCACAATGCCTCGGACGTGCTCCCCACTAAGGTAAAGCCATTTGCCCCCAACCACGCCTGCACCTCGATTATACACTTCCCCATGATTCTAACACGCCTACTAGAGAGGCTCAGAACAGGCCCACTTCAGGGTTTTTTTTTTTTTTTACTGACAGTACAGTCAACACAATGGGGGTGGCACATCTTTTCTGTTCTGTGGTTGGATCAGTGCCTATGAGGGGGAATTGTTTTTTTTTTTTTTTAAAGCCTGGAGCAGTAGAATCGTCACCTTTAGCTTCCCCAAATGCTCATGGTTTGGTATTGTATCTGAAACTTAATTGGTAGAAAATCTAGTACTTTTGTGGGTTATTTGTTGAATTTTTTTTTTTTTTTTTTTTTATATCTAAAGAGTTATACTTTTTGCCCCAAATTCTCATGATGAAAGGTTTTAGTGCCTTTGAGGCCAAGTGTTTTCTCAAGCAGTTAGAGGGAAGAATGGCTGACATTTGCCTTGGCTTGTTCTCTGGCATTTAGTCTTTTTGAAGCACTTCCAGTTGGTGAGATGAGGCGCTACAACTGTGTTTGAATACTTAAGAAGGGTGCAGAGCTGTCCAAAAGTAGGGCAATGATCTCGTAGGTGAGTAACCAATGTGTGCAGCTCACATCCACCTCAACTTTGTCTACTACCACCATTTCAGTCTCACAAGATTCCACTGCAACACACTGATTTTAGTTTCAAGACAAGGGTTTTTGATTCAGATTACTTCTGCAAATTGCTCATAAAAGAAAACCATCTATTTTCCTATTTTCTCAGTTCTCTCAGGGTAAAGATTGAGCATGATTCTGAATGTTGTCCACATACAGGTATAAATAAGCAAGAAGTAAGAACTCTTTCAGCTTAACATAGGGACAGTCTGCTGCAAATTTGTCAGAGAAATTGATTTTGTGGGCGTTTAAAAGCCCTTGTTAAAGGTATGCCTATTCAGTCACTTGATACAAAACTCATTCCTGTCTGAAATCAGTTTGTGCTTTCCACTGATTAAATGCTTTAACCTCTAATCTTTCAAATTTTAGAACACTTTTACAGTTACGCATATTGATTTTCTGTCTTTCACAACCTTCCAATGACTTAAATCGTCACCTCTGATTTAGAGGTTGTTTTTGAAAAGCTGGGCAGTGGATCATTATTTGTAGAAAAATCATGATTGTAGATAATCGAGAACTGAAATGTTCAGTACTTCAGGGAAGTTCAAGTATCATTTTTTTTTTCTAGGTCTGAATGGGCAGCTTTCATTGTGGTCTATGTAATTGTCTTAATGTCTGAATCTGAATCCTAACGGTTTTTATTTGCAAACTGGCTTTAGTGCCATGATCTTTGTATTTTCTTCTTGTAAAGTTCAATAAATGATGCTTAAATTGTATTTGTCTTGTTTTATTCATTTATTTGATGTTCCGTTGATTTGTGTTGAGATTTTATCAAAATCTAAATGCATAATAAACAGCAGCAATTGTATTTTTGCTTTTGAGTTAGACCTTACACAAGAGTAAACCAAGCTTGCTTGACACTCCAAATATGATTTGAATTGCTGCTGAAGGAACGTGCTTTTGTTTACCTAATACTCTGACTTAACTGTTCGTTCTGCACCGTTCTTAAATCCCGCCCATCACCTTTTAGGAAATGAAGTTGTGCCCAAATATTGCAGCAGTTAGTCACACATATTGGGCTCCGTTACTTGTAGAGTCTGGGCACCAGCTGTCAGCTCATCGGCCGGTAGGAGCAGTTACCGCAGGCAGGGGTCTGTCTTCTCTCTCCAAACCCTCACGGGACTCCGATTGTACGACACGGGCGTGTATGTTGAATTAAGAGGTAAATAAATAGGTTGTGTAGGTTGAGGGGATACTAAACACCCCAAGGGAAGACGGCAAAATGACAGCGATTGAAACGCAAGTGCAATACAGTTCTTACATGATGACTACGACTGAGGAATACATGACCCAAGAGAACGACTGGGACCGCGACCTGTTACTGGACCCGGCCTGGGAGAAGCAGCAGAGGAAGGTAAAATCTCACTTTTTGATTTTCTTTATAAAGGTTTACGGAAAGTGAATTGGTCTACTGCCAGAAAAAGATAATGGGCTATATAAAAGTTAGTTTTACTCGTTTAAGTAGGCCTACCTTATGGACTGCAAAGCAATATTGTAATGTCAAATATGTAAGACTAAAATGACTTGGCATTGCACTCGCTGTGTCTACTCTAGGCTATCGTCAATTCTGCACGTCACATACCGCATATTAACACGGACCAATCAGCTGTGAGCCCGTTGACTGAATGGTTGGACAATTTAAACGTAAACCCATTAATTTAAAAATATTGCTGAATTAAAAAAAAACACTGGTTATTTAATTATTAAAATGCTAACATTAATGCAAATAAGGATACCTTTTGCTTAATTTATTTAAATGAGGAAACCAGAAATGGCCATTGATGTATTGTCATTAGTTAAAATATAAATCACACATACGATATTTGCATGTGAAATTGTTTATTTGTATGTTAATAGCTTTGAGCAGAAATTTCAATGGAGGTAGTGGTTAAGCAGCACTGAGAGCCGCAAATAGATTCTACAACTAAAAATACTGGCCCAATTCTGTCCCATTAATCCAAGCAGTTTGTTCATCATCGTCTGTTGATTCTAATTAAATGACTTGCAGTTAACGTTCAGTGGTGTTTATTAATAAGCAAGGATTTAACATGACTACACTGCAGATTTATTTACATCCCGTTGGGAGCGCACACCTTTCTATCTTGCTGAGTGCACTCACTACCAAACTGAAACTTGCATTATAGTTTTGTGAGTTTTAGATGGGAAGGTCAACTTGGTCTAAGAAACTAAGTCTAACTCCAAGAAACTGGCACTTTCCATGAATAGGGTACAAAATCTGACCTGATGGTGCTTAACCTTCAAACATGATCATCATCAACCTCAGGAGGTCAAACTAAACTGTATATGATTTGCTTTTCATGTAGATCTTTGCATATTGTGTAATCCAATTTAAACCTTGAAACTAGCTACTTTTAATCAATTGTATGTTTGATTAGTAGTTTGTCAAACATAATATAATATAATATAATTTAATGGCTAAATAAAAATATAATAAAGTTCTTAAAAAAAAAAAAAAAAAAATTAGTGCTTTTAATGCTTAAAAATATTTCAGGTAAAAAACCCAAAGTGAACCATTTCGAAAGATGTTACAGAGCAATTTGTGTGTGTGTGTGTGTGTGTGTGTGTGTGTGTGTGTGTACGTACTTGCTTTGTCAATTACTTATAGAATGAAATTTCCCAAAGGAAAATGTATAATTATGAATGCTCACTGTATAGGGTGGTAAAATGTTTTTGGTGTTTTGATTTTGCAGTAGCTTTCTGTTTTTGTCATACTGTTGATGTATTTTATGTGTACTCCTGGCAGCCTAGCGATTACGTTTTGGAAGCTAAAGGAGATCTAAATAAAGCTTGAACACAGAGCATTTTTGCACCTGAATGCAGTCAATGCTGTTAATGCAGAACTATCACGCTGCATCCCCTTTGCCACCTGTTAGAACTATCTACTCATCTCTACTGTGTTGCATAACTTTAATGTGTCAGATCCTGTAAGGGAAGCCAAGTGGACCATTGGGTTTTGATAAATAGAACTGAGAGAGAGTTTTATTTTTATTATAAATTTCTGTTGTGTTCCAGAAACTTTCTTCTGTCTTTGCCGGTAAAGTCATCAGTTTGAGCCATGGTTCATGTAGTCCAAACCTCATCCGGTTACCTGCATCAGCGGCATGTAAAATGTCTCCAACATGAGGGTTTCATGGACACTTACTTCTGTGGTCTCAAAGTATTGCACTTAAAGCACTTTTTACTTTAGTACTAAATTAGTTTTATAAGATATGCATATGCTTAGTAAAAATAAAAGCATTTGTGCTGGATATGTCGCCTAATTTCAAAGTTTCCCTTTTCCTTTCTTTATTATATATATATATATATATATATATATATATATATAAATATAAATGTAAAATATTATATTTTCATTCTTTTAAGGAACCCTAATGACTAGCACAGAACCTGAGGGTTACAGGTAGGTGTGCACTTTCTTCAGGCACACAGAAGGGGGTGGAGTTGGGAAATGGGGGTGAAGAAAGTCATGAGTACGATCAAATGGCAGTTGCTATTCCAGAAGTGCTGTCCTTGTAGGGGAGCTTCTATAAACTACCTAATGAAAGCATGGGGGTGGGAAAGGGCTAATTTACTGTAGGAGACCAGGTCAGCCAGGTAAATTTATTTCAGGCTGGATTTTACTTTGTTCTCATTTAAATGGGCATGAATGAAAGAGGGTAGAACATATAATATGACAATAATCATAATTGGTTGCAGGTTTCTGTTGGTCAATCCCCTTCCCACTCAATCAGTTGATTTCCACTGTAGGTGCAGGTTTTGTACAACCTCAATGTTAAAGAAAGGTGCTAAAGTGAATTTAAATAGCTTATATTGCTTTTGCTGTGCAGACAAAAGTCAAATGCAACGCCATAGCTAGGTTATAGCTTTAAATGCCGGGCCTTCAAACTGTAAATATCATGTTACCCAGAATCCATACGTTCAGCCCTTTCACCTGAATGTGCCTCAACCCACCCTACAATTTCTCATAGCCACATTTATTCCCTCTGTAGTTTCTGTCAGTAATTTATTATGGGACAACCAAACATAAGGAATTTTTGCTATGTATTTTTGTGAGTGTCGATTGCAGTGGGGATATTACTTTACATTTGGATAGTGTTCCCATCATGGTTACTGTCGTTAATGAAAAAAAAAAAAAAATAAATAAATAAATAAATAAATAAATATATATATATTATTTACTGTAAATTGTGCATAATTGCATGCAACCCTAAACCACACCCTAATCCTAAAGTACATGTAGCTAATTAATATACTCTGGACTTAAATGTATAATTGTACTGTAACATGGACACCTTAAAGTGTAACCAATATTTGTAATAATTCACCTTTTTGAAGGGTATAAACTTACCTGTGAAAGGATCAGAATTGCCAATATGCAAATGTGTTTTATTAACATTCAATGTTAAAATAATAAATAGATAGTAAATAGACAAATTCGATTTATAAAATATAAAATGTGCGTGTGGCCCTTTAATTTATAAAAAATATACAATAATGTGTAGAATATATTATAAAAATCTGTGTGTGTGCATGTGTCTCTGACTGAATTGTGCAGTCTTCACTTTAAACAATGCCCTGTCACGATAGCAGCAAGCTGCCATCAGCTGACTCATAAATGCAAAGCTTTTGCGCAGCTGCATGTATGACAGGGATGGTTGAAGTGATGATGTAACTGGAGTGCCATTGGATCGCAAGGCTAAAATGATGCTTCAGTGATAGAGACTGTCTCTGCTGTAGTCATCATGGTAGCTACAGTATCAGACAACCGACATCAGAACCTCAGAACAAAAAGATTCAGCAAAAGAAAAAAAAAAGAGAGAAAAGATTCCTGCAATAGTCTGTGTGTGCGTTATACTTTTTCAAGCTATTTTAGCTATTACAGTTTGCACCATTAAGTCCATTAAGCATTGTCCTAACCATTTCAATAATACTCAGATCTGAAGCTATTATAACCGACTGTTAAATGAAAAATATTACATGGCAAAAGTATATGCAGATTTTTTAAATGTTTGATTGATCACAGCTAAAGATATAAGCCTGTGAAAATGCAATGAAGCCATTACCGGCATGCCATGTTATTTCTGTACGACCAACCTGTTGCTTGACCAAATATTTACGCTCTCATTCACAATGTGGTGAGTTCAAGGACGTCCAAAAAAAAATGTTTCATATTCCTGGTGCACAAACTTGGGTGGCCCTTCTCATTTCTTGAAATCCGTGTTATATCATTCAGTCTTATTAACTCCGATTTAACACAACACTCAGCAACGTTTATTGTTTTTGAATATAATTCAGTGTTTTATGAGTAAATGTTATATAAAATGGGCCCAGCACTGTGGAACATCAAGCATTTTCTTTCGCTGTATAGTGTTTTGAGCGTCTGTTCCAGGAATGCTGTGCTTTCAGCTGTCTGCTGGTGTCTCATAGCTCCCCGATATAGCTTCCTTCAGCCCCCCTCTCCTCCTCCTCTTCTTCACCTCCCTCCCATGGGTCACGGGCTAATTTTGGTGATCTTTGGCTGAGGAGGGGTGATTTGAAGGGTGGCCACCTGCTGCAAAAGAGTCTCCACTTCCAGCCTTACATCAAATTACGTTGGTCCTTGGCATTCTTCAGTCACCTTATTCGCTCTCTGTCCCCTTCTCTCTTACGCTGGGGCTCCCAGTGAGGCATGTACAGTCAACGCTGCTTATAGATCCAACTATATGTGTAGGTCAGGGTCAGAATTAACCTTTGCTCAAGGCAAAAATTCAGCAGAAACAAAAAATGCCACCTCAGATATTTCAAATGTGGGGACAAATGTCTTCATAATTTTACCTATCATGCTCTTATGCATTTAAAACCATTTTTAATCTACATTAAATTATTTCAAGTAAAAGGACATCATGCTATATTTCTATATGACCTATATTGTATTTTCCCCCCTCAGACCTTCACTGCCTGGTGCAACTCTCACCTGCGTAAGGCAGGGACACAGATTGAGAACATTGAGGAAGACTTCAGGAATGGACTCAAACTCATGCTGCTGCTGGAGGTTATCTCAGGTAATGGTCTCACTTGATCGGTTGATTATATGTGCTCAGTGTTCTGTTCATTTATTACATTGGCCAATATCAGGTTTACCTGTGAAACAATCTGGACATTACGCACGTAACCTTAAGCACTTCTGGGTAAAAGAACTTTGAGGAGAATATGCAAGATTTGATTCTGGATCCCCTTCTGTTTCAGTGACAGGGACAGTGTAAAACAGTGCATGCTTTACCTATATTTGCCATAAAAATGTCAAATAAATAAAAATATATTGGTCGACTATTGGTTGTGTGTTCATATTCCTCATTTCCCATATCTCTGATCTTTGTATATTTTGATCTAGTGCCTCACATGAAGGAAAGGAATATAATATATATATGTATTATGAATTGATTTGTGTGTGTGTGTGTGTGTGTATGTGGTATCAGGTGAGAGACTCCCTAAACCAGACAAAGGCAAAATGCGTTTTCACAAGATTGCCAACGTAAACAAGGCCCTGGACTATATCAGCAGCAAGGGAGTCAAGTTGGTTTCCATCGGTGCTGAAGGTGAGGATAAAAACTAAATCTCCTTCAGATGCTGTAATATCGCCACCTTAAGCCCCTCTATTATTGTCTCTTTCCATACTCTGAAACTGGTTTGTCTGGCTGTTCTGACTTGCAGAGATTGTGGATGGCAATGTGAAAATGACCCTTGGTATGATCTGGACCATCATCCTGCGCTTTGCAATCCAGGACATTTCAGTGGAGGGTGAGAGACTCCAAACATCTGACACATTAGCACCTCTGCAGTCTTGTGTTTATTTTAAGGGCCACTGATTTTTGTTTGTTTATGTCACACTGGTTGGTTTGAAAGTCGCTTTGAACTTTTATTGACACCTAGCAGTGTAGATGAAACATTGCACAAAAGCAACATTTTTACATTTGCCAGTGCCATTCAGTCCCTCACAGATCAAAATGACCCAAAGCCCTAAAATTATGCTTTCTTTTTTTTTTTCCAGAAAGCTTATATCATTTCATTTTTATAATATTTATTTCCTTTTTAATGCTTTTTTTTTTGGGAGATGTTTAAAAAAAAAAAAATCACCTTTAAATTACTACATTTTATCAATAAATGATATAATTTAAGCACATTCTTTCAACTTAAATTCAAAATAACTCAATTTATAACAAAATAATATAAAAAATAGACTTTTAGATGGCCTTATAGCTCTATATGGGTCAAATGAGCTGTTCCGCTTGGTCCTAAAGTTAGTTCTTGAGTTTATCTCTTCAGAATGCATTCAGATACACATGTAGACATTATAAAATTATTTTTTTGTTAAAGTCTATGAGATTTTTTTTAGGTTTTTCTATGTATACTGAAGCATTCCATTCATTCCTAAGGGGGTCAAATTGACCCGTGAGGGACTGATTTGTTACTTTTTTCATTTCAACCCCATAAACACCTTGGGATCCAGACCATTTTTTTTGAGTATTTGTGGTTCAAGTGTGGCAAAAGTCCTAAGATCTTGAACTCTCAATTTTTTTTTTTTGAATGAATTTTGGGTCAAAATGACCCAAGGACGGATGATGATTAAGTAATTGTGGCAAGCAGGGCGGGGCCAAGAGCTGTGGGAACAAAGTGAGGCTGGTGGCGCGAGTTTTAATGAGCTTGCTGAGCACCATGCCAGTCTCGAGTCCCATGAAGGAGCTCTGAAAGGATAAGAGGAGAAGTGACGACAGTGGAACTCGAGACCGATGTGGCACGCAGGTCCATACCCGTGGCTCTCTGCCCCGCCCTGCTTGCCACAGTAATTTTTCTAGGCATGTTGGCCAGTAAGTCTCTCTTATATTTATGCAATATAATGGGGTCAAATCTGAGGGGGGAATCCAAAAGAGATTAGTTATAATTCATGGTCGGGGATTATGCAAATTATGAATGCGTGTGTACGTGCACCCTATTTACAAATGACTGGAATTCATTAACATACACATGCTTAACTATCAAATCTGAGGTTTATGAAGCAATTGTGAATCCAGAGGCGAATTCTATTTTAGGAGCAAATTACTTTTTCTACTCATTTACTCATACTTAGGAAGGTTTCATGAATGAGGTAAAATGAGCGTGTCTTTAAAATATGTTGAAGGGTAAGGTCAAGGGTTCAAAATCATTATTTTGTGTAGTAAGCGAAAATGATCTGACCTGATCCTCAGAGACCTCTGCTAAGGAAGGCTTGCTGCTGTGGTGTCAGAGGAAGACTGCCCCCTACAGGAATGTCAACGTGCAGAACTTCCACATCAGGTGATTTTTGCTTCACTCCTGCTGACCATGGGAGAGAACAGCATGTTGGCTTAATTTCACTATCCTGTACTCTGTTTAACCGATTATGGCTCTTGTCCGTGCGTTAGTGCGCACATGTGTGCATTTATTTCTGTTAAAACTCATCTTCATTACCCATCATGCTTCTAAACTCTCACGTAGAGCCTCTCCACAGCACTTATCATTTTGTTAATCATTCCCATGATTCTTTTCTTGTTCTTTCCCCCTGTTTTCCTCCTTTGCTTGTGGTCTGTGTCTTAGTTGGAAGGATGGCCTGGCTCTCTGTGCCCTCATCCACAGACACAGACCTGACCTCATCGATTACGCCAAACTGCGCAAGGTGCCATCACCACCTTTCAGTCACTCTCATCATGCATCTCTGCCTTGTTTTCTGTTCATTAGCTATCTGTCCACCCATCTGCTCTGTTTCAGTTAAAACTCACCTTTTCACTCACACTATACCTGTCATCATTGACCTGTTGGTAACTAACTTTGTCTCTTGGGCTGTGGATGTTTATTGCTTCTAAAAAAGGAGAGCTGAATATTTGACACTAAAATGTACAACTCTCTTATTGAAATGGAGAAAAAGGTTTGTTTTGTAGGTTTTATTCATCTATAATATGAATGACAGGGTTTTGACACTACTGTGTTTTTTGGTTATGATACCATGGTAATACCATGTTTCTTTTTGAACATATACTATAGCAATACCATGGAATTCTTTGGTATTTTAGCGCACAATGGAAATACCATTGTACACGACTGTGGTAATCATGGTACAAATCATGGTAAATATCAAAGCGCCATGGTATTACCATCTGACACCGTAATTTTTTGTAAAAAAACCCCTGAATTTATCTAAAAATGTTCTCAGAAATGGATTACATTTTTGCCTGTTTATGATGTCACTAAGTGTCTGTGGTGTATAAAATGGCATGTCACATCTAAAAACGGTGGTTATGCTGTGGATGAGTATGAACACAATTTTGCCATGATGGCATATGATTTTTCAAGCAACGTTCATTTGAGGAGTGTGGAAAATATTTATTTTATCTATTAATTCTTCATTGACTTTCTTCCTGGCTTTGTTTGCTCTTGCAGGATGACCCCATTGGCAACCTCAACACTGCTTTTGAGGTAGCAGAGAAGTACCTTGACATCCCTAAAATGCTTGATGCAGATGGTACAACCTCTTGGAGAACCATATTTCATGTTTCAAAATGTAAAAATAAATGTATTTCCTGAATAGTTTGTTTGTCTCCATATCAGACATTGTGAACACTCCAAAACCTGATGAGAAGGCCATCATGACCTATGTGTCATGTTTCTACCATGCTTTCGCTGGTGCAGAGCAGGTATGGGAATTCTTCTGGAGATGAACATCTGTATAGGAAGGAGAGTCGCTCCTTTTAGAATGTAATTGCCCACCTTATTTCCCCTTTGTAATCAGTCACACTGTCCTCCAGGCTGAGACAGCAGCTAACAGGATTTGCAAAGTATTGGCCGTGAATCAGGAAAACGAGAAGCTGATGGAAGAATACGAGAAACTGGCTAGCGAGGTGAGGACACTAAAATTCTCTATTATTTTGTTAATGTGTCTGCTAGTCTTGGGTCTCCCCAAGGTTTCTTCTTCATCCCATTTAAACACACACTTACATTTTTCTCCTCAGCTTCTGGAGTGGATCCAAAGGACCATCCCCTGGTTGGAGAACCGCGTGGCTGAGCAGACCATGCATGCCATGCAGCAGAAGCTGGAGGATTTCAGGGATTATCGTCGTGTGCATAAACCACCCAAAGTTCAGGAGAAGTGTCAGCTGGAGATAAACTTCAACACCCTACAGACCAAGCTGAGGCTCAGCAACAGGCCTGCCTTCATGCCCTCTGAAGGCAAAATGGTTTCAGTATGTGCTGCTCCATTTCTCTTAAAACATGTATATATGGTAAATGACCATGGCTTTCAAGTACCCCTCAGAGTTGAAAGTATTTTCTACTTGGCGTCCCCTTCTGCAGGACATCGCCAATGCCTGGAAGGGTCTGGAGCAGGTAGAGAAAGGCTATGAGGAGTGGCTGCTCACAGAAATCCGTCGTCTGGAGAGACTGGATCACCTTGCTGAAAAGTTTAAGCAAAAGTCTACCTTGCATGAATCATGGACCACAGGTATTAAGCACAAATTTTAGTCAGCCATTTAAACTACTTTGGCAGCTGACAAATTCCTTCTCATTGTGTAATGCTCAACACAGGAAAGGTGGAGCTGCTGTCTCAGAAGGACTACGAGTCAGCCTCTCTGATGGAGATCCGTGCTCTGATGAGGAAACACGAGGCCTTTGAGAGCGACCTGGCTGCTCACCAGGACAGAGTGGAACAGATCGCTGCCATTGCACAGGAGCTCAAGTAAGATAGATACACCTCAGCTCTCTTGAAATAAGGAGAATTCTATTGTACAGATTTTAAAGTAGGTAATGATAATGATGATAAAGATGTGCTGTTCTTTAGTGAACTGGACTATTATGATGCTGCCACCATCAATGCCCGATGCCAGGGCATCTGTGACCAGTGGGACAACCTGGGCACCCTGACCCAGAAAAGGAGAGAATCACTGGAGGTACATGTATATGATAAAACTCTTGGGTGTTAAGGTACTTCTGTCTTCCCCAGTTGTCTAATTCTTGAATTGAGAATGTGGTAAAACCAATGTAGATTCTACTTACAGAAACAAAGTCTCTTTTGCAAGTTTAGTCAATGAAGAATATGAACAAAATATGGAAAATATAGAGTATATAAAAGATGTGGGTCTGCTGTAATATTTCTCCTTTCTTTGCCATATAGCGTGTGGAAAAGCTTTGGGAAACAATTGATCAGTTGTACCTGGAGTTTGCCAAGAGGGCTGCGCCCTTCAACAACTGGATGGATGGAGCTATGGAAGATCTGCAAGACATGTTCATTGTGCACAGCATTGAGGAGATTCAGGTGAAAGACAAAAGCTAAATGCTTGAAGGAATTCTTATCTTTTTTAACATTAACTGAGCTTCAGTATCTACACAATCTGCTTTGGGACTAGGACATTTTTGTAGTTCCCTTAAAACTCTCATAACTTCTCTAACTGTCCCCCTTTTGTACCTTTTTTCATTGACTACATATGCATCATGTCTTAATGTCATTTTGTTCTTTCCTGCTTTTATAAACCTCAGAGTTTGATCACAGCCCATGACCAATTTAAAGCCACCCTACCAGAAGCTGATAAGGAGCGTTTGGCCATCATGGGCATTCATAACGAGATCTTGAAGATAGCTCAGACATACGGGATCAAGGTAGTGGGTGAGAATCCCTACACTGTCCTATCTCCACAGGATATTAGCAACAAATGGGAAGCTGTGAGTACTTTATAATCTATGTTTTACAATTTCAGCATAATAAACAATACAAAATTTCTCAATATGGCTCTACTGAGAAATGTTGCTTCTTTCACAACAACAGGTGAAGCAATTAGTCCCAATGCGTGACCAGATGGTGCAAGAGGAAGTGGCCAGGCAACAGTCCAATGAGAGGCTGAGGCGCCAGTTTGCTGGGCAGGCCAATATTATTGGACCCTGGATTCAAACCAATATGGAGGTGTTTCACCATACCCCTTACCCGCATTTAAAGTAGTTACATATTACATAGTGTGAAAAAACTAAAACTGACACATCTGAAATAATCTTCCTCATGATCAACAGGAGATCAGCCATGTGTCGATTGACATTTCCGGTTCCCTAGAGGAACAGATGAGCAATCTGAAAACATATGAACATAACATCATTAATTACAAATCCAATATTGACAAACTGGAGGGAGACCACCAGCTCAGCCAGGAGGGTCTTATCTTTGACAACAAGCACACCAACTACACTATGGAGGTACTGACGACCAGCGATTTTCTATTCATTCTAAAATGTATTTCCTCTTTGAAGTTTTAAGTGTCATTAGGTAAGGTGTTTTATGCAATTTGACATCCATTTCCATCAAATCTCATCTTCCATACAAAGCATGTGTTGTTTTCTATTTATGTATATTTCAGCATGTCCGTGTGGGATGGGAGCAGCTCCTCACCACTATTGCCCGCACAATCAATGAGGTTGAGAACCAGATCCTGACCCGTGATGCCAAGGGCATCAGCCAGGAGCAGCTGAATGAGTTCAGAGCCTCATTCAACCACTTTGACCGGGTTTGCAATACATTGAGTCTTTTGTTTCTACTTTGAATAAGCAGAGTTATGCAACATTGTCTAAATTGTAGAATAAGCACCTTCATTTTTGCATTTGCAGAAGAGGAATGGCATGATGGATCCTGATGACTTCCGTGCTTGCCTCATTTCTATGGGTTATGATCTAGTGAGTGCATTTAGTCTTGGTCAAAATGTGACTGCCACAGCTTTTTTTCATTGCTTTAAAATAATCCAGAAACACCAGGACACAAAATCAAATTTCTAAGGAATTCTTTCTCACATAAACCCTTCTATTCTTCTTTTTTTTTTAGGGTGAAGTTGAATTTGCACGCATTATGACTCTGGTGGACCCCAACAACACAGGAGTTGTCACCTTCCAGGCCTTTATTGACTTCATGACAAGGGAGACAGCAGAGACTGACACTGCTGAACAGGTCGTGGCCTCCTTCAAGATACTAGCTTCTGACAAGGTAATTCCAAACTAGGAACCAACAAAAGAACCTATGTATGCTTTGTGAATCTGCTAAATATGGCTCCTGTTGTCTAAGCATCCACTTTTAACTACATTCTGCAGGCATACATTACAGTGGAGGAGCTGAGAAGGGAGCTGCCCCCAGAACAAGCCGAATACTGTATCAGCCGCATGACAAAGTACATGGGCGGCGATGCTCCCCCAGGCGCCCTTGATTATATCTCCTTTTCCAGTGCACTGTATGGAGAGAGCGACTTATAGAGCCCCTTCTGTCACATCCAGCACCTACATCCTTCCTCTAAATTCATGAAACCCTTAAACATCTAACTCCAAGAACAATGTCAGAAGTAATGGATGGCCTTGCTGCAATAATTTGGTCCTGTGCGTCACTAGTTGATATCCCATGATTAGGGACACCCATCAATTGCTGTCTGATCCCTTATGTGGTGAAAAGTTCTCACAAGCCAGTAGGGATTAAAGAGTACAAAAACCTGACAGAATATCATTCTTCACATCGACAGTTAATAAGAGACATCTGCTCTCCCTTCATACAAATAGCTTACGTTATGGAGGAAGATAAATAAATGATCCTAAAGAATATCACATTTAGTGTATTTTGTTGTTTAATCAAAGCACATATATATGTGTGAGTGTGTTTGTCTGAACGATGAAAACATCAATAGTAAAGGATCATAGTGTATTTCATTAGTCTTGAGTGCTAATGTTAGTAAAGAGTTTGCCATTATGCATAGAATATAATAGTAATGTTGCTCAGTATGTAAAAACTATGACTATTCATGCTAAGCCCACAAAATTCAACATAAGGCATTAGCAAATCTATTTTTTTAAATTTCCATCCAGGGCTTCTGCTGATACCAACAGGTCAAAGTGACTAATCACACGAAGGGTTTAGATTTAAAAATTTTATTAAAAATAGCTAAAACATAAAAAAACCCACACACAAATAAAAAGCATACAAAATATAATAGGTAAATAGCTGCACCAAGACAACATAAAATTATAAAAATACCCTAATTATATAAAAATAATACAATACTATTTACAAAACTCAAATCCCAAATGTAATAAAAAAACAAACATATTTCCCTTTAAAAAACATCCAATAGAAATGCAAAAGTGAAATGAAGGAAAATAAATACCCCATTAGATTAAGAGAAAAGTTTACAAAATCTAGTATCTAAATTTGTTTCTCCTTGTTCTTTCCTTCATGGGATCTTCAAAATCATGACTATAAAGTGCTATAAAGCCCAGAGTATAATTGGACGGAGCGTGGAAAAAGAAGTATACCTAGGCCTCAAGACAGTACTCACTTGAAACGTGTTTATGTTGGTGAGTAATGAGATGACAGCATTGTCAGCTTGTGAGAATTTCCCTAAATAATTTTTTTAAGGCCAAAGGAGAGAACTGCACCCAAAGAGAGTCCCAAAGCCAGGAAGAAGGTCATCAGAGCCCCTGCTGTCTCCGCATCTTTAGGACTCACCAGCCTAAATAAAGAATAAACCGTAGAGTTTGTGGGACAATGGGTTTTTTCAGTATGTTATGTGGGTCCATGGGTTGAGAATACCAGACATCACATATTTACATTTTGAATTGATTTTGAATCTTGTAAAAAAAAAAAAAAAAAAAAAAAATAGTGTTATCTTTAAGAGTACTTACTGTGGAGCATAGCTCATGGAGAGGCAGGCAAAATATCCACTTGTCATGGCAAACAAAGACATGAAGGTAATATAAGCCATGTCATGATTGAAAAAGACTGGGAGATAGAAGCGAGGCTGAACGTTGCAGAGCATGAGGGCAGGAATGAAAACTACCCGTAATACCACGAAAAGAGGGAATAAATGACTCTTCATCGAAGGCTGGGAATAGAGCAAAATTAGATGTTAGATAAAGAATCATTTCCATAGGTAATCATTACCATAGCACTGTATTGTGTTGATACAGGATCCGATGAGACTCACCCACTGAAGACGAGAAGTGAGACTTCTACCAATCCAGTCCATCACATTGAAGACAATGAATGAACAAAAAGGTATGAAGATGTTCTCTATAAGATGATAAAGGATATAAATCAAAGTGCTTTGAAAAGCATAATGCATAATAATAATAATAATATTTTCTAGACTCACCTTTAAATAAGCCAGAAGATTTTGTATTTACAGTAATTGCTGGGAAAACAGACAGTGTGACAGCAAACACGCATGTCACACATAATGCCATCACCCAAATCTACAAAATAAATTCAGCTATTTACTATTACTTGTTTTAAAATAAATGTACTGCATTTTTCAGAGGTTTGAAACAAGGATGGTGGTTACATAAACAAAACACTTTCACTATACCTTTTTGAAGACCTGTGGCACAGTCGACTTCTCCTCAAGTTCTTGTTTGAGCTCATTCAGCTTTTTACATGCTTCAGTTTCACCAATGTCGTCAACTACATTGTCAGCGTTATCTAACTTTACTTGAACCATCTCTGTAGCAAAAAAAAAGAACACCAAAATTCAGGATTTAGAAGAACCAACAGTGCTTGTCTTTGCTGTACTTTTGTGTAGTTTGCCCAAACACTGGAAAATGTGCAATGTGACATACCAGATCTATCTGCTGATGGCTCTGCAGTTTTAGGGGACACATTTTCCAAATGAAGTCGGGCAAATTTCTGAAATATAACAAGGAGTTTCATTTTGTACAAAATAACAGAAATAATTACAATATTGTTTATGTACTATTGTCATATTTCAACAGTTAGAGAAGTAAAAAATAAATCATGATAACCTAAGGCACCTACCAGATGCGGAAGTATGAGATAACAGCACAAAGTAAGTAGAGTGGCGGCACAGGGGGTAATGAAATATCCCAGGGCAGAACTCTCAGAGTCGGTTTTAACTAAAGGCAGCATCAAAACACAACTGTCAGCATAAATGTATTTCTCTCAGAGTTCTAATAAAAAGCACCTCAATTTATTTAGGTACAAGTAGGTATAGTGTGGAATAGGGCTGCACATTACAGCCCTGCGTGGGACTGTTTTCTTAATCCCGCTCCTGCTGAATTTCTGACTATTACCGCCCACTCATGCAATGTGTGTTCCACTCCCGCCTGTTCCCACAATGTTTGTATCAACTATCCCTAAACCTACCCGTCTCCACCCCCTGGATCTTGTGTTCTGCATTGAGGGGCTACTGGGAGCAGTGGGCAGCTATTTGCTTATTGCTATTAGCTTATGTGGCTATGTGGGATAATGTACATCCAGCTAGTTATCAACACAAAATAAACTCCTTCAGGGTTATACAAGACCTGATCACCATGTCTGGGTTTATTTTGTGATAACAACCAGCTGAGTTTACATTTTCCCTTACTTGGAATATTATTTTTTTGTTTAAACGGTTAGTACGTAGATACTCACAGATAGTTGATAACAGCATGGCAAGACCCGAGAAAATTCCTGCCACCGCCTGTCCACTCATAAACAGGGAGCTGAATCTCGGAGGTAGCTTACTGACCAGACCAAACAGACTACCTTGCAGAATGGCCCCAAACACTGAGAGAGAAAAAAGTGCAAGAACAACGAGTGGTGTTAGATTTGTCAACTGATTCACTTACTCAAAGATGTTGATGTAGAAGTGGAGTGGATCTATTCTAATACTTTATTCAATATGAAGTGAAAAGGGAAATGTGAACATTAGGGCTGCAACAACTAGTCGATAAAATCGATAATGAAAATCATCGACAACGATTCTCAGTCGATTAGTCAGTTCTGCCACTAACTTCCACCAGTCGTGCCAAATTACAACACTGAATAATGCATTTCTATGGACAAAATGCATCTAAAAATAGTGGAGTGTAAACAGAGCAGCTGCTGCAAGAAAGGTACATGATCCAAGCGCCCAAAACATGAGAATTCTTTATTTTAAGCTTCAAGCTAATGCATTAGTGTTTAACATACCCTGTCATGTGCTTTGACAGATGCGTGTGCGTCCTCGGAGCAAAACATTAATTTGACAGGTTATATCCACTGATCTATATAGAGAACAGTGGTTATATCCTTATCTGTAAATGTTACCAATACACACAAACATTTCCATTTTGCATGAAAGAGCATCAGTCTGACATTAAGCTTCAAACTTCACTGAACGAGCGCTGGCGCGGTGGGCAATCCTCTTATCTGGTAACACTGAGTTTGTATTTTTCTTCAATATAATTTTAATGTAGGGATTTAAACTGTCCTTTTGCATAGAAACCTTTTTTGCACATAATGTAGACTATAGCGCAAATATACACTTACGAACAATATCCATGGTTCTATTTTTGGCGTTTTGATTACCATTTGTATAACCACACAAATACCATAGTTACACTTTTATTATTATTTGTAAAACCATGGTTAATTTTTTTAAGATATATTCACCATGTATGTTTTCATAGCACTCAGCTGACACGTTTGTTTGAAGGACAAACAACTTGGTAATTGGTTTTTACCCGATTAATTGATTAATTAAAAATTTTTTTTTACCAACTAATCAAGGATTATCAAAATAATCCTTAGCTGCAGCCCTAGTGAACATACTGGAGATGTAAGGCATAAGAAACATACTGTTAATAAACCAGATTGTTGCCATGGTAATGGAAAAAAACTGGTCCTGGTCCATCTTAACTTTCACTAAAATGGCAGTGAGAATGAAGAGAAGTAATATGAAGACCATGCTACCCGCAATCCGCATCTTCTCCGCAATGCTACATAAGCAAAAGAGAACAAAAATAACTCATGATCATATTATTATATATACACAACACTATGACTTGCAAAAGTAAACAAAATGAACTTTGCTTGACTGAGTACTCACTGCTGGTATAGAAAGGAGTTGAGAAGTGTGAATAGCAGCAAGGGAAGCTGGGCTAACAACACACTCATGTTATCAAACATGTACGGGTCCGACTGTGAAGAATCTGTACCATTTCTCAAGCGTTCAGTGAAATACTGCAAACAGAAGAGAATAGAGTATGAGTACATGAGATTTAAAGATAACTTTAAGTTTCAATCGGCAAAGGTATGTCGGTCTTACATTCATTGCAGTTATGAAGAAGTTCCATGGAAGCAGAGTTCCCATTCCCAACAAGAAAAAGATAACAGCCACAAGGCTACTGTCAAGGTTAGAGAGAGAATTATACTATACTGTATAATATCATAAACTAAACTAAATGGATGAAAGTTATTATCTTATTATTTTTCTGAATAATTCAGCATGACCATGATTCTGTTATCTAAATCAGTTGGCATCAGACCTCCACTCACCGCTTATCTGACGCTCCATTACAAATCCTCATTTTGAAATGTCCTGGAAAAAAGAAGCAAAAGTTTTATTTTTGTTGTTAGATTATGATCAAGTTTAGTGACATCAATACACAGCCATAAATCACTGAGTTTATAGGACTGTACATACGGACATCTACAGGAGTTTTGGGCGAAGTAGAAGTGCAAGAGACAAAAACTGAATCCCGGCTGTCAGTGTTTCTTGACTCATAGGTACAGGTAATTTTGTACAACAAAGCCCCCAACCGCCACATATTGGCTATTTCCTTTGGTATTTCTGCTGTAATTTTGAAAACGCTGCTTGTTTTCAGTTTTCTTTATTAACAGAAACCTGTAAGTGTTGATAAAATACATTTAATTAACCATGATTTGTTTTGCGATTCTAGAAGATCCTATTCTGATGTATTAAAAATTATTGAGGGGAAAAGATATCTTGATGTTTGTGTTTTAGCTTTGTAATTAATTTCATTTTTATATAATTAAACAGTTAAGTCATGCAGTGGCTGAGACCAACTAGTAGGCACTTGTTTAAATGAATACAAAACTCATTTCCATCACCACCGGAAACACAACAAAGAAGCGCGGCAAAAGCGTCTTTCCCGCAAGATGTCCTCATTAGACCTTCCCACATTTCCTGTTACTTGAAAACCCCGCGCCAGGTTCAGTTTCAACGACCAACTACTTAAACTATCGTAACGTTGATAAGGACTGAAGTGAACATTACTTTACTTGTTGAATTTATTGACTTTAGTTTTATAAATAATATACGCATTTGTCAAATAAAACACACTAAGTACAGCATAATTTAATTTCCTGCATCACCATATACGGATAATCAATTTTGTTTAGAATTCTAAAATCATAGTATCATTTCAAACATGTTAATCAGCCATCACTCAAAATATGAAAGCATGTGAATATATGCCCAAACAATACCCATTCTTTTGGGATCCCGTCTACATCTGTCAACCAATTTTCCAATGAAAAACAAATATTCAGTAGAGACATTCGAGCAATTACTGCTGGTGTAAATAAATATTGTTTCAGTGACTGCACTAAAGAAATGTCCTAATATTTTAAAGCATTTTTCATTTTCACTTTTACACAAGTTTTCATGACCTTACTATATATGCATATATGATATACTGTATATTATTATTCTAAAATTTAGATTATTTTAGAACAGAATAACCGGTATATTAAAATATATACTCACAGACTCGTAGTTACACACGTCGTCTTTCCTCAAAACAATTTTTTTTTCAAAAGCTTCCCGCCTTCTGGCGCCTGCTCCTCTTGACTCATTTGATAACGCTGTGGTGTCCCGCCTATGCAAATGATGCCTGTTGCCATGACGTTGACGTATGGCGTGAGATTTTACTGCGCGAGTACCCGGAAATGTAGTCATCAGTGTCCCAATCCCAATGTGTGCATTCTCAAATGACTTTCTGTTTAATTTGAAACCTCCCATAAATTATATTTAACCCACCAAACTACATTTTACATATTTTAAGCTTCGCAGAACGTTTTTTTATCTAATTTATTTATTTTAATCATTGGCATGATACAAGATTATGTGAGCAGATCGCTCGCCCAAGAGGAACAATGTGCATTTACTGCCAGATCTCCATCAAAGAAAATCACATTGTGTTTGATACAAACTACATGGACTGAAAAGTCATAACTGAAACTATTTTCATAGTATTTTATTTTCTCCATAGGGAAATTTATTTTTAAAAGAAAATTGTTAACTGTTAAAGACAGACCTACTGTAAGCAGAACAACCCGAGGCTGTTAATAGCCTAGTGTGTGTTTGTTAAAGTCATCAGTTTGCATTATTTAAACTTATTTTTTAAAAGAATAATTATTATACTCACATTTATTCTAATTATATTTTAATGATATTTATAATAGACTACTAATATTTATTATATTATATTTTTTTCCATTCTTAATAAAAATAAAATAAAAACACTGCATACTTTTAAATTGACGCCTGCCATGGTGTTTCTTATTTGTCGTCTCTGATTTAGATGTGTGTCCCGTAGACTGTAGGTAGGGTGTATCCTCAGCCGATGTGCTGAAAGGAAAGGGCAAGCATTTAGTTTACGCGACATTAGTGCCACCTAGCGGAATTACAAAAATACAGCATATTTTGCAAACGGACTCAACACAAACACAACTCAACATCTTTTACGGGTGTGTGCTTGTGAAGGCATCAACAGGTAAAATCATATCATACCTCAATCATATTAGCCTACTTTTGATATTTTGTGAATAAATACAATGAGTGACTAAATTTGTGTGTAGTATAAAGAGATGTAAAAGACCACGTAACCTATTTCTCTTAGAAAAAAAAAAGAAATATATATATATATATATATATATATATATATATATATATATATATATATATATATATATATATATATATATATATATATATATATATATATAAACCGCATGCAGGGTGGGACGCTGGACAATGTGGGCCGGCCCGTTGCTACGTTAATATAAATATTAAGAATAAATTATAGTAAAACTACGTAGCCTATATGCTTCCGTCAGCCCAGACAAATTGTCCACAGAAACCGAGCACTCATACTTTTGAATGCGAGCCGAGGTAAGATAAACAGCTGAACGTGACGAGTCAATACAGCAGTATTCCCGACTGTTAACGACTTAAAAATGTTAAACGACGGAGATTAATTTCCAGGGATGTAAGCTACTGCTGACATTTTCGAATTTCTCAGATTTGAATGCCTTTTACGCTATTCGTCACACAATGTACAAAGAAACATTAGCGTAGCAGTTTTCAGCATGTCAGAGGAATGTCTGTGTAGCTGACTGTCTGTCAGGCTTTTTTCAGTAATTTCACAATCATTTGAAAATGAACTCAAAATATAATTCTCAAACGTAAAACTGGCAACTTTCATATTCAAGTAGCCTATGTCCCGTATGTCCCGTGTAGGAAAGTGTAATATACTAAAATAAAAATTTGCTAGTTCGTTCACACGCATTATTTTACACACTGGCAATCAAAAGTTTGAAATAATTAAGACATTTTAATTAATATATATATATATATTTTTAAATTGTTTTTGAAAGAAGGGTGAATTTATTTGATCAAAAATAAAAACCACAAATATTAAGAAATATGAATACAATTTCCAATAGCTGGTTTCTATGTGAATATATAGTAAAATGTTATTTATTTCTGTGATCAAAGCTGACTTACTCACTTCAGTCTCACATGATCCTTCAGAAATAATTTTAATCATTTTTAAAACTCTTTTCCACAATTTGAGCTCTTTTCCATAAAATGACAGATGTCAAGCTCCTGAAAAGACACATACTATGAACACTAGAAAGACTGTTTTATAGTGCCTAAGTCTTCTAGACCAGGGGTTTTCAAATTGGGGTCCGGGAACCCCCAGGGGTCCTCCAGAAGGTTCTAAGGGGTCCCCAGAAAATTTAAGGGAATAAAAGACAAAGCAAAAATGGATAAAGACTACTGAACATTCAAACTGTTTAATTTGTAAATCTTTCTCTGCTTTCTTGCTATATACATACTTTCCAGAATTGTATGTTTGCTTTGTATCTTTTTAGTGAGTTTTTTTTTCTCTCACTATAGTCCCCTTTATCCTGCTCACTGGGGTTGTAAGGCAGTATTCTTAACGCAGTGTGTAAGCTGCTTACATACATTTATTGTGAATGTTGCTTATACAAATAATGTTTAATTGATGTGGATAATGTTTACAATATAAACTTCAGGTTTATACATCCAATATTAAGTATAGCCAATTTAAGTTTGGAAACAATATGTTGTATTGATAATGTCACGCTTACTATTTATCTACAGTTTAAATGTTTTTCATACATAAAAATTTATAGATGGATTTTAGGAAGGGCTTCCCTCATAAAAGGTTCATCATATTGGGGGGTCCTTGCCATCATAAAGTTTGAAAAAAGGTTTTTACAACGTTGCTGTGTTTGCTGGGGCATCACCCAGCAAACCGGTTAAAAAAAAGTCATATGGCAGATCGATTCAAATTGTAGCTGAACTTCGACAGCGTAAGGAATAAATAAATAAATAATAACAATGCTTTCTACAGTGTACACAGTCGGGCAGCACTGGACTATTGTAATATAGGGGTGAAATTAAGGCAACAAACATGTTGGTGACAGAACGTGTGGTGCAAACAAGGGAATGTCCAAGTTATAATGTCCATTATGTGGACATTATATAACTTATAATGTCCACTTGGACATTATAAGTTTATAATGTCCAAGTTATAGTCTGCTTTACGGGCCGCCTTTTTTGGTGCCCGTAAAGCAGACAAAAAGCTGTTCTGAAGTTCGAAACTTGGGGCACAGAGCATACTTCATAGACGCTTCATACTTCATTAGAATGTACTTCTGTGACGCTGAATCGGTGGTCGGCTCGAGGGAGCAGAGCGCTTGTATTGTGATAACCTGGGCCCTGAACGAGGTTGAGAGCACCTTAGGTATGTAGCGGTGTCTAGGCGTGAGTCTGACCATGCAATCGTCTGGGCCAAACTGCATACAAGCACTGTTGACTGAGAGGGCATGTAGATCACCTACACGTTTCCCACAAGCTAGCGCTAGCGCCGTCTTAAATGAGAGCACTTTCAACTCGCTAGACTTCAAATGTTTCGAATGGTGGGTCAGACAGCGCCCTGAGTACTAATGATAAGTCCCATACTGGCATTTGGCGAGGGCAGGAAGGATTCAGTCGCCTCGCACCCCAAAGAAAACTCGTTATTAGGGGATGTTTACCCACTGAGCGGCCCTCCAGCATGTTATGAGAGGTGGCAATAGTGGCCACATAAACTTTCAGTGTAGAAGGAGCCTCCCTGGCGATTGATGTACGTCACCACCGCCGTGTTGTCCGTTCTAGTCAGAACATGGTGGTCTTTCACAAATGGAAGAAAATCCTGCAGCGCCAAACGAACAGCTTCCATCGCCAAGCAGTTTATATGCCAGTGCTTCTTGTCTCTCGCCCACGCACCAAACACTGGCCTGCCGTCGTGGAGGGCTCCCCAACCTAACAGTGACGCGTCTGTGGTCATCACTATCCTTCTGGCCACTCTGCCCATAGCATTATCCTGTTCGAACATAGCTGTGCCGAACCAGGGCATCAGGGCCTCGAGACATGATTGCGTTATGACAAGGCACTCCGTCCCCGCCCTTGCCCTCCATGCCTGTGGTGGGGCTCTGCTCTGTAACCATAGCTGCAATGGTCTCATATACAGTAAGCCCAGCTGACAGATGGCGGCTGCAGCCGCCATTAGACCCAGTAGTCTCTGAAACATTTTCAAGTGTACAAGTGTATTGTGAATGGACTGGATTCTCTGTGCCGATAAGCGTGCGGTCAACGTGCACGAGTCCAAAACCATACCCAGAAAAGTAAACGACTGGTAGGGCTGAAGCGTGCTCTTTTGCATGTTCACAGACAAACCTAGGCGCTTAATGGGCGAGGAGCCTGTGTTTGTGCTTCTCAAGTACACTCCTCGATTGAGTGCTTTGTTTAGCTTAGATCCAAAATAGGGCGCATACCCCCATCTTTTTTCGGGACAAGGAAATAGGCCTAGCGGCTATACAGCCCCCACTCCTTCTGTTCCTCGGGTACTATCTCTATCGCCTGCTTTGCTAGGAGGGAGGAGATTTCTGCCCGCAACAGTTTCTGACACTTCTGACATAGTCACGCCACTGAAGCGGGTTGGTCTCTGAACGAACTGAAGAGTATAGCTGCACTTTATAGTGTTGATGACGCTTAGGTGGTTCGATAATGGTGACTCTGTTGGCCGCCAGGTGAACTCGGAGCGTGAACCCGCTCTTTTGGTCGCTGAGCCGCTGTCGTGCACGGACTGCGCTCTTTTCCTCCTGGCACAAGCATCAGAAACGCTGCTCTTTTTTTCTCTGCCTGCTGTCCTTGCTGATGAGGGGCTTCACCACTTGTCTGACGCTGAGCCGATGGCGATCTGGACCTCACCCTGGGGGGAGCGTTAGATCGTTTGGGGAGGAGGAGCGGCAGCATCTTTGACTGCTTAGGCTGTTAAAGCCTCCGCCGCAACACCAAAGAGACCCTGATGGCTTACTGCGGCCGATTCTCTAGGCCACCTTCTTAAAAGCGGCCAGGCCTAGGTCTGCTGCTGTACGCAGCTTATGGAATGACTCTGGGTCCGGGCATTCCTCGTCCAGGGACCTCAGAAGTCGATTTTGGAAGACCTGCAGGACTGCCATCGTGTGGAGGGAAGATGCTGTGTCCTGCTAAAATGTACGCCTTTACAGCAATGTGAGCTATGGCTCGGCATGGCTTAGAAGGCAGTGAGATGGTTTTCCAGATGTGGAACAGGCATAAGTGAGCATCGACGGTGTCCTCGACGGGAGGCGGTCTTGCGTATCCTCTTTTCTCTGCCCCTTCCACTGTCGTGAGCAGCTGGGTCCCTTGTGCATGGGCTCGGGCTGAGTGAGGGGAGCACCATGAACGAGCGAGCTCTTCGTGGAATTCAGGAAAGAGAGGGGTGGGTCTCTGTGTGATGAAGAACATCCAGTGTTTGGACGGCTCTTCATGTGCCGTGCAGTCTAACTTCATATCCACCACAGCCTGTATGAGGATACTCATCAACTCCGCATTCAGTGAGGTCGAGGTACAGCCAGCCTCTGAAGGGACTTCCGACCTGGAGGTCGGAGGCACTCGTGGACAAGGCATCATCCTATCCATAGCCGAACGAGACCTTTTCCCGTGCTTCAGTCCAGACGTCTTAGAAAATCCTTGTTACTCCGCTGGAACGCAAGAGGAGATAGCTATCTGCGTCGTCCACTCCAGAGGTTTTCTGGCACCTGACATTGCCTATATAGTGGCTGTGCCAGCCAATCAGGCAAATGTCAGGACGCCATTGGCTATTGCAAAGCAACAGAGTGATTCAATCAGGCTTCAGCATTTTGAGAAAAAAGGTAGTATGTAATGTCGAGAAACCAAATCGATAAGGGAACAAGCAATTCAAACAATAAGACTAACCGTGTTGCACTGCATAACAATGATTCGTTTTCTGTTGATAAATGTATATCCAAACAGTTGCTTGCCTGTCTAATAAAATACACACTATATTAAAGCGTCTTTGGTGTCTCCATGATTTCTCTGGATTTAAACATTGTTGGAAACTTTTGGGATAATATAAGTACACAGGTCAACAAATATAACATTGTTCTAGTGGTTTTTGGATATTTTAATAAAAAAAATCATACATATTGTGCCTTTAAAATAAAAGCCGCAGCGTGTATTAATGTGTGAGGCGATCCACGTGCATGGAAGGCGATTTGTCCGTGGAGTCAGATTTCGATACAACACCTCTTCCAGTCTATGGTCAAAGTGCCTATTGTTTTTTTTTGAGAAATAGATGATCAACGATAAACAAAGCCTCACTTTCTTTCTTGCTTCATTTTGCATGTCAGAATGTTTGAATCCAGACCACTACTCTAAGGGTTTAATGGAAGTTCAAGTCCATTTACTAGTAATATAGGCCTTTTTCATGTTAAACAAGTTGTTTTTTAAATAAAACTGCTCTTAATTTTCATAGATGATTATTGCAGTGTTCATAGCTGATGCTTTTGAAAATATATCTGGATACACAATATCATGATGGTCTATTGCCGAAATCCAACAATCGCACATATTTCACTCATATAGTGTGAGCAGTCAAGTTGCAGCTTGATGATCTGACTGTATACTGTGAGCACATAAATCGTGAGCTTTGGCTTTACATTGCATGTGATTTACTCATACAGTGTGAGTTGGTAACCTTGTTGAAATCACACAGTGTATGCCTGGCTTAGGAGGCTTAATTTCTGGACTCCAACAATACATATACAGCATTTTTTTATATTAGTGTATGTGAAAATACAAATGCATTATCTTACCAAAGGAGGTGGGTGTAAAGCGGAAAGCTCAATCACCTCGCATGTGAACAGTGGGAAGCATTTTGGCATAAAGGCCAGGTTTGGCCAGAGAAAGAACATACCTCTGCAGAGAGTATTTAGCGCACGGGGCATGAACAGAGAGTGCATGCAAATCATTGACACGTTTGGCTGACGCCATGGCCAGGAGCAGAGCTGTCTTGAAAGACAGAAGCCTAAGGGAAATGTTTCAAAGGGGCTCAAAAGGCTGTTGAGACAAAGCCTTCAGCAGCATGGAGAGGTCCCAATCTGGAACTGCTCTTCTGGTGACTGGAAGAGAACAGCGAATGCCCTTTACAAATCTATGAATAAGGGGGTGTTGCCCCACCATAGCACTGTTAAACCCAACATGATATGCAACGATAGCCGCTAAATAGACCTTAATAGTAGAAAAAGATTTTCCACCATCCATAAGGTCATCCACAAGGTGGGGCAACACCCCACCTTAGCGCCGTCAAACCCAACATGACATGCAGTGATAGCCGCTAAATAGACCCAAAGCTTCATTCATCATTGCTCACTAGTGACACCTAGCTACTGTGTAAAGAAATAGCAGACAAATCCATTAATCCTGAACCAATGACCTGAGCAGACATTTGTCCATTGCCTGGGTATAAAATAAAATATGTATCTTTCTCTGTCTGACTTTACTTGCACAAAGACAACTGTCAGACACACTGTTAATTAATTAATTAGAAACTGTTTGGATAGTGACAGTATGAACAACAAAAGTGATGCTGTGATGCTGTGATGTTGAGTGCAGTGCTTATGGTGGAGGGAAAGTAATAAAGCTAAGTGCAACAGAGCAGTCTGGGGTGGGAAAAGTGAAGAATTGTTACTGTATTTTTGTGCAGTGTGCAGAGTTTATTGTGCAGTTTTAGTGCAGTGTAGTGCTTATGGTACAGGGGATATAGTGGAGCAAACTCCAACACAGCAGTTTGGGGTGGGTGAAGAAAGGATTATTATTGAGGAACAGATTTTTTTTTTGTGTGTTGGGGTTTAGACATTTCCTCTTCTTGGACAAAACCTCTTCAGCCTTGGAAAATATCCTTTCCCAAGGAACAGAGGATGCGGTTGAACTTACAATGCCAGTCTCCGATGGTATAAGTTGAGCCCAATGTAATAGTGAATCCTCAGATCTTGTGAGATTCACTGATAAATACCAGTCCACTTCAACACTAGCATCTGTTGCACTTGAGCTCCTTCTACTGTGATCAACCATGCTATCCAGCAGATGCCAAAGGACACCTAATAATAAAGGAAAACTATTAGAGAAAAACGATCTAACCTAATAGTAATAATGTAGTATACTGTAGTTTAATAGTATAATTTAATAATATATAGCCCTAACATATATGAACCATAATAACGACAATGACACAACTCTATGACACTCACTTCTACTACTCCAGACACTTCTCTGAAATGCCACAACAACCACAAGGTGGTGCGAGTTTCAAACCCGAAGCGACACTCAGACCGAACCGATGACGTATTCCACACAAACAGAGGCCTCGCTTGTCATTGGTCATGTGATGCTTCATCTGGCATGCCCATTTATTCTCAACACAAGATCCAACGCCTCGGTTCAAATATCACATCACTATTTAATAGCAGAGAAAGATTTTCAACCATCCATGAGGTCTTGCAGAAAACACAAAATATCAGAAACCGAGCACCAATACGATACCAGCCGGCACCCTTCACACCACTTCTCAAACACACACCACATACTGTCATAAAGGGGCCGTGTAGAAGTGGTTTTATAGCATTCTGAATAGTAGGGGGAGCTCCAATGTGTTTAAGTTTGACTTCTGACGGGCCAGGCCCAGAGGGTAAGCATGTCTGGATAAGGGTGGTAAATTTCCCCATTCGCTTGAGACAAGAGGTCCAAACGTACAGGGAGGGGCCACAGCTGGGTGTACAGCAGAGGAATAATCTCAGCGAGCCATGGTGCTTTGGGCCACCTGGGTGCTATCAAAATAAGAGTGAGGCTCTGTTCTCTCACCCTGGCCAGAGTGTGTGTTATTAGGCAAAGGGTGGGGCAGTGCGTTCACGCAGAGGGGGGAATCCTCATCGTGTAGAGAGAAGAACATAGGACAATGGTCGGAATTATATTAACAGGGTCTACTGTTGCTATAGTGATGAACAATTTGTTGTTTATGTGGATTTTTAAGAAAATTTTGGGGGGAATATACTGAATTCAGTTTAACAGCATTAGGTTCAAGAAGTTAAACTGTGTAACTGAATTGTGCAGATTTTGACGCTTTAATTATGTTTTAAATTATGAATGGGTCAAATGCGTTTGCAAAACTTGCCTGAATCCACTTTAATTATTTTGGACTGCTCTCTCTCACTGAATCATCTGAAGCGATATCCCGGTCAGTACAATAAACAGACAAGTATTGAGAGAACAACCAGCGCTGTTTTTCAGTTGTTTTCCTCTGTGAACATGCACTAAATGGATGTCTGACAATTTTGTTGCTTTTTGGCAGTTTTTAGATTTAAAACGTTTAAAATGTCTAGAGATAGACTAGGCTACACTCATTCTGTGGCACCGTTGCTCTCACTGATGCTCCGAAAGGTGCGTAATAGTTAGGATATATGCTTATTTAACTTTATAGGTGTTAAATAAAAACCTTTTGTGCGTACCGTCAGATTAAATCTTGCAGGCGTCCATGCTTTCTCCCTCCGATTTCTAGCGTATTTACTTTAAATTCTAGGTAATATCTATGGTTTGACCCATTTCAGAGGCAGCCAAAATCAGAATTTGACTGGACTGTGATTAAAGCTCTCTCTACGAACTTGACGTGCAATGCCCACTGACTGACATTTATGCGCATGAATCACTGTCACACGCACAGTCTCACGCAAAGAGAAATATTGTATGTTACTGCATAATACATTTTTAACAAGCAGAATAATACAGCATCACGATACATAGTCTCATTTTTAGTTATGTCTTTTAACTATTATAGTAGCCTATAGTAGACAAAAACATGAACTTTATTGACTTTTACATCGAGTCAGCTGTCACTTCACTTTGCGTGAGGCCATGTGCGGTCGCACAGATGGTACTGAGTCCAGGCATCAGGATCAGTGGTTGATGCATGACCCCTTAAACTGAGAAGAACTCCGTGATGGACCTAGTTGTTCTGATGGCAAAACGTCATATGACATATGACTACATATGACACAGTGTTTTGAAGACTGTGATTGGTTGGTTGTCCAAGAAGGAAAAAGACCGCTTTTAAGTATAGGGTTGTGAAAGACCCAAATCATCACTGTTGCATAGTTGCATGCATGTTAATGTAGTGATTACTTCCATTCTGGCGCTATGGCATTTCTGCGCTGTATTGGAGATGTTGTTGTGTCTCGGTCACAAACATGATCCCTGCACGATCTAATGTGTAGTGTCTTATTAATTCACTCATGCATTGTGTGCAATACATTTCTTCTCCGTCTTCGCGTTTCATCCATTTTCTCCACTGTTAAAGGAACTATTAAGCCTCTTAAATGTCCTCATCCATTCTCCTAACAATTTTGGACCTTAAGACCTTTTAAGGGTTAAGATGCTTTCTAAATTACTTTCTTATTAACTAGGATTTTTTCTTTAATTTTCTTAGATTTTTGTCACTAGGAGCTAGTGCATTAAGTGTATTAAGCTAAAAAAAAACTCATTTTTTCATGAATATGGGCCCAGGATGTGAGTAAGGAAGATCAAGGAGATGAGTCCAGGTCTTCTGCTAATGATAGGGACAGTACACAACCTGATATTCTTAACAGAATTCTTAGCGCTGCAAGAATTTTAGGTCTGGAAACGCAGGCTGAGGCATCAACAACACCAGTGGTGCAAAGAGTGTGGGATGGTGTCACCCAACCATCTGATTCGATCCCTGTAACTGAGGACTATTCACAAATGCTAAGCAAAGCTTGGAATAACCCTAAAGCTGCACCCCAGTTCAAGTCTGGTTGCAGACATTTTGCTAATATTCAATATGCGGTGGAGCGTTAAATGGCATCTTTAAGACCCTTGGGTCCAGACAGGGTGAGTGATGACCCATGCTGTCCCCGGAAAGAGTGTGAGAAGACAGATAACTTAGTGTGTCGAACCTACAACTCAGCCACATGTCTGATAATACCTTAGCTATAATTCTGTCTTCTTTATGGAAACGTATAAATTCTGAGGATCGGGACATTATGTGTTTGGTCGATGTGGCCCTGGTTACGGAGGGACATTTTGGCCTCTATGTCATCTGCAATACTTTCTCATAGACAGATCTGGTTAGCACAGACCTCACTGCCTGATACTATCAGGAAGAAACTGACCGACATGCCGGTCACACCAGGTTGTGCATTTCATCCAGACGACACTTGATATAGCAGACCAAGCACAGCATAGAAGAGAATGCAGAGTGCAACGCACGTTTGGTCCCGCTAAGGCAACTAGACATATCATATCTTATATCATATCAAGGCTATCAGCCACCTCATTCTCCTCATTTTAGTTGGCCAGGACCATGGGAGTTCGACGGAAGACAAAATACTTAGGTTTAACAACAGCCAAAGTGCCAGACAAGCACCATGGCACACTCAGTCTCGTACTTCAGTAAGAGATGCACCACAAAAGAAGTGGAACCCCAGGGGCTCAGGTCCCTATGGAGGAACTGCATAGCAATCCTGGAAGAGCTGCCGGAATCGGTTCACAGCTATGCCTGGACAGCTGGGAGAAGAAAATCTCATATCATTGGGTATTCACTACGATAAAAAAACGGATACAGGATCCAATTCTGGCAACAAACTCCTCCATTTTCTAGGATCCACTTGACTGTGGTCAAGAACTCATTCCAAGCAAAAATTTTATCCAAAGAAATTGCAACTCTGAGGAAGAAGGCAATTACTCAGCTACAACCCAACAAACAGCACACTGGGTTTTATTCAAATTATATTTCCTCGTGCCCAAAAAGTAGTGGTAGTCTCCAGATGGCGTCAATAAGAAGCTGCGAATAAGAAGCTGGATTCAGCCTCGTGATCACCCCTAAGTTTCAGTCTGGTTCTGGGAATAGTTAAGAGCAGCTAATCAGAGGATCTAGCAGATGTATGCCGAATTAATAAGCCAAGGTATGGTGGCGTCAAACCATTTAATGATTTAAAACACAAATAATAAAAGTTTGTACTCTATTCTGAAACATACCGGCAACCACTTAAGCAAAAACAATATCGGTGTAATATGCTCATGCATGCGAGTACAGAGTCAGTAGTTTGGCATTCTGGACTGCCTGCAAATGCAGCGTGCAGGAACTGTATGCTGTCGTAAACATGCACAGGGCTTTATAGGGCTCAACCTGTGCAGAGCACATGCCCTTTTTGCCCTTGCACTCCGAAGTGCCCTTTTTTTTGGTGGTGGTGTTTTTTCTTCTTCTTCAATAAATCAATGGTATTGGTCACCCTTTACGTCTGTCTGTCTGTTTCACAAATATTTAGCCAGTGAAAGGTATTAAAGAGAGCTTGTGACTAAATCTTGTTGGATTCTCAAATTGTCAGTAAACCAACTCCACCCCCTCTATCGTGACTGAATGAACTGAAATTCCACAGCAGCTGAACAAAGTCTTTCAAGTATAAGAAAAGATCATCTTGTTTGAATAAGTAGCTACAGTGTTTTCTTTAAATCAAGAAACACTGTCTATAAAGGCTCATATTTTATGTATTTGAGGTCTGAGACGTGGGACCGGAGAGAGAGGGCTAGCATTTGCCATAGTCATAGCCAATAGCCTACACTTTAATTGCCTGTGCATACAGTACCATTTCATCTTTTATAAAATGAGATTTTGGCCAAATGTATTTTACAACAGGAAAAACTGAGTGCCCATATACGTTAGCTAAAACAAACTTTGTAATGGTTGATGAAAACATAATGTGATGCCGTCGTTTTAATGACTGACAACTGAACAATTTGCACACATTCGCTGGTCAAAAACCCCGTAATTGCATTTGAGTTTGACTTTTGTAAAATGTTAATAATATATTGATAAGTAATACAACTATTTTAATTCGTTTTTACCATCAGAAAATCATGAATAAGCACAGGTGCGCCTTGGAACTTACAAAAAAACGACTGAGTGATCCTTGTCACCTAGGTAAAATATAACGTATATGATTGCTGATACACTTTATTAACATTTAATCATATTATGGTTGCATGAATAATTCATGTTTATGCTGTTAATGTACATGATTTCGCTAGTTTTTACACAAACCAAACGTCTCCATTGACAGCAGCCTCCTTGTCATTTCTGACTTATTACAAAAAAACTAACAATGTCTAAAATCTGATATGTGACAAGGTGTACAGAAAACAAGCTAAAAAAACACAGAACCAAAAACCCAGAAGTTTTTATAAGCTGTTGACCCAAAAAACACAAAAGTGGATACAGGCAATTGAGACAGAGCGTGACATGTTATATTACACTGAGAACTACACCCACTGGAGGGGAACGTAATCAGCAATACAATATATAAAACTGACATTTGGATATTTGACTTAACAGTGACAAAATGTTTACTGTACACGTAGGCATACTGGGGCATACTGAGTGTCAGGATCCCAAAATGTACCCATTCTTCCTGCTGAAGCTTCACGTCTTATTGCCTGCAACCACTTTTATCTCCTTAAACGCTCGTTTTTTTGGGTCGACAGCTTATAAAAACGTAGTTCTGTGTTTTTTTTAGCTTGTTTGCTGTACACCTGTACACGACCGCATCAAACAATACAAAGTCAATGGAGAGCTTTGGATTGTTCCATTTACATTAAGTGCAAATAGCCTTCAAATAGTAAATAGTTCACCAAACGTCTGGTTGGGACAAAATTACAGAAGACACCAAATTATTAACAGTGGCAATAGTGTAGGGGTAAAGCACATGGTTGAAAGTTGATGCAAATCGACCCGAGGTTCGAATCCGCTTTTTGCCGAACATGCTCTACTCCCTTTTCCCATCACATAGTAGATCAGAAAAGCATTTATTTTAATATAAAATGAAGAAAATATTCAAAAAGTGGAAATAAAGTGTCTAACGTGTATAATAAGGTCAAATAACCTAATAATGAAGTATTTATCGGTTAGGGGTAGGTGAACAGACATGCAGTTGCCTTTGGGGTGCCCTTTTTCAATTTTAGCCCCTAGTTCAGAATGTCTTGTATGTCGGGGCTGGGTTTAACCAAGGTTTGGGTTAAGGCTGGAATAGCCTACTACACAGCTTCTGAACAGATTTTTAAACAGCAGGCATCACACTTGCAACTTTGTAAATGGATACAGTGAAAAGCTGGGCATCATACACTAGACAATTGAGGATTATACACTTAATTTAAAATCGTTCCAACATAAACAGAAACGCAAGCCTCCTTACTAGGAGACGCATGGATGGTGAAACAGACACAGATGACCCGCAGTGAATCCTGAAACTGCCGCAAGCAATTACTAAACAAACGATTTGCATTTTATATTACACTTACTTCATGCATGGCATGCGCGAGCTAGCGGCTCTATTTAGCAGTTGTAAGTGGAATATCCTATGGTATATTTTTTTCTTCATTTGTCTTTACCCGAACGTTTAAGACATTTCCATTTTTTCTCTGTCTTTGTGATTTTATATGATCCTCAGTCGTGTAGCGTATGATGCCCAGCTTTTCTCTGTAACCATTTACAAAGACAGCAAGTCAAGTGTATGATGCCTGCTGTTTAAAAATCTCTTAAGATTTTAAAAGTAATGTAGTGTATTCTAGCCTTTAATCAAACCATGAACAACTGGCAACAAATGCAAACAAGGAAACAGAACAAGAAATTGACAAACCAAATCAGAATCCAACAGAAACACAGACTAAACATGACATCCTTTCTCTCTCCTTTTGTTAGTCTTTTTCTCTTGAAACCAAGATTTAAAGCATGTTCCATGAAAATAGGCCACATGTTTATTATTAACACAAAGTCAATAACAAATATTGTTTGGTTCCAAAGCTGAATCTACTGCCTATATGGGCCATTCTACAGTTTTTAAGTCAGATTTGGAATAAAACTTGTCACCGCTGAAACACAATAATAAATAATTTAATAAGAAGGCTTATATTTACCTATTAAGATTTTGTTTACATCTACCTTGTAAATATATTTTTTGCTATTTTATTAAAAAGTAAATCAAGTTTTAAAATTTTAACAATATTTCAAGTGTAATTTATGTAACAAATTTGCTTAAAAGGGAAATTAAGTAATCACTCATTATAATTAATTATAAATATTTGGATAAGGTAACTGAATTTAACTTAATGTAACTGAATTAATATTACAATCAAATAAACTTTTTGTCCAGCGAACATTCAGTACTGATTGAGTATCAACTCTTCATAAAGGATAATTTCTGTGGCCACAGAAAAATAATTCTTTCTTAGCTCGTAGCTATGATCGATTTGTTAAAGTGACAATTTATTTAGAAGCAGACCAGAACCAACTTGTACGAATGTGCACAAGAGTTTATTTAACTAAAACACAAACACATAACTAATCTAACAAAAAACATACTCACATACACAAAAGCACACATACATGGGTAAAATGTAAGGTAAAAGTGACTGCAAAAACGGATCAGAACAGAGGAATGAAGCTATGGAAAAGCTATGACAAGTTATGACAAGCTCCTTTGTTTGAACAAAGGGGTTTACAGCTTTAACTAACTACACAGTGATGTTGTATATCGTACATTACTTGCATTTGCCTGAGCTGTTGAAGAGCGTCCGGATATACAGTCACAGGAGAAAGTCTTGATAGTTCGGTACAATGGTGTTGCAGTTGCAATCGATTCCTTCCATGTTGAGAGAAGAAGCGATGGTGAACGTCTTGGTTACGTATGTAACCCTCGTTCCCTGAAGGAAGGGAACGGAGATGTTACGTCAGTACTGACGAAATGGGGGTTTCGCTTAGAAGCCAATCGCCTCTGAGATCTACAAAACGAGCCAATGGCATGAAAATGCCATAGGTCTGTGGAATTTGTATAACGCAACCCCGGCCCACCGTGTGGGTATAAAGGTAGTTGCGTTGCAGACTCGCATTATGTTTACCTGCTGAAGAGCCGAGGCTGAGCGCCCTGGCGGTTCCAGTGGTACAGCTGTTGTGGCAGGGGGACATAACGTCTCTGTTCTCTTCCTTCAGGGAACGAGGGTTACATACGTAACCAAGGCGTTCCCTTTCAGTCAGTACACTACGAGTTACATCAGTACTGACGAAATGGGTGTCCCAATTCAATCTCGCCACAACGGCTGTCTTCTAGCATCCTGTGCTGACCTGAGCTCCCTGCCGTGAAACCTGTCACAAACGAGGGGCTGGGCTCAGCTTACCAAGGTACACTGGGAAGCATATCCCATGTAGAGAAAAGCAAAACAATGCCTACCCGCAGGGAGGACTTAGGAACACACATATGGCCCTCATAGGAGCTAATATATGGAACACTCTGGGGTATCCAGCCGCAGGTGCAATATTTCAACCCGAGGGAAGGCAAGGTGTCTTGCCAAGGGAAGACACGTGCTCGAAGAGACTTACCGTGGAATACACATGTGGGGGTTGCCCAGAGGGCATGCGCTCAGGTGTTGGCATCAACAGTGCTGGAGGAGCTCAGGGCTTACTGAGAAACTCACCTGAGTAAATAAGTGCACGCATCCAGTCCGTGGAGTGGAATGGCGCAACAAGCGATGGCACCTGAGCCTGTCCAGTTACCGGCGCCTTGGGGCAAGTACACAAGAGGAACTGGCTACACTCTGAGATTATGGAATCTAGTGAATGTGTTGGGTGTCGCCCAGCCTGCAGCTCTAGGTCTGTTAGCGAGGTGCCATGCACTAGTCCAAGAGGAGACAACACTCAGTGGAGTATGCCGAGACCCCTAGGGGGCATGGCATGTCATGAGCCGTAAGCTCAATGGCGTGACAACCTCTGCTTGGAGAGAGCCTTCCCTTTCTGCTTCTCTCCGAAACAGACAAGAACTGGTCAGAGGTCCTGAACACAGCGATTGGTCTACGTAAGCACAAGGGCGCGTACTGGACAGCGCAGTGCCAAGGCTGGGTCTGCCTCCTCCAAGGCAGCGCTTGCAGGTTCAACACCTGATGAGGTGGGAACTTGTTCTAAGGGAACTTTAGCCCGTAGTAAAATGAGGTTCATACCTTCACCCCGTATGTCGGCAGGCCCGAACCACTGGGACCCGGAGCGTGCCCTGTTGCCATGCCCATCTTGGGACTCGATCGCGAAGCCAGTGCTGAAGCGGTCTCATATGAAGCAACCTGAGCGGCGTTACTGCGGCTACGGATGCCATATGCCCCAGGAGCCTCTGAAATAACTTCAGTGGAACCACACTCTTGCCCTCGAATTGACATGGGCAAGTCAGCATTGACTGCACGTGCTCGCACTACGTGTGCATGGCAACTGAGTCCTGAAAAGAGATCCTCTTCAGGGAAGAGTTTGCTCTTTCCTCAAGTGACCTGAAGGCCCAACGGGTGAGGTGCCAGAGCACGAGGTCCCTGTGTTCACAAAACCCGGTCGAGAGTGAGCTAGTTAGCCAGTCATCAAGAAAACTCAGAATGCGAACCCCATGTGCCTGAGTGGCACAAGGGCTGCCTCAATGACTTCAGTGAAGCCACGAGGAGACAGGGCTACCCGAATGGGAGAACCTGGTACCGCTACCAAAGGCAGACCTGAGAGATGGTCTGGATCAGGGGAGAATGGAGACATGAGAGTACGTGTCCTTCAGATCAGCGCTGCAGACCAATCTAGTGGACGGATGCATTCAAAAACGCGTTACGCTGTGAACATCTTGAAATGGAAGCCTAGGAAGGGTTCAGCTCAAGATACACAGGTCCAGGAATGGTCGTGACCCATCGCTTCTACTAGGTACCATGAAGTCAGGGCTGTGGAAGCCGGACTCCACCTCGGCTGGAGGGACAATCTCGACCACACCCCTCGCCAGTAGGGTGTCGACCTCCACACGCATGACAGGGGCATGGCCACCTGCCACGGTATAGCGGACTCTCCGTTTAAACTGGGGAGGAGATCGTGCGAACTAAATCGCATAGCCGAACCTGTAGGAGAACCAGCTGAACAGTTTGGAAGCTCTAACTAGGCTCCCAGAAGAAGCAGCGGTCGTGCGAGCCACAGGTGTACCCACGATGCGGCAGCGAAGCGGAATGACCGGCCCAGACATGGGGAGGCGTGGGAGCATCCCGAGGTGTGGGCAGGGTCGAATTCCGCACCCTGTCGGAGGAGACCAGGGAAGGACCAGCGCTCCACGGGGGTCTCGTCTGATGGGGGCCTGGCGACAGAGGGGGCTGAGAGTGGCGAGGCTGTGCGTTGCACACTGCCAGCCGTGCCCTCTTGGGGCTCAGAGTTGAATGAGTCAGTTCTTTCAATGAAGGAAAACAAAAGATTCTCCCCTGGCCCTCCACCAGGGGAAGGAGTGGCCCTGTTACCATCTCCTGAGAAAGAACTGAATTCACCTCTGAGCGGCCCGTGTCAGGAGCGCCGCATGGCCTGCCGTTTAGCAGGGATGGGGGCTGAGACGGGCTGGGCTGCTGTCGTGCAGCCTCCTCCAAGCCCTAGCCCAGGTGTAGGCTGCTGCTGGGGCTGGGTGGGGAGGGGCGGGAGCCGCAGGAGGGCAGCCCTGGTGGGGAGCACGCCAAGGCGTCTGTGCCGGCGGCTGGGTGGAGGCAGCAGCAGGCCACTGGGGCAGAATGTGTTTAACCGCCTCAGCCTGCTTTTGTGCAGCGGAGAACTGTTGGGCAAAGTCCTTGACGGCCCCGCCAAATAGCCCAGTCTGGGATATTCTGTTAAAGAAACGTGTTCGCTCAGCATCCTGCAAATCTGCCAGACTGAGCCGTAGATGGTGTTCCTGGACCACAGCAGTGGACATCACCTGACCGAGAGAGCGTGCAGTAACCTTCGTCACCCGTAGGACGAGGTCAGCAGCCGCAAGTGCTGTGTGGACACAGTTGCATCACACCAGAATGCCCAACAGGGGGCACCCCAGTGTACCCTTGCACCACGCCACTATCGAGAGCAGTAAAGGCGGAAGAGGCTGCCGAGCGGTCGCGAAAAGCCAATGAAGACTCCCATGACTTCGACACCTCCTCATGCACTTCCGGGAAGAAAAGCACTGAAGGTTGGCGGGCGCTTTCAGCACAGGCCGACCCAGATGCCAATCATCCAGCCTTGAGGTTCCACTCAAGCCCGATGCTCGCAAGAGGAGACAACGCTCAAAAGCATTACTGTGAGCTCCGGATCAAACTCGGACAATGCTGGAGCTCCCGGAGGAGATAGCACAGCCAAATCTTCATTTCCAGAGGAATCCAGCCCACCTTGTGATGTGGCGATCAGCATGACGTCATCCACCGTTGCCCCGAATGAGACGCTGGGCCCAGGATGGAAACACCAGCGCCTTCTCCCGGAAACACCACGGGTTGCAGTGTGCTAGAGAGGGGTGTGGCCCGAGGAATATTTGTCGGGTTGGCCCACACTAAAGCCCTCAGATCACCCTGACCACCAGCCAAAGTACTGTCTCTTGTGGAGAAAGTAGATTGGGGTGTGGTAGAGGGGACTCTCTCCCCTGAACGGAGTTCATGGAGTCTCGATCGCAACACTGCGATGGCCATGTTCCCGCACATGATTGGATTATTGATGGCGGGGTTCCTATTCTTTGGCTTTGGGATTGCCCTGACCTATCGGAAGATTGGTAAGACAGCTGCAAGCAAATTCACCCAGCCGCTGTCTGTGGAAATTAAGGAATGCTTCGGGGCTGTGTGTGACCGTTTGAAGGAATTAGATCAGAGAGTGATAGGAATTGAGGAACTGAACCGTAACAACGCAGTCCGGACTGCGGATACGCAGGGAAGAGTGGGCTCCATCGGGGGTCAGATCGGTGAACTTTTACGGACTGTAACCGGTCTGGCCATGAGGCTGGACGTAATGTCTAGGGAAACTGCACAGACCGGACGCGAATGCTGAGGACCAGATCTGATTGATTGATTATGATCCGGACAAATTACCAAGATCATCAAATGGATTAAAAATAAAAATTGTATTTGCCTGACCTAATCAACTAGCCCAACGAACCTCACTTGTCCCTATCTCTCGGTTGGGAGGTCAGCCTGACAGCTGGTCTGCTATCTTCCCCTGTGCACTGCCTTATCTCCCTTCAAGGACAAACCATAGAACTGAACTCGAAAACATCTGAAGTTATGGCTAACATTCTCACACAACACAATCTCAGACTCACTCGCACCATACACAACCTACCCGATCCCACCCCCCCTCCAACCGTCTGCCTGTCTTTATCTATCTCCTCTCCCACTCCATACAAAAAATCCCATCACGTGACCACGTGTACTGTGTCATGTTTATGTTTATGTTTATGTTTATGTTGTGTTGTGTTTTGCTATGTAATGCTTGCTAAACTGCATTCTTGTATTTCTGGAGAGCGTGTGGCGGCGCCTGACTAATCGGCTGTGGCCCGGAGGCTTGCTCCAAACTTCATTTCGTTATACTGTACTTGTACATGTGTAATGACAAATAAATAACTTGTAAACAATGTAAACTTGTTGTAAACAGTGGGAACATGACTCATCCATGAACGCGCACTCAGCGTGCACGAGGCCCAAGCATGCCAAACAGCGCTCATGCATGTCAGACGGACTAATCAGCCGACCGCACCACAGAAACAATGCACGGGCAAAACGTCTTGAAAAAGATGTGCCACGTGCAGCTCTTTAAGAGAGGAGAAAGCTCTGCAGAAATGCCGAAGCGCCCAGGGAGAACACACACGCTGTGCTAGATCACTGCACAGATCAGACAGGAAATGCGGAACTCGCTGGAACACGCTGTAACACCGACACTCATCTTGAAGAGAGGAAGCTCAGAAGGCAAGTAGCACTCGGTTCTAAAGCAGAAACATAATGCGAGTCTGCAACACAACTCCCTTTATACCCACATGGTGGGGCGGGGTTGCATTATGCAAATTCTGCAGACCCATGGCATTTTCATGCCGTTGGCTCATTTTGTAGATCTCAGAGGTGATTGGCTTCTAAGCGAAACCCCCATTTCGTCAGTACTGACGTAACTCATTGTGTACTGACTGAAAGGGAACTTGCAAAGACTCTGTTATGGTCGAAGAAGGCCCACATGGCTTGATGTGAATGGGTCTAGCCGGTGCAGTTGCCCTTTGCAGCTATAACAGCTTCAACTCTTCTGGGAAGGCTTTCCACAAGGTTTAGGAGTGTGTTTATGGGAATTTTTGATCATTCTTCTAGATGCGCATTAGTAATGGGCGATATGAATGATATGCAATATAAACCATACAAAATTGGCCTACGATAAAGATTTTAATTCTATTGCAAGATTTTTAATTCTATCGTGATAATGCGTGTTGATGACGCAATGTACCCACGAAATTTAGAGCCATGAGCTGCTGGTTTCTTTCTCGCAAAACCTTATACAGTCCAAGTGAAAAACTTACATACAGTATCTTTATACAGTAAGCTGATGTTAATGTACGAGGCAAGCAATTTAAAGAAGTATTGTTCTCAAAATTAACCCTCAAGTTTGAACTGCTCTTTGGACCCAAGAAATATAAATTATTGTGGTGTTTAACTTTAAAAATATTTGCTGCTTTCTATCTGTATATTTGATGAAAAATTGCAAATAGAATCCAAGATAGTTGGAGAGACATAAGTTTTTTTGTTTGTTTGGTGTATTTCAAATATATAATGATGTACTGATGATGGTAATTATTTTGTTCTGTGTACCAGGAAATTGATTCTCTTTATTTGACTTGAGGTTAAACATTGACTAAACATTGAATAAAATCCACTTGCTGACCCCACTATAAAGATGTTCCCCAGTCCATTTGCTTCAGTTTTTTTTTTCATATATCTCGGCTGAAGAATTGGAATAAACAGCATGGAGTGTGAACAGAGGTTGAATTGGTTAATGCTTGCAATGATATGTCCTCTTATTGCAGGTAAGTCTTTTTGCTTAATCAAGATAAATGCATTCCGAAATTAAGAAACAACTTATTTTAGCATGAAAGGAATATATTAAAATGCAGGTAATCTGAAAGACTCTGTGATAGACGGCTCACAAATAATTCTCATCTAAATCTGTATTTTGGTTTATATATACAGTGTATATACAGTATATTCAAACGGCAACAAAAGTATTTTTTTCATGTGACCACCTCCAATGATCTTTCTACTATAGGTGCTCCATCTTCCATGTCCAAAAGACATGCATCATGTCCTGAAGAGAATCTAAACATTGATGGAGGGAGCTTTATTCTTTCTAACGGCTATTCAGATGGGAGTTTCCTAAGATACTTCTGTCCGAGTGGATATTACCCATCGGTTCAGTCACGTCGTTGTGAATATGGACTCTGGACCCCAAAGACTAGCACCAGAAAAATCCCAGAGTGCAAAAGTAAGAAACAAGACATTATCATGTGGGTGAATGTGATTTCACTAAGTAAAACGTTCCTGGAGCAACCATCCATTCAACCAATCAGATTTGAGGGACCCGTTTAGAGTTTATGTCAAGTTTAGGCTTAAAACAAGGGTTAGGTGCTTTCCTCTTCCCTCTGATTTTAGGGATAAGTTATGGATAGGGTTTGGTTTAGGGGTAGGGATATGGTTAAGAGCAATACTACATTTTTGGACAGGAATGTTGTTCCACTTCCAGGATCAACAAAACATGTTGATGCAGGAACATGCTGTACTTGGTGAAATCACGTTCGCCCACATAGTCACCGTGATTTTGAGTCATTATATAATGAATAAATGCTGGACTTATTTATTTTGAAGCAGAGTTATGCATTTTTTTTTTTTTTTTTTGAGGCTGCTTCAAAACATCTCTTCTGCAATATGTGTTTATCCATGCTTTTATTCTAGAGGTCACATGTCCCAATCCTCGTGTTTTGGAGAATGGAGAGGTGACCCCATATAAAGACAGGTACTATGTAAATTACACAACCACCTACTCATGTCATTCCAATTATAAGTTCCGTGGCTCGGCGGTCCGTGTTTGCAAGCCTAATGGGAAGTGGAGTGGAAGCACACCAATCTGTGGACGTGACTGTGAGTAATTGCCATTATTTTCAGCAGTTTCCATAAACTAATCAGATATAAAAATGCAAATTTAGTTCCTGGTAAAAAATCTCCTGCAAGTTAAATACATACCAGAGTCCTTGGGTTTAGCTTAAAAAACTTTGTAATGTATTCTGTTGCATTTTTATCTGATGTCATGTTAGTTTAACACAGTTCTAGCAGAAAGTTCTCTCCATGCATCTGTAGATCAAATGGAGGTCCACAGATCTTCACTTCCATTAGTCTCTTTTTTTAATACTTTCTCACAGCTGATCACTGTCCTGATCCTGGCGTTCCCCCTGGTAGCAGGCGAACAGGCCAGATGTTTAACATCGACGACAAAGTCAAGTACCGCTGTGACAGTACATTGACCTTGATTGGTTCCAAAGAGCGAGTGTGTCAGGATGGTGGCCAGTGGTCAGGGACAGAGCCACAATGTTACGGTGAGTCTTCTAAAAGCTACACTAAAGTGCCAAAATGATGTGCCTTGTTTGGACTTGTGTTCTCAAAAATAAGAATTTTTGTTTATGAAAAGTGGCTTTTCTGGATAATGCATCTGTAATGTTGTGTAAATACTGTACAGCGCATTTCACATACGACACCCCGGAGGAAGCGTCAGCAGCATTCAGCAGTGCTCTAAAGTCAAATCTAGCAGTTTCTCAACAGTATGAAGGAGAAGGTACCTTTGTGTGACTTAAAGCCATAATCATATATTAGGGCTGGGCGTTTTTTCCGAATTAATTTGAATTTAATGTTTTGCTGTGATTTTATTATTTTTAAATTGAGAAATCACAATTATGAATAAATATTTCAGCAAGCGTTACATTTAGACGTGTTGACAATACAGCAATGATAACAGTTAAATGGTTAGTTCACCCAAAAATGAAAATAATGTAATTGATTACTCACCCTCATGTCGTTCGACACCCGTAAGACCTCCGTTCATCTTCGGAACACAAATGAAGATATTTTTGTTGAAATCCGATGGCTCAGAAAGGCCTCCATTGGCAGCAATGTCATTTCCTCTCTCAAGACCCATAAAAGGCACTAAAGACGTCGTTACAAAGTCCATCTCACGACAGTGATTCTACAATAATTATGTTACCTGAATAATACTGTAGTTACGTTTTTAAGTTGACTAGTTAAACATTAAAAAAATAAATAAAATAAAATAAAACAAAATCATGAATTGGTCAATCTTTCTGAATTTTTCTTTATTTTATTTAATTTTTTTGCAATATCGCCCAACCCTAATATATACACAAATGCAAGTTGTTCTTCGTCATTAATAATTGTCTCAGAAAAAGAAAAACAATCATTAATAATTTTAAACATAAATGCCTTGTTCCTTCTGTCTTCAGATCAGCAGGGGAAGAAAATAACTTTGGATCAAGGTGGAAAACTTGATATCTACATTGCTGTGGATGCATCTCAAAGCATCAATAAGACAGAATTTGAAAAGGCAAAGAAAACCATTAAAATGCTTATAAAGAAGGTATGTCCCCTAGAGCTTGCTGTAATGAAGTTGTAAGACCAGTTATTTAGGCACTGTTTTTAGGCTACTGGTGTATGTAATGAAGCTTTCTTAAACTGTTCTAGAAGCAGTAATTTACTTGCTGTTTATTCTGATGTTAAAGGTTCTGGAAAAATTAATCAGTAAACATACAATATTCGAAAAGGAAGCATTACCATTGTGATGCTCTTGATAGTGAACGTAGTAGTAGATGACTTTTAAACTCACATCCTTGTCGAAAGCCTCCAGTATGAACCTCAAAGGGTTAGTTCACATAAAAATTTTATTCTGTCATTAATTATTCACCCTAATGTCGTTACAAACTGGCAAGACTTTCGTTCATCTTCGGAACACAAATGAAGATATTTTTGATGAAATCTGAGAGCTTTCTATCCCTGACAGCTATGCAACTGAAACTTTGACGCTTCAAAAAGTTCATAAAGAGATTGTCAAACTAATCCATATGAATTGAGCGGTTTAGTCCAAATTTTCTGAAGAGACACGATCGCTTTATATGATGAACAGATTGAAATCAGGCTTTTATTCACATATAAACATTAATCAACTCGCACATCGGTTGTGGTAAAATGGAAGCTCAAGCATGTTCGCTTGACGTGCGTGTCAAGCTGGGGAGATTCTAGGATTTTCATTTTAAGTGGGCTCAGCCCCCAGTGAGGGTATGAAAAAAATGGTAGGATTTATTATTACGTATAAAGCAAATATTAATGCCTTATTCTGCATGACCATGTTGTACATCCCTTAATCATACCCAGGAATGTTGGCAGGTTTATAATCACTGAGATCCCAAATGTGAAGTAGTTAGGGGGGTTGGGGGGCATGCTCCCCCGGGAAAATTTTGATTTCTATGATCTACATATGTGCATTTTAAGATGTACATTTTTAAGGCAAAAAAAATTAGATAACAATAGCTTGTCAAAACCATGTCAGTGGGCAGATATGACTGATATAGTTTTTCCATTTTCGTCAGTGAAGAAACTAAACGTGGTTAACTGATATTTATGTTTTATGAATAATTTTCATAGACACATTCATTTACTGTTCAGAATCACTGTAAGTCATACTGGTATTGAGTAATAGAACTGTGAATACACTGAAAAAAGAAAATTCCGCCAACATTTTTTTGTAAATAGATGCCTGCAGATGACTATAGCTGGGAGCTATTAGCTGGAAAACACAATGGGATCACAGCATGAAGCCTTACCAAGTCCAATTTCAAATTTGATAACAATACCTTTACCTTAAGTTTATGTCTAGGCGCTTCCCAAAAAAAGCCACTTGGAGACTCCAAATGACCCTTTGTAACCACTGACACAAAATGCTGCTATTCTTGAATGCTTTAAATGAACAGTCATAATTTTAGGCTCTAATGAAAGGTTACACTTATAGCTATTCTATCCCTTATCAGAGATTTACAATAATTGCTGACACGTAGTAACTGAAACATATACATTATAGTGTTTTTGTAGTTTTTTTTCAATTCTTGAAACTAAACTTTGTGCAAATAAAGTCAAAACAAGTGCTATGGTATCAAAACTCTTTAATATTAGAACTCACACTAATATACAAGAATAATATAATAATCAAACTATTTGCAAATTTTACTCTCTCCTAGTGATGTCCGGTTTGTGAACGAATCGTTCATTTGAACCGGTTCTTTTTAGTGAACCGGTCGAACTAGTTCACCGAATTGGACTGAATCGTTCTAAACGGTTCGCGTCTCAAATCAGCGCTAATCCATAAATTACTAAAGTTACTCACTTTCTGACATGAGTGACAGTCCCTCCGACTAGAAATAAACTGATATCCATAAATATATGTTACTAGTAACTCCAAAAATTCACTGAACTGAGACAACTGATGAGAACTCAGGAATGTTGTTCTCCCTTTATATGCTTCCTTTAGGATCGATCTTTGAAAAGTATGGTATTCGTTATCATTTGTATGCTGATGACTCAAAATTTATTTACCATTAAACGTAGGGATCGATTATCCATTCAGTCCCTGTATGAATATCTGGCTGATGTTAAGTGTTGGTTGGCTAACAACTTTCTCCAAATGAATGAGAATAAGTCTGAGTTTATTCTATTTGGTAAAAAGGGATGTGTGGAAGATGTCATTGACTGCCTAGGGGTGTCATTTTTGACTCTGAGCTCAAATTAGATCACCAAATTAATGCCATTATAAAAAAAAATATTTTTTTCCATCTTAGATCTATATCTAAGTTGAAGTCTATCCTTTCTTTTGAGAAATTTGTGCATACCTTTGTGTCATCTGGGTGTGCGTCAGGCCTCTCTCTCTCGCCTGAGAGACAACACCACATTGTGGTGTTGAAAGTGCTTTATAAATAAAGGTTGAATTGAGTGTTCCACTGTATACTTGCATTCTGCTCTGGAAAGGTCACAGTTTACAATCCAATGTGAGATGTGATGGAGTATAATGCGTTAAGAGCTCGTTCATGTACTGGGGCGCTAAACCATTTAGTGCTTTGTAAGTAATAAGCAAGATTTTCTATAAATGTATATGATGTTTAATAGGGAGCCAGTGCAGTGTTGACAGAACCGGGCTAATATGGTCATACTTCCTGGTTCTAGTAACAACTCCACCTGCTGCGTTTTGGACCAGCTGGAATTTATTTATTAATCGTGCAGGGAAACCACCCAATAGAGCATTACAATAATCTAGCCTTGAGGTCATGAACGCATGAACTAACTGTTCAGCATTTTGCATTGAAAGCATGTGCTGTAATTTAGATATATTTTTAAGATGGAAGAATGCAGTTTTACAGATACTAGAAACGTGGCTTTTTAAAATGAAAGATTGGAATCAAAGAGCACACCCAGGTTCCTAACTGATGATGAAGACTTGACAAAGCAGCCATAAAGTGTTAGACCGTATTCTAGTTGACTACTTGTGGAGGTTTTTGGTCCAATAATTAGAATTTCTGTTTTTTTCCGAATTAAGTAGTAGGAAATTACTAGTCATAAAGTCATTATTGCTGTTCTGTTTAGAAATGTCTGAAGTTGAAGCTTTACTTCTTGTTAATTTAGCCACTGTATCAAATAAATACCTAGGGTTGTGTTTGTCGAAAAATAAACTGATCTAGCCGTTTTTAAGCCCTTTCTGTATGCAATCATGCTCTCTTTCCATGAAATGCGAAAAACCTCTAGTTATGTTTTCTTCCAGGTGCGCTCCATTTTTCTGGCTGCTCTCTTGAGGGCCTGAGTGTGCTCATGGTACCACGGCGTTGGATTATTTTCTTTAATCTTCTTTAAGTGCAGAGGAGCAACTGTCTATAAAGTGCTGGAAAAGAGAGAGTCAATAGTTTAAGTCGCAACATCGAGTTCTTCTAAGCTTTCTGGGATGCTGAGGAGATTAAATTAATCAGGAAGATTATTTATAAAGCAATCTTTAGTGGTAGGCGCAATAGCTCTACCATATTTGTAACAAGGAGTGGGCTTTGCAGCCTTGGCTAAATGGATTATACACAAGATTAGATGATGATCTGAGATGTCATCGCTTTGCTGCAGAATTTCAACGGCATCAACATTGAATCCATGTGACAATATTAGACCTAAAGTATGATTACGACAATGAGTGGGTCCTGAAACATGGGCCTAACTCCAATAGTTTAGAATGTCTCTAAATGCCAATCTCAATACGTCTTTTTCATTGTCTACATGGATATTAAAATCACCAACAATTAGGACTATCTGCAGCCAGTACTAACTCTGATAGAAAATCAGCAAATTCTTTGATAAAGTCTGTTTGGTGCCCTGGTGCCCTGTATACAGTAGCCAGCACAAAAGTCATATCGGATTTATTATTTACACTAGATAATTTTACATTAAGCACCAGCACTTCGAAGGAATTATGTATGAAACTAGACTTCTCAGTAATACTGAAAATATGATTATAAATTACAGCAACACCTCCCGTTTGCCTTTCAGACAAGGCTTGTGTTTATAACAATCTTGGGGGTGGATTTATTTAAAATAATGTAGGATCATCAGGTTTTAGCCAGGTTTCTGTCAAACACAGCATATCAAGGTTATAATCTGTAATCATATTGTTAACAATAAGTGTTTTTGAGGAAAGGGATCGAATATTCAGCAACCTGAGCTTTATCATTTGTTCATCTGTATTATATCTGTTTTTTATTTGGAGAACATTGATTCAATTTGTTTGAGACAAATTCAAAATGGGTTTGAGAGGTTTTTTTGTATTTACTAATTTGGGGAACAGACACAGTCATTGTGATAATATCTAGTTGAAAGAATCTCTATGTGTTGGAATTTATCTGACTTCTGTGATGTAAGACAGTTAGCAGAAAGCCGGTTAAGCTAGTCCGTCTGCTTCCTGACCTGGGCCCCAGTTAGTCAAGGTTCAACTCTAAGACTATGTGCCAAATTACTAGAGAGAAGTGCGGCACCACCCCAGGAGGGATAAATACCATCTCTTTTTAACAGGTCAGGTCTGCCCCAAAAGCTTTTCCAATTGTCTATGAACCCTATGTTATTCTCGGACACCACTTAGACAACCAGCCATTGAGTGATGATAGTCTGCTAAGTATCTCATCAGTCCAACGGACAGGAAGGGGGCCAGGAGCTCACAAGCTCTTTATCTTCTGTATTATTCAACAAAGATGAGCAATAAATCTTTGTATAGTAATGGTGGGAATCTTTAGGCACCTCACGATCCGATTCCAAAACAATTCTTGAACTTTTTTCTTATTAATTAATCGTATTCATTTTTTCATTCTAAGTTAAAGTCTAGTACTTTTTTTAAAATAATTACACAAATTTAATTAAAACAATTGCATGTTAAGAATTTTAAATGTATAGTTTCAAAAGCTAGTAAATAAGAAAGAGGAACAAAAAACATTACAAGTAATGAACAAAGAGTGCGTTCAGTATTTAAGAGTATCTGAACTGTGAGTGATTTTCTCATCTTTACTGTTGCTTGATTATTAATGACGACATAGACAGCGGGATATCTGCATTCACACTAATGCACAGATCTCTTTTAAAATATAAGATGTGGTTTGTCCTGTCTGTTTAATCCCTTAATACATTACTGACTGTGTTTACATTAATTTTGCGTTATAAAAACACTTTGAGACATGCACAGCACAAAGCGCAGTGCGAGCATTTGAAACTGAAAGCCTTCTGTCAGTGAGTTTACTATTTTTAATATATAAGCACACTGCATTCCAAACGACATGAATGAAGTGTTCGTAGAGCATTTGTAAGGAAAATACCGGCGGGCGAGAACACACAGTAAGAGCAACATCAAGCAAAGTTTCTCACAGCGCATATCCTGTGCAGTGAAGCCCGCGCGAATGTCATTGTGATTCGCTTCAACCTTTCGGAACTTCATGAAATATTATTTTATGGTTTGTGTGTGTGTGTGTGAGAGAGAGCAGAAATGGAAACAAGTAAAATATGGTGTTTCTAAAACATACACAGTGCCATTGCGCACATGCAGTTAAAATCTAAGCTCAGAATTGATCCAGAATCATTGGAGAGAGGATCTTTTCTCCCTCCCCTATTGTATAGTATGACCAACACAATATTAGATTGATTAAACACAAACTGTTCTTTCCTGTAGGTATAACGTGCCAAGTTGATGCTGCTTTTGCAGACTGCTTTACTCTCGTGTGTCACGTGACCAGACTGTAATCGCAGCCTTTGCTGCAAATGCAATCACAAATGCAATTAATCGTTTAGCCCTAATAGAATCGCCAATAACTAGGGCACTTTCAACAGGATTCTCAGTGGGTGCATCACTGAGTGGGGAAAACCTGTTTGATGTTCTAATCGGAACAGAAGAGCTCTAAATCTGGCGTTTTCGGACTTGTGAGATCCAGGTGATCACCGGATGCTCAGCGCTCGTTAACCCCGCAGAGAGTAGCCTTTCCCCGGCTAGTCCTTCTGACAGCTACCCCGGACTCTGATGTCTCTAAGATATGATTCGTCTTGTGTAGATCTATCGGCAGATCTTTCTAATTAATCTATAATTTGTTCCCTAGGAAATCGTTTTGGCTGAAGTGATGTTTCATAACTTTATATTTTTTAGGATATTTAACTTTACAGAGTTGTAGCCTACTAGCGCTGACTTGGTATGTTTGACTGAATTGTTTGCTTTATTTATTGTATAGCTTCTTATACTTTTATAATGGCTAATATTGATCACACATAAACTGACATTTAACAAAAAGAGACTGGATTCTGTTTATTGTCATTTCATTTTATTACAGTCAGTGATAATTATTGCCTGAACCACATAATAATGTTGAATTGTTTTTTTTTTTATGTAAACGAAAAGAGGCAGGGTTGTGTTTTATATTTTGTTTTGTTATAAATATACATGCATTGAAGATAATCAAGGTATGCATTGCCTGAACCACATTTGTGTGGCTATTAATATGTTTAAGATTTTTTTTAATGAAAAAAAGAGGCAGAGACCGGTGTTTTATGACATATTTCGTTTTATTGTAGCCTAAAATATAGCTACATATAGAGATAACCGGCGTGAGAGTGAGGTGAGTGACGCTGTCAAGAATGCTGCTGTTCCATTAGCAGAGTACCGGACTTGTGTCCTCCCGTCACCAGGAGTTCGTTCTCCTGAGTCGAACTTGGCAAGTTTGAACTACCAAGGACGCAAGTCACAAGTTTGCGTACTTGGTATTGAGAAACGGCCAAAGTTTCAGTGCACAGGAAGGATTCTGTGATTGAGACAGCCCTTAAAATGGCCCACTCCCTGATCAGTGCCCTGACTATTGAACAATAGGTTACTTGTGTAACCCCGGTTCTCTGATAGCATTAAGTGAGGTGTCTCGCTATGGGATATCCTAACTCCCGTATTGCAAGATTTTATTGCCTGCCTCAAAGACTCCTGCCAATCACAATCACTGCATCCAGGGCTGAATGGGTCATGAGTCATGACTCACATTCCTACGCTCAATACTGCGGGTATTGTACTGTGCTAAAGTTTGAGCATCCAGTTTATAAAACCTTGCAAATGTATGCAGCAAGGACCAAGTCACCGCTTCACAAAAATCCTGTATTGTGACTCCTTTAAAGACAGCCCACGAAGTTGACATTCCTCTTGTTGAGTGTGCATGTAAACCAGATGGAGGAATATGCTAGTAAGACCATTGGAGTCTCCATTGGTGCAGTGCCAAGACTGTCTCTGATGTCACTCTCACTCTCAGTGCTGTAATGGGTTCAGCCTTTAGAGAAGCCACCCAGCACTGAAACTCTTTCATGAACAGTCTGCCTAAGGAAATGACTATCAGGGCTGAGGCCATCAGTCCCAATAGCCTCAGGCATGTGCGGAAAGAGACACTTTTTCACTTCTGAATTTCACTGGCCAGGCATCGAGTGAATTTTCCCACCGACAGCAGTGATACATATGTTATAGACTGTGGGAATTAAAGCACACTTTTCTGTTTAATTTTAAGCCCAGTGTCTGTATCCAGAAGCATAACTGTGTGTTCTCTCGCTTCTTGCTTTGACTGAGCTGTCACCATCCATACATCTATGTAAGTAGTGAGAGTCAGGAAGGCAAACCTCAGGAATTTCCTGTGAGGTGGATATATCTTTATGTGAAAGTATGCGTCTTTCAGGACGATCGATGTAAACCAATCGCCCTGGTGCACTAATTTTAGGAGTGTAGAATGGGTGAGCATTCTGAACTTGTAATTTTTAAAGTATTTGTTCAGTGCATGCAGATCTAATATGGGACGAAGAGCCCGACTTCCCTTCTTTGGGATGAGAAAGTATTTCGAATAAAACCCACTGTGGTTTTGCTCGGGTGGGACCACTCTTATTGCTCTCTTGTTCAACAGAGAGATAATTGCTTCGGAGAAGTACCCGAATTGTTTTGTTCTCAATACCCAGCGGGACTGTGTGCATTCTTGCCAATTGTTTATTCACTCTCGTTCTGCTTACGCTGCAAGTTCAGTTTTATTTGTAGTTAATCTGTTGTCTAACTGAACTAAATGATTTTTACTATTATAAAATATCAGTGGGGGCGGTGCCGCAGTGGGCAAGTGATGTAACCGGTGTTATGCCGGAAAACCAGTAACACCGACTATTGCAGCAAGCCTATTACCCATTATTATCAATCTAAATTAATCTACTGCACAATATAGGAGCTTGTTACTGGGACGTAACAGACCTGTGTGTTTTGTATCACTAGTGCAGTGTCTGTTCTCAGAGCATATAAGCCCTGCCCGCGTGAGGCATGCCGCTTCTCAAGATTCCTGCCTTTACTAGAGAGAAGAATATGTTCAGCCCCCTTATAATAAGCTTCTAATATTTGGTGTTGATTACTACCGAAGCTTTCGAAGCTCCAAAAATGGTATTCGGACCAGCCCTACTGTCCTCTCTGTTGAATGACCATTGTGGCCATGGCCTTGCTTGCGGCTTGAACCGCCCATCTCTGAATACGCAGAGAGGGATCCGTAACAACAGATCTCTTCCCAATGTGTCTGACCTGGCATGGTCGACGCTTCGTCCTGCAGGACCAATTAGTACGTGGTAGAGCTGCACAATGAATCGAATTTCTAATCGCGATCGACAACCCAGAACGAGCTACAGGACTATGCCAGCATTAGGGGTGTTAGCATTAGGATCTACTCCATCTGTGTTTGATCATCGTTCTGAATGTGATCTGGATACAGTCTTTGACAAAAACGTGATTTTCTCAGTTTTTTGTTCAAAATGTTTTTTGTTTTTTTTTAAGAAACTTACCCATATTCAAGTGTTGATAAAAAAAGGAATGCATGAAGATTTTTTTAAAGCAGAGGGTCTATTCTTTCTTTTGATATATTGCATGTTCAGATATTCATACAACAAAATATTCTATGGGTCATTACATTTTTGTGAAAATTATCAAAAACCCTGGCGGTGGCTGGCAACTTTTTTTTTTTAAACGCTGGCAGGGAAAGAGTTAAAAAGCCGTGCACACAGCTTACATGAACTAACAATATGATTCCTGATATAGAGTTGTTTTATCTAAGGCTCAACTTACTGTATTTACAAAACCGATTCCAAAAAAGTTGGGACACTGTACAAATTGTGAATAAAAACAATGCAATGATGTGGAAGTTTCAAATTTCAATATTTTATTCAGAATACAACATAGATGACATATCAAATGTTTATACTGAGAAAATTTATAATTTTAAGGGAAAAATAAGTTGATTTTAAATTTCATGGCATCAACACATCTCAAAAAAGTTGGGACAAGGCCATGTTTCCCACTGTGTGGCATGCCCTCTTCTTTTTATAACAGTCTGCAAACGTCTGGGGACTGAGGAGACAAGTTGCTCAAGTTTAGGAATAGGAATGTTGTCCCATTCCTGTCTAATACAGGCTTCTAGTTGCTCAACTGTCTTAGGTCTTCTTTGTCGCATCTTCCTCTTTATGATGCGCCAAATGTTTTCTATGGGTGAAAGATCTGGACTGCAGGCTGGCCATTTCAGTACCCGGATCCTTCTTCTACGCAGCCATGATGTTGTAATTGATGCAGTATGTGGTCTGGCATTGTCATGTTGGAAAATGCTTCCCTGAAAGAGATTACGTCTGGATGGGAGCATATGTTGTTCTAGAACTTGGATATACCTTTCAGCATTGATGGTGCCTTTCCAGATGTGTAAGCTGCCCATGCCACACGCACTCATGCAACCCCATACCATCAGAGATGCCGGCTTTTTCCTCTTTAGTCCGGATGACATGGCGTCCCAGTTTTCCAAAAAGAACTTCAAATTTTGATTGGTCTGACCACAGAACAGTTTTCCACTTTGCCACAGTCCATTTTAAATGAGCCTTGGCCCAGAGAAAACGCCTGCGCTTCTGGATCATGTTTAGATATGGCTTCTTTTTTGACCTATAGAGTTTTAGCCGGCAACGGCGAATGGCACGGTGGATTGTGGCACGAATGGCACGGTGGATTGTGGCACGAATGGCACGGTGGATTGTGTTCACCGACAATGTTTTCTGGAAGTATTCCTGAGCCCATGTTGTGATTTCCATTACAGTAGCATTCCTGTATGTGATGCAGTGCCGTATAAGGGCCTGAAGATCACGGGCATCCAGTATGGTTTTCCGGCCTTGACCCTTAAGCACAGAGATTCATCTTGACTTCTGAGAAACACTGCCACTCTGAGAGGCTCTTTTTCAAACTCCAGCTGTTCCTTATATGTACATTTAACTTTTCCGGCCTCTTATTGCTACCTGTCCCAACTTTTTTGGAGTGTGTAGCTCTCATGAAATCCAAAATGAGCCAATATTTGGCATGACATTTCAAAATGTCTCACTTTCAACATTTGATATGTTATCTATATTCTATTGTGAATAAAATATAAGTTTATGAGATTTGTAAATTATTGCATTCCTTTTTTATTCACAATTTGTACAGTCCCAACTTTTTTGGAATCGGGTTTGTATAAGGTATAATTCACCCAAAAATGTAAACTCTGTCATCATGTACTCACCCTCATGTTGTTTCGTTTAACTTCTAAACACAAATGAAGATATTCTTTATAAAACCTGAGAGATTTCTATCCCTCCATTTAAAGTCCATTCCTCTCAAACTTAAAAGATCCAGTAAATGTCATAAAGGCATCGTAAAATTAACCAATCGAGTGTCTAATCCAAATCCAAATCTTCTGAAGAGACACAGTGGCTTTATATGATGAACAGGTTTACCACTACACGCATACTGTTCAAGACGTTCAAATGCTTCCGAGACACGCAAAAACAACTTGAGAGTGAGTAAATGCAGAATACATTTTTTTGGATGAGCTAAACATTTCGAGTTTAGGAATAGTCATTTTCACGAGCTTTCTTGTGATTAGAACTGTGACTGATTACATTGATCATCTGAAGCATTCGGGGGGCATTTTCGGCCACGGAATGTCGTTGCACACATCTTGCAAATCGACACTGTGAAGCGGAGAGGATGGTGCCCAGCCTGCCTCTTCCGTGGATCCTGCGAGGAGTTGTGCTGAGTGCGCAGGGGGGAGGAAAGGGGAGTCCTCGAAATCTTCCTCTTCTTCAGAGAGAAGAAAATCAGATTGTCCCTCTTCCTTGAAATCAAGCACGTCATCTTCGTTGTCCACGCTGAGCACACTGGGCACGCACGCATCAAGCTGTTCACCCCAGGACAAAGCCATCGTAGTGGGCAGCTCTACAAGAATGGGTACCTGCAGAGTGGCAGCTGGAATGGGGAAAGGTGGCATGAGGGGATCCTGGCCTGACAGGCTAGCTTGGCGTGTTACCCTGCATCGAAGGCTCTTTATAGTGAAGCTTGTTCACAGAAACTGGAGTTCTTGAATGCCAATTGGGCATGTTTCACCCCAAGACATGCAGAGCAGACCTGGTGTGTGTCCATGCATGAAATGTTGTTCTCACATGAACAAAGTTGCACAGATCTCCTTCACTAGCCAGGCTAGTCTGCATTGCTGCAGCCATCTTTGTATCAAATCCTTGCAATCAGCTGGAATGCAAATCGAAGGAGCCAGACGAAAAACGGCGTGGTGACCAGTAGTTCGTTCTTTGTTAAAGGTTTATCCAAAATTGTAGGCTGGGTGTGAAGCAAGAAGAGTTTTTTTTAATGTCATAGTGACGTTGTGTCGCTCCTTTTATACTGAGGGGTGAGGGGTTTATACTGAGGACTCTCAGATCCTCAGATTCTTTTCTTTTAACTATACCACAAAGTAGAACTAAAAGATTCGGTGATGCTGCTTTTAGCCGTTATGCTCTTTGCCTCTGGAATAACCTTCCAGAGGAGGTAAGATGTACTGAAAATAATTGTTTTAAATCTAAATTTAAAAACTTTTTTTTTTTGTCTGACCTTTCTGTAATGTCTTATAGCACTTTTATATAATTTTTGTTTTGTTTTTCTGTTATTCCTTATAAACGTTATTCTTGTATTTTAATGGGTCTATTTGCATTTTATTTTTATACTAACTATTGTATTTAATGTTTCTTTCTTGCCTGTAAAGCACTTTGAACTGCATTGATTTGTTTGGAAAAGTGCTATATAAATACAATTTGCTTGCTTGCTTGCTAAATTCAAGTCTTGCTAACTTTGATCCTAATGAAAATCCTGTTTCACATTATAGAAGCAAAATGCATATTTTTTGACTGGATAACTGACAGACGTTGCTTCATATTCTGAATTCTTAATGCTCTTTCCCAAAAGATTAGTGACTACCAGGTCTCCCCAAACTATGAGATCCTGATATTTTCTACGAACGTTCACCGGATAATCTCTATGAGGGACTTTAAAAGTAATGAAGGTGCAAGAAACCTAACACATGTTTTTGAAAAACTGGACGAATTTAATGAAAAAAGTAAGTATGGCTCTGAGTCTTATTGTATACATTGATACAGTCAGATTTAGAGATTATTATTACAGAAAATGTTTCAACATTTTGTGGCTTTACCGAGCTGAAATGCTGTAATCCAGGCCAGGGGTGGCGAACTCCAGTAGTCAAACTGTGATATAAACTAAACGCTATTGGCTGTTTTAAAAAAGGGGAGGAGCTGCCTGATATGTCCCGCCCTGTCTTCCTGTTTCAGGGGAAATTACGTCAACACAGTGAATAATGCTGCACGTTCCAAGGCACTTCAGTGGGCCTTTAATGTGGGCTGTGTTCAGCCCCGACAAAACATTGAAAAACGTTTTTTAAATGGAAACGGTGGTGCATTGAACACCCTGTTCTGATGACGCAGGAGTTGCAACTATGTATATATACATACATATATAAACTTGTATATTATATTAATTCATTACACACAGACTTATATATTTCAAATGTTTATTTCTTTTAATTTTGATGATTATAACTGACAACTAAGGAAAATCCCAAATTCAGTATCTCAGAAAATTAGAATATTACTTAAGACCAATACAAAGAAAGGATTTTTAGAAATCTGGGCCAACTGAAAAGTATGAGCATGTACAGCACTCAATACTTAGTTGGGGCTCCTTTTGCCTGAATTACTGCAGCAATGCGGCGTGGCATGGAGTCGATCAGTCTGTGGCACTGCTCAGGTGTTATGAGAGCCCAGGTTGCTCTGATAGTGGCCTTCAGCTCTTCTGCATTGTTGGGTCTGGCATGTCGCATCTTCCTCTTCACAATAGTCTATAGATTTTCTATGGGGTTAAGGTCAGGTGAGTTTGCTGGCCAGTTAAGAACAGGGATACCGTGGTCCTTAAACCAGGTACTGGTTGCTTTGGCACTGTGTGCAGGTGCCAAGTCCTGTTGGAAAATGAAATCTGCATCTCCATAAAGTTGGTCAGCAGCAGGAACCATGAAGTGCTCTAAAACTTCCTGGTATACGGCTGCGTTGACCTTGGACCTCAGAAAACACAGTGGATCAACACCAGCAGATGACATGGCACCCCAAACCATCACTGACTGTGGAAACTTTACACTGGACCTCAAGCAACGTGGATTGTGTGCTTCTCCTCTCTTCCTCCAGACTCTGGGACCCTGATTTACTTTCATCAGAGAACATAACTTTGGAGCACTCAGCAGCAGTCCAGTCCTTTTTGTCTTTAGCCCAGGCGAGACGCTTCTGACGCTGTCTGTTGTTCAAGAGTGGCTTGACTCAAGGAATGCGACAGCTGAAACCCATGTCTTGCATACGTCTGTGCGTAGTGGTTCTTGAAGCACTGACTCCAGCTGCACTCCACTCTTTGTGAATCTCCCCCACATTTTTGAATGGGTTTTGTTTCACAATCCTCTCCAGGGTGCGGTTATCCCTTTTGCTTGTACACTTTTTTCTACCACATCTTTTCCTTCCCTTGGCCTCTCTATTAATGTGCTTGGACACAGAGCTCTGTGAACAGCCAGCCTCTTTTGCAATGAGGTTTTGTGTCTTGCCCTCCTTATGCAAGGTGTCAGTGGTCGTCTTTTGGACAACTGTCAAGTCAGCAGTCTTCCTCATGATTGTGTAGCCTACAGAACTAGACTGAGAGACCATTGAAAGGCCTTTGCAGGTGTTTTGAGTTCATCAGCTGATTAGAGTGTGGCACCAGGTGTCTTCAATATTCAACCTTTTCACAATATTCTAATTTTCTGAGATTTTGAGATTTTCCTTAGTTGTCAGTTATAATCATAAAAATTAAAATAAATAAACATTTGAAATATATCAGTCTGTGTGTAATGAATGAATATAATATACAAGTTTCACTTTTGAATGGAATTAGTGAAATAAATAAACTTTTTGATGATATTCTAATTATATGACCAGCACCTGTATATTACAGTCTAGACCAGGGGTGGGCACTTCCACTGTTCTGCAAGTGGAAGTGCACTGTCACTTCCACTTCCACCAAGGCAGCTGTTCTGCAGAGATTAGCTCCAACCCTAATCATACTCACCTGCTTGTAGCTTTCTAGTAATCCTGAAGACATTGATTAGCTGGTTCAGGTGTGCTTGATTAGGGTTGAGGCAAAACTCTGCAGAACAGTGGCCCTCCGGGACTGGAAGTACCCACCCCTGGTCTAGACTAGGTATTTGTTCATTGCTGTCCAATGTAGAGTAAAAAAATCGTATTTCTTTTTTTTTTTTTTTTTTTTTTTTAACCCCTATTCATTTTCCAATTTAAATTAATTTTAAATGTTATTTGTTTATGGTGTTTTTGTAACAGATAAAGGTGATAAAACAGGTACCAATATCGCCAAACTCTATTCAACCATTTTGTCCAGCATGTCAATAGAGAACATCACCAATCTAGAGGGCTTCCTGGAGACTCAACATGTCATCATTGTGTTCACTGATGGTATTTACATACATCTATTCCATTCATAATTAGCTTTTACTATTTTACTTTTCTAACTACACACATGTATATGTACAAAATGTACCTTCAAAGCATTTTTGATCATGTTTTTGTCCCAATGAGGAAAAAACAGCCTATAAATAACACTAAATTATGTTTTAGAAAATGTAAAAATGCATAAAGTTTTCTATGATAGATGAGTTTAGGGTTAGCGTTAAAAGGATAGTTCACCCAAAAAGAAAATTATGTAATTTATAACTTACCCTCATGTGGTTCCAAACCATAATACTTTCGTTCATCTTTGGAACACAAATTAAGATTTTTCTGATGAAATATGAGAGCTTTCTATCACTCCATAGGCAGCTACGCAACTACCACTTTGACGCTCCAAAAAGAGATCATAAAACAAATCCATATGAATTGAGAGGTTTAGTCCAAATTTTCTGAAGTGACTCAGAAAACAGATTGAATTTAGGTTTCTGAATATGAACAAAAGTCTTACAGGTCTGGAACAACATGAGGGTAAGTAATTAATGATAGAATTTTCATTTTTGGGTGAACTAACCCTTTAAGGGATGGGATATATACAGTTTGTACAGTATAGAAATCATCATGTCAATGGAATTATTAAATTATTAAATAAGAGATCAACTTTGAAGAAAATATACATTGTAATTGTTCTCATCTTACTTCATAGGTCACGCAAACATGGGGGGGAATCCATACCTAAAGTGAACCAGATCAAAGATTTTGTCACCAAAAATGATCCGGCGAGAAAAGAAACTTGGTAAGCAATGAATTTTATTAATCCAGGGCTCGACATTAAGCCTTTTCACGTGCTTGTCCTTCACATGCTTGTCCTTGTCATTCACTTGTCCGAGTAAAACTTTTCCTTGTCCAGAATTTTTAATTAAATATAATTTATTCTGAAGCAATATTCTCATCAGTGTTCAGTCAGCTTTGACATATTTATGATATTTTAATCTTTATAAAGGGCATTTTCCCCTAATCGTTTAAAATGTATTGATTAGATTTTAGAATTTAAAATGAAAGACGCATATGAAGATGAAATTAAGCATATATTAAATTAGAATAATGAGACACTATATGGCTGTTAGCAATCAAATTAAATCATTTACACTGAAAAATGACAACTGCATTAAATAATGTTATGAGATTTGTTTTAAATATTTTTTTAATTTACAAATAAGAAATGTTGGAAAGAATAATACTTTTAAACACAAAACTAAACTGCCAGTAGGTAGAGGCAGGTTCAATTCGTTCAAACGACTGATTCGTTCAGGAATGAGGCATTTGTTTTTCATTCAGTAATGAAAATTGCTGTGAGATGTGCTCTGGTTCTTCTGTGATCTTGGAACTATTTTCGCTGCTGAAACAGGACCAAAACAGTCAATATTGCGTCTAAAATGTACGTGACTTAATATTAATTACTTTTTTATTGAGCTGTCATATGAAATCAGTGTCACATTTTCAGTCGTGATGGTATTTAGCTCTCTTGGTTGTGTGATGTTGCTTAACTGTATCGTATGTTATAAATATAAAAACTTCACATTTTGAATTTTTATCACAGCATGTTACTGAGTTTCTTTAAGCTGCACTTATTTGTTTCCATTTCTCCTCATGAGACTGTAAGCCTCAACCGCGCAACCTTGTTACCTTCAGTACATTATATATTATATTATTATTCACTATCAATCACCACTTACACTAAATGAATGCAGAATCATTCTCACGTTTTGGTGATTCCCTAGTTATTTTTGTTATTGATGTTTTAATCAGGATACTTGTCTGGTCAGGCAAGTAAAATTCTCTTTCACTTGCCCCTTCAAAAAAATCCACTTTTCCTGGACAAGCGCTAATGTTGAACCCTGTAATCATAATAACGAAATGAAATATTTAGGACTAATAGCATTTTTCAAAATTGTCTTTCATTTACAAGCAGTATCATCAGGGACAGCAAAAACTGCAGATTTTGATTTAGAAGACTTTATTATTGATTTGATATGAATGTGTCCTCTTTTTCTAGATCTTTATGTGTTTGGAATTGGAGATGTAAATAAAGAAGACATTAATGGCTTGGTGTCACAGAGGGACCAAGAAAAACATTTCTTTAAGCTTCTAAACTTGGATGAGGTGCAGAAGATGTTTGACAGCATGATTGGTACTGTAGCTATTATTTATAGATTTAATATAGATATACATTTCCTTTGTGCTTCTGTTCAATTCAAACATGGTGCCTTTAGATGTGTCATAGCAGGTTTGACTCCATTGATGGAAAATGTCAGTAATTCTTCTGTGTGTGTGTGTGTGTGTGTGTGTGTGTGTGAGAGGAGAATGCATTAGTTTGAATATGTGGAATGGACAATGAGATTGTGTGAATGAGATTTTCTACAAAATTTCTACTTTTGTGTTCCATGAAGGAGAAAGTCATATAGGTTTGCAACTGCATGGAGGAGAATGAATGTTGACAGAATACATTGACTTAAGGAACCTCTAGTTCTTATCATGTAATGAGTGATTGCTCTTATGTATCTGCTTCCTTACACAGATGAGAGCACCAGTGTAGGATTGTGTGGGATTCATCAAAACTATGACGAAAATAAACGACGTGCATATCCCTGGTTGGCACAGATTTATGTTGATGTAAGCATAACCTTTTTATCATATGTATATTTTTTATATACTGTCATATATATATATATATACTGTATATACCCGAATATAAGACGACCCTGAATATAAGACGACCCCCCCATTTTCCAGACTTATTTTTGGGGAAAAAAGGTGCTCGCCACCTCCGAACATTGCATTCTGTGACTCCATTTTTGGCAGCTTTGCAATTATTAGATGATTCTGCCTCATTCACGACCATAAGTTTAAAGTTGGTGTCATAACTGTTTCGACCGTGTTGGTTTATTTGACCAACTTTTGAAGCTCTTTTCTCAAAATGATTTCTTGACTTCTCCATGGCGGCACTTTACTGTTTATTTAATTCATAACACTGTCACTAATTACGTAGCCTATTGTGTTGGCGCCCTCTACTGTTTCCCCCTGCTTTCTCCCCCTGATTTTTTCTATATCGCGAATATAAGACGACCCCCCATTTTTCAGCCTATTTTTAGGACACAAACCTAGTCTTAGATTCGGGTATATACGGTATATACACACACACATACATACGTAGACATAAATGTTACAGCTAAAGAGATTAAGCATGACAACATCTATCTTCTCTGCTCTTCATGTAGCGTTCTCCACAAAGTTCAAACTGTATGGGATCATTAGTCACCTCAAGTTACATCTTGACAGCAGCTCACTGCTTCAAAGTGGGAGACACACCTGATAGGATAAAAGTTACTCTGGAAAAAGACCCGGGTAATGTTGTGTCCTGAATTGATACACGCGTATTGTCAGAACAATTAATGAAGAAAAATGTGTTACAGCATAAATCTTATCAATGACGTTTACTTTGCAGTTGTAAAAGTGAACCGAATCATACTTCATCCTGACTATGACATCACATCAAAACAGCATATGGGAATAAAGGAATATTATGAATTTGATGCAGCTCTTATACAGCTGGACCAGCCTGTTACATTGAGTGTTACTCTACGGTGAGGAGTATGTAACGTGATGTTACTTTATTAAGAATAAAAAAAAAAAGCTGAATTAATTGAAGATCATCATGTGTTTCTCTGTACAGACCAATCTGCATCCCCTGCACCAAAGAAACCAATGGAGCTCTGAGACTTTCAGACAGTGAAGGGACGTGCAGAAAACATGGTAAAGTACCAGATAAGATATCTGCCAGACATGCTGCATGCATATTAAAACCATATCAAAAAGTATGAAAGATTAATTCAAATGTCGATATATTAAACATGTGACTACTTGTACAATGAAACATACCAAACACAAAATGTTATACATTTTTCTCCTTGCATTTGTTACAGAGGAATTACTAATGAGCAATGAACTTGTGGAAGCTGCTTTTACGTCTAAAATGGAGTTCAAAACTAAAGCACCACGAAAAATAAGAAACATCACAATCAAGCGTGGAAAAAATGTAAGGATTTTATTTGATCTTTTTCAAATCTGATGGTAGTTTGACATTTTAAAAGTTAGTTTCTCTTAAAAAAATCTCCAGTGCATTATGAGTTATCAGTTTTTCTAAGATTGTATACCTAGAAGAGAGAGGCTGTACATTTTAAATGTATGTTGTGTATTTTCTAAAAGCAAATTTTGTAAAGGTTTACAATTACACAAGAATATGAACAAGCAACAACTCAAAATTTACAACTTTGATTTTATGGGGCCTTTAAAATATCACAATTTAATTTAACCATTTAACATTCATTATGTGCAATATGCAACAGAAAAATTATTTGATACGTATTGATATAAAAAATATAAAAATTCTTCCACAACAATCTAAGAACACTTCTTGGTGTACTTGTTCTTTAGCGGGATGCCTGTGTTGAGGATGCAAAAAAAGCAATCAATGTGACAAACATAAAGGACATAATTACAGACAACTTTCTGTGTAGTGGTGGTACTGAACCAAAAATAGATGATGTTTCCTGCAAAGGTATGTTTGATTTTCGCCAGCTTATATTTGGCTCTAATCTACCATTGGTCATAATGTTTGTTGATAACATTTTAAGAGATCTGAAATTAATTTATATAATTCTTATATAGTTCCTTGTGTCTGCATGTCATTCTGTTATAGGTGAATCAGGTGGGGCTACTTACGTGAATAAAAAAGGTCGACTGATTCAGGTGAGATTTCCACTTCCGTTTGAAAACAGTATTGGTCATGTGCTGTAACGTCTTCTATAAAATGGCACTTCAGGGAGGGGACGCCATTAATATGGGCGTGCCAAAGAAAGTGAACACCTTCATGAAGGGCCTTTCCACAAGTCCATTAGTGAAGAGTACATGCCATGCTCACTTCCAGGAAGTAATTATACCATTTATGGTCATGTGACCGTGAGTCCTAACAATTCATTTTAAAGCTAGATGACGGGAGAATCTGAGTTAATGTATAAACAGAATAATTCAAGTTGTTTTGTTTTGTTGTGATATATTGCACACATTTCCATTATTCAATATTCACAGCTTGGTAAAGCCCATTGAGTCAATTTTTGCAAAGACATAAGTGTTGTCGCCTTGTCATATGAGCTTCACCTGTGACTAATAATGGATCATTTAGGTCTCAGGTGTGTATAAAAAGAACCCCAGTACACTAGACTTTCACATCAACTGCAACTAGACCTCTGCAAACATGTCTAAGATTCACCCTGAGACTAAAGTTTTGATTATCAAGAGGCTGAAGACCAGATCCACTGCTGATGTGGCAGACACCTTCAATGTGTCTCAGCGTCATGTACAGAGGATAAAAAAAGATTTGAAGAGACTGGAGATGTTTTTAACAAGCCCAGGTCAAACTGCTCGAGAGGACCGTTTGTTGGCTCGAAAATGGCCAGCCCATTTTCCACTGCAGCAGAGCTCCACGAGACCTGGTCACCTGAAGTCCCTGTGTCAACCAGAACAGTTTGTCGGATTCTGTCTCGAAATGATCCGAGATTCACCCAGAAAACAGTGAAGTTTGGTGGCGGAAAAATCATGGTCTGGGGTTACATCCAGTATGGGGGTGTGCGAGAGATCTGCAGGGTGGAAGGCAACATCAATAGTCTAAAATACCAAGAAATCTTAGTTACCTCTTATATTCCCAACCATAAAAGAGGCCAAATTCTGCAGCAGGATGGTGCTCCATCGCATACTTCCATCTCCATATCAAAGTTCCTCAAGGCGAAGAAGATCAAGATGCTCCAGGATTGGCCAGCCCAGTCACCAGACATGAACATCATTCAGCATATGTGGTGTAGGATGAAAGAGGAAGCATGGAAGACGAAACCAAAGAATATTGATGAACTCTGGGAGGCATGCAAGACTGCTTTCTTTGCTATTCCTGATGACTTCATCAATAAATTGTATAAATCCTTGCCAAACCGCATGGATGCAGTCCTTCAAGCTCATGGAAGTCATACAAGATATTAAATTTGGATATCACAGCACCACTACTTAATTTGCTGACATATTCTTGTATTTGCAGTAAATTTGTTCAATTTCTGTATAGGCGACAAGAGTTTTGTCTTGCCAAAATTTGACCTTTCTGTCTTGATTAAATGATAAATCTTTTTTCAATGAAACTAATTTATTTCAGTGCACTAAATATCATTTGTGAGGGTTTTAGCTTTTCATATGAGCTATTTCTAACACCAAATGATTAATTAAAAGTCAGGTTAATAGCAGGTGTTTCTACAAAATAGATAAGTGACAAGACTTTTGTCAGGGACTGTACAGTTCAATAGGACTTTTGCACCCGCAATTAATGTTGAAACGATTGTAAGATTAAAAAAAAAATAAAAATGAAATGGTAATATTAAATCAATGTTAAACTATAATCCATTCTGCATCACTGATGTTGAATCAATATTGAAATTAACTAAAATCCATCAAGGGAGTGGTAGGAACCTTGGGCAAATAACACATGGGTGTCACCCGGCCCAAACTCTATGCGCGATTCGTCGACTGAAAAGTCCCCTACCCTCTTGATAGAGGCCAGTGTGGTCAGCAGCAAAGTCTTCATAGTCAGAAACTTTAGTTCTGCTGGCGTCAAAGGCTCAAATGAGGCATTCTGAAGTGCTCTAAGTACCAGAGCAAGTTCCCAAGAGGGTATAGAGGGAGGACGAGGAGGATTTATCTGCCTCGCTCCCCCTAAGGACCCTCACAATCAGGTTTTGCTTCCCAACCAACTTACCACCAATGGGGTTGTGATGTGCAGATATATCAGCAGCATAGACTTTGAGGGTGGAGGGAGACAGCCTTCGCTCCAACCCTTGCTGCAGGAAGGAAAGCACAGACCTGACCAAACACCTTCTGGGATCTTCTCGAACACCATTTGACCAGAGGTCTGGACGCAGGTGCCACAGGATGCCCCGTCTCTAAAAAAGTAGATCCTTCTGCGAGAAGCATGAGTTCTGGGAACCAGGTCCAGTTGGGCCAGTAGGGCGCAACTAATAAGACCTGCTCCTCATTCTCCCTGACTTTGCACAGTGTCTGTGCAAGTAGGCTCACTGGGAAAAACGCATATTTGCACAGGCCCTGGGGCCAGCTGTGTGCATCCGTGCCAAGTGTTACCTCGGTCAGGGAGTAAAACAACTGGCAGTGAGATGCTTCTGGAGAGGCAAACAGATCTACCTTAGCCTCTCTGAACTGTCTGCACATCAGCTGGGCCGCCTGGGGATGGAGTCGCCACTCTCCCGGGAGAGCAACTTGTGAGAGCTTGTCGGCCACATGGTTGAGCACCCCGGAAACATGAATGGCTGACCTCAGTGACCTGAGATGCTACTGACTCCAAAGGTGGAGATGGCGGGCGAGCTGCAACATGCAATGGGAGCATAGACCTCCTTGGCCATGTTGTCCATATGGACCAGTACATTCTTGCCATGTGGCGACCTTTTTAGACGGCTCAGTACGAGCAGCTCGAGGCAGTTGATGTGCCAATGCAGTTGAGGTCCTGTCCAAACCCCTGACACTGCATGCCTGTTGTACGTGGACCCCCAGCCCGTGGCAGAGGCATCACCAACTCCCGACTGCATCACTGAAAAGGCTGATGGGAGTTTAGGAACCGGATCTTGTTGGCATCCCGCATGCCAGACACAGCCAGAAATGGCATTCCTGAACCACTAGTGTGGACATCTCATGACTCAGAGACTGCGTTGTCACCTTGGTTGCCCGAAGCACAAGGTCCGTAGCAGTACGAAGCTCTGGTAGAACTTCCGGATCGTGACCTCCCTTGTGCAGGTCATTGAGCACTTTGGCCTGATGGACCTGCAGTAACACCATAGCGTGTAAGGCGGAGAAGACTTCTTCACAGGCCTGATAAGCCTTGCCGATTAGACCCGACGAGTGCTTACAAGCCCGGGAGTTGAGACAGATCTCATGTTAGGTTTAGTTAGGGCATAATTGCATTGCAACTGCCCGTTCCACAGGCGTGTATCCCTTCACTGCCCCACCATCGAAGGTGGTGAGGGGGGAGGAGCTACTAGGTCTTTTTCGAGCAGTGAAAGGTGCCATCCAGGACCTAGTGAACTCCTCATACACTTCCAGGAAAAAAGGCACAAAGGCAGGGCGCTCCGTGGTTAACCAATCATCCAACCTCAAGGGCTCGGACATGGTGGGGGATTCCACATGAATCCGACCCTGTCGGCGCCCAGGCAAGCATAATCTCTGGATCAGACTTGGGCAACGCTACCTTTCCTTAAGGAGGCAACACAGACAAATCTTCATCCCCAGATAGAAACGGCTCTCCCTCCAATGCAGCAATCGACATACAATCGTGGGATGGAGCATCAAAGGATGCGGCTGATACACACATTTGAGAGGGCCCAGCATGTTCCTGAGGCAGCTCTACTGGCTGTGGAGCGCTAGAGTGGGGAGGGGCCCTAGGGGGTTGGTTCACCGAAGGATAAGCCATCACCGTGATCCTCAAGTCACCCCTGTTACTGCCTGTAGTAACCCTCTGTTGAAGAGGATTAGATTGAGGCAGAGGCAGGGGGACCCCACCTCCTTTGAGGTATTGGAGTCTAGGACGCAACTCCGAGATGGTCATCTTCCTGCAGTGGGTGCATGACTCACTCAATAAAGCAATCTCAGCATGCTTAACACCCAGACAAAAGGTTCCGTCAGTTGTTCTTAAGAACTTCCGCAGTGATATAAGCCAGCTGGAAAACTTCCGGTCAGATGTCACTTGTTGGTGTGTCGGTATCTTCAGTGTCCTGAGGTAGCTTTAACAGCATCAGCGGTATAATAGTTTGTTTATAATTAGAATACAGTCACTTAAACAGTCTGACCTAGCATTAATTTATTTATTCAAATGTAAGACAGCATAAAAAAAGATACATCCCTCAGTATTCTTTGTCAGCAAAATTCTATTCGACCATCAGTTTTCATACTTTTGTGTGAAAAAAGTGCCAACACACAGCACTTTAGTTAGATTAATTTAACAAAACTGGAGTTTTTACAAGTGTGCCAAAATCAGAGAGCTTGTGCTGACTGACAGCTTCAGTGATTTATGAAGAGAGAGTGCAATGCTGCTTTCAGTGTAATCCATTCGCAAGAAAAGTTGTTTTTCATGAGACTTTTGTGAGTACTTGATACTTTACTTTGACAAAATATATTCTTAAATATAGTGTTTTATTTTTTATTTTTATGTTGCTCTCCCAGTTTAAAAAAATGGGAGGTTGTCCACAGATGCTGCTGCTGTTCTCTGTCTTAGCTTTTCATATAGCTCATGAAAAGGATGGGGAATTTAGAACAGAGCCATATTGCCAAATGTAACATTTGCAAAATATGCCAATAAAAAGTTAATAAGTGGTCCTGACTGAAACTCAAGTTTTTTTCAATGAGTCTAACTAAAGTGCACAATAAATATTTAATTTTCAGTATGTTGGCACTTTTGTTTCACAAAACTGATGGTCGAATTGAATTTTGCTAACGAGGAACAGTGAGGGATTTTTTTTAATGTTGTTTTATGTTTGAATAACTAAATTTATGTTAGTTCGGAATATTTAAGTATTCTAATTATAAACTAACTATTACACCATTGATGCTGTTAAAGCTACCTCAGGACATTGAAGACACTGACACTCCAACAAGTGACATTTGACCGGACATTTTCCAGCTGGCTTATATTATTGCAGAAGTTTTTAAGAAAGTTCTGTGCATATGGTCCACTGGTTCAACTGATTTGAAGCTTTAAAAAGCTTTTTCTCCCATCACTAAAGCAAGGAAGAAGAGACTGTGGGTGCATGAAACCCTCAGGTCCAGAGAACAGTACTAGCTGTTCATCCATTTTGAACTATTTTGATCTTTGACCACGGCGTGCACTCGAGCTCGCCAATGGTGCGCTCCGCTCAATTAGTAACCTCCCCCAGTTTCTCTTGAAGCCAACACGGAAGTGACTTAAACTGCAATTCATCGACTGGCCGCTAGAGACCGGCTCCAAAAATCTACGATTTACCGACACAACAAGAATTGAGGAAAACATGGGTGAAATTGATATGACGGGATGAAGGTCCTTCTTCTAAAATAATACATGGGAGTATATTCGTGTGTAGTAGGCCTATGCATTTCGAAACTGAGTATGTTTATATCTCATATCTTCAACCTGCTGAAATGTTCCCTTCCAAATGTGTATATTTAAAGATTCATTTGAGAGAAGCTGAGAAACAGGAACCTTCTTTTAATATCTGTAAAATCGTTGATAGGTTGGTGTCGTAAGCTGGGGAGTGAGGGAAATCTGCACAGAAAACCCAGATCCCCTTTCAGAAGCAGACACCAGAGATTACCATACAAATCTTTTCAGTAAGAAGATACAATCATTCCTTAAAAAGCACCTAGAAAATGACCAAATAGGTAACCCTCTATCATTCTTCTGAATGTTTTAACAGACTGAAACTGTGTTAGTGTAATTTAATAAAACACTTTGATTCATTTTCATTGATATAGTAAGACAATTTTAAGTCAAATAGCTGGTCTTTGTTAAAAATGAATCTAGTTTATTATCAATGTCTTTCATGTGTTATTTGTTTAATTTTATGGCTATGTTTTGTCCATGTTTGTGCGATACTGTCTGTATATCCAACCAGTGGCAGGCAAGGGAGTGTCATTATTTTTGCAGTTTTGTTTGTTGATGCCACTGGTGCACAATTTCTGCATTACAAATGGAATGACAAAATAATGACCACTGACACAGAAGTATATTTTGAAAATAATATTTTGAGTGTTTTGGGCATTTTGGTGAAATCAACCTACAAATTGCTACTACAAGTTCATGTCTCTGCACCTCATACACACACACATACAGGTGCTGGTCATATAATTAGAATATCATCAAAATGTTGATTTATTTCACTAATTCCATTCAAAAAGTGAAACTTGTATATTATATTAATTCATTACACACAGACTTATATATTTCAAATGTTTATTTCTTTTAATTTTGATGATTATAACTGACAACTAAGGAAAATCCCAAATTCAGTATCTCAGAAAATTAGAATATTACTTACGACCAATACAAATAAAGGATTTTTAGAATCTTGGCCAACTGAAAAGTATGAGCATGTACAGCACTCAACACTTAGCTGGGGCTCCTTTTGCCTGAATTACTGCAGCAATGCGGCGTGGGATGGAGTCGATCAGTCTGTGGCACTGCTCAGGTGTTATGAGAGCCCAGGAGATTCAAGAGAGTTTTATTTGTCACATACACAGTTATATACAGAATATACAACCGGCAGTGAAATATAAGGTTGCTCTGATAGTGGCCTTCAGCTCTTCTGCATTGTTGGGTCTGGCATATCGCATCTTCCTCTTCACAGCAGATGACATGGCACCCCAAACCATCACTGACTGTGGAAACTTTACACTGGACCTCAAGCAACGTGGATTGTGTGCCTCTCCTCTCTTCCTCCAGACTCTGGGACCCTGATTTACTTTCATCAGAGAACATAACTTTGGAGCACTCAGCAGCAGTCCAGTCCTTTTTGTCTTTAGCCCAGGCGAGACGCTTCTGACGCTGTCTGTTGTTCAAGAGTGGCTTGACTCAAGGAATGCGACAGCTGAAACCCATGTCTTGCATACGTCTGTGCGTAGTGGTTCTTGAAGCACTGACTCCAGCTGCAGTCCACTCTTTGTGAATCTCCCCCACATTTTTGAATGGGTTTTGCTTCACAATCCTCTCCAGGGTGCGGTTATCCCTTTTGCTTGTACACTTTTTTCTACCACATCTTTTCCTTCCCTTGGCCTCTCTATTAATGTGCTTGGACACAGAGCTCTGTGAATAGCCAGCCTCTTTTGCAATGAGGTTTTGTGTCTTGCCCTCCTTATGCAAGGTGTCAATGGTCGTCTTTTGGACAACTGTCAAGTCAGCAGTCTTCTCCATGATTGTGTAGCCTACAGAACTAGACTGAGAGACCATTGAAAGGCCTTTGCAGGTGTTTTGAGTTCAGCAGCTGATTAGAGTGTGGCACCAGGTGTCTTCAATATTCAACCTTTTCACAATATTCTAATTTTCTGAGATACTGAATTTGGGATTTTCCTTAGTTGTCAGTTATAATCATTAAAATGAAAAGAAATAAACATCTGAAATATATCAGTCTGTGTGTAATGAATGAATATAATATACAAGTTTCACTTTTTGAATGGAATTAGTGAAATAAATCAACTTTTTGATATTCTAATTATATGGCCAGCTCCTGTACACACACACACACACACACACACACACACACACACACACACACACACACACACACACACACACACACACACACACACACACACACACACACACACACACACACACACGTTGAATCAAACTTGTCTTAACTGCTTTTTAAGAGAACATGCCTTGATATAATTGTTTATACACCGCTATGATAAGCAAATATTTCAAGATGACAATTAAAATAAAGTCTGTTTATTCTGACTTCATCAGTGCTATATTCTGACTGGCATTAGTACAATAAGTAATAAAAGCCTTACTGTACATCACTGCAGTTTCCACTCAGTTATTTAATGGCTGAAGTATATTAAATATTATATCCTATATGAAAAATGACAACTATGGCACTGAACAGAAAAGAACCATTTTTGGAAAACATGTTTTCCAAACACACTCGTTAGGCTGGATGTCCCAAGTACATAAGCCATTCTGTGCAATAATGTGTGCAATAGTGTGTGCAAATTCGCACGTACGTTGTCTGATGAAGCTTTCATGAAAAATGTCTTTCTTTGCCCGCAGTTCCTGTAAAGTAAGTTTCTAACATATTACCAAGGCTAAAGTTAAAGTTAAATACACTCACCTAAAGGATTATTAGGAACACCATACTAATACTGTGTTTCAGAATCAGAAAGAATCAGAATCAGAATCAGAAAGAGCACAAGGAATTTGTCTTGGTGCTGAAGCTTCCAGTGCACATATACAATACAACACAACATGAACACAAATATACAAATATGAAAAATAGTATAAAATAAAATAAAGGTATGTATATATATATATAAGGTCACAGTTACATTTAAGAATATATTGCACTGGGGGATTCAACTGTTCAAGAGGGAAATGGCCTGTGGGAAGAAACTGTTCCTGTGCCTAGATGTTCTAGTGGCCAGTGATCGGAGTCGCCGTCCTGATGGTAACAGTTCAAACAGGAAGTGTCCAGGGTAAGCGGAGTCTGTGATGATTTTACCTGCCCTCTTCCTCACTCTGGAAGAGTACAGGTCCTGGAGGGCTGGCAGGGGGGCACCAATAATCCTCTCTGCAGTCCAGATTGTACGATGTAGTCTCCTGATGTCAGCTGAACCAAACCAGACAGTGATGGATGTGCACAAAACAGACTCAATGACAGCCGAGTAGAACTGGATCAGCAGCTCCTGTGGGAGGTTGAACTTCCTCAGCTGACGAAGGAAGTACAGTCTCTGCTGGGCCTTTTTTACAATGGAGTCAATGTGATTGTCCCACTTCAGGTCCTGAGAGATGGTGGTGCCCAGGAACCTGAATGACTCCACTGCTGCCAGTGTGCTGTTCATGATGGTGAGTGGGGGCAGAGCAGGGCTGTTCCTCCTGAAGTCCACTATCATCTCCACCGTTTTGAGCGTGTTAAGCTCAAGGTTGTTATAACTGCACCAGACAGCCAGCCGTTCAACCTCCAGTCTGTAAGCAGACTCATCACCGTTTTGGATGAGGCCGATGACGGTGGTGTCGCTCTGCAATTTCAGGAGCTTCACAGAAGGGTCTTTAGAAGTGCAGTCATTGGTGTACAGGAGAAGAGCAGTGGGGAGAGAACACACCCTTGGGGGGTGCCAGTGCTGGTAGTGAGAGTCTTGGATGTGAGTTTCCCCAGTCTCACTCGCTGCTGCCGGTCTGTTAGGAAGCTGGTGATCCACTGACAGATTGAGGATGGCATGGAGAGCTGGGTCAGTTTAGCTGTAAGAAGATCAGGCATGATGGTATTGAAGGCCGAACTGAAGTCCACAAATAAGATCCTTACATAAGTCCCAGGTCTGTCGAGATGTTGCAGGATATAATGCAGTCCCATGTTGACTGCATCATCCACAGACCTGTTTGCTCTGTAGGCAAATTGAAGAGGATCCAGCAAGGGTCCAGTGATGTCCTTCAGGTGGGCCAGAACCAGTCTTTCAAATGACTTCATGACCACAGATGTGAGAGCGACAGGTCTATAGTCATTAAGTCCAGTGATTTTGGGTTTTTTGGGGACAGGAATGATGGTGGAGCGTTTGAAGCAACGGGGAACTTCACACTGCTCCAATGATCTTTTGAAGATTGAAGATCTATACATGCATTCCTACCAGGATCTTATTTGTGGACTTCAGTTCGGCCTTCAATACCATCATGAAAACACCATTTGCGCCTTCATTCCTGGCACTTTGGACCCTCTTCAGTTTGCCTATCGTCCCAATAGATCGACTGAAGATGCCATCTCTCATGTCCTCCACTCCTCCCTCACTCACATCGACAGCAAAAGTGGGAACTACGTAAGACTGCTATTTATTGACTATAGCTCAGCCTTTAACACCATAGTTCCCACCAAGCTAACTTCCAAACTCCTGGATCTCGGCCTGAATCCTTCTCTCTGCCACTGGATTGAGGACTTCCTCACTGGCAGGCCTCAGGTGGTGAGAATAGGCCAGTCCACCTCCTCCTCCATCACCCTGAGTGTGGGAGCTCCACAGGGCTGTGTCCTGAGTCCCCTGCTCTACTCTCTCTACACACATGACTGTTTGTCCACACACAGCTCCACCTCTATCATCAAATTTGCTGATGATACTGTTGTCCTGGGCCTCATTTCCAACAACAATGAGACGGCATACTTGGACGAGGTGGAGCATCTAACATCATGGTGCCAGGACAACTGTCTCTCTCTGAATGTTGGCAAGACCAAAGAAATGATTGTGGACTTCAGGAAGAGACAGCAACGGACATACTCCCCCCTCATGATCAGCGGGTCACCAGTAGAGAGAGTGAGCAGCTTCAAGTACCTGGGAGTAAACATCTCCGAGGACCTGACCTGGACTGCTCACATTCAGACACAGGTGAAAAAAGCCAGGCAAAGACTGTACCACCTGCGCCAGCTGAGGAAATTCAGGGTTTCACCAGCTATCCTGAAAACTTTCTATTTAGGGGCGATAGAAAGTGTTTTAACTCAGTGCATCACAGCGTGGTATGGGAACAGCACCAGTCATGACCGCAAAGCCCTGCAAAGAGTAGTGCGCTTATCCGAGCGTATCTCAGGGTCAGCTCTCCCGTCTCTGAACTTAACGTCACGTGACTTCACTTCAGGATAAACATCGACACACTGTCATTGCACTGCACTTTCTGTTCTCGTTGTTACTGTGTAACAACCTGTTATAAACCTGTTTGCACATTATACTCTTTATACATTTGTTAACCACATATTTATAAGTCTACAGTTTACTCACTGCACAGTCTACTTCAATTATTTTATTCCACTTTATCCTTATTTGTTACCTTTTTTTTTTCTTGACTTGATTATTTATAATTCTACAGATATAGACATATATCTATATATATAGATATATATATATATAGTACTTTTTTTTATCCTATTTCTATATAATTTCCTCCTTGTGTTTTTAACTGTGAATTTGCACTGTCCATGGAGCGGACCTGTTTACATTTCACTGCCGGTTGTATATTCTGTATATAACTGTGTATGTGACAAATAAAACTCTTGAATCTCTTGAATCTTGAATCTTGAATGTATCCTCACAGAAACTGATGTATGATGTTACAGTATCTGTGAGCTCATCCAGATCAGTGGTAGCAGCTTCAAAGACATTCCAATCAGTTTGACCCCCTTTCGCCTTCAGAACTGCCTTAATTCTACGTGGCATTGATTCAACAAGGTGCTGAAAGCATTCTTTAGAAATGTTGGCCCATATTGATAGGATAGCATCTTGCAGAATAGCAATGACTGCAAAGCCCTGCAAAGAGTCGTGCGCTTATCCGAGCGTATCTCAGGGTCAGCTCTCCCGTCTCTGCAGGACGTCTACACCAAACGCTGCAAACGTAGAGCTACTAAGATCATCAAGGACTCTAATCACCCTGCAAACCCTCATTTCACGCTGCTGCCATCTGGTAAGCGCTTCCGAAGCCTGATGGCCAAAACTGAGAGACTCAGGAGGAGCTTCTTCCCCCAGGCCATCAGACTCCTGAACTCAGTCACTTAACATCACGTGACTTCACTTCAGGATAAACATCGACATACTGTCATTGCACTGCAGTTTCTGTTCTCATTGTTACTGTGTAACAACCTGTTATAAACCTGTTTGCACATTATACTTTGTACATTTCTGTTAACCACATATTTATAAGTCTACAGTTTACTCACTGCACAGTTTATTTCACTTATTTTATTCCACTTCTTTATTTATTTATTTATTTTTCTACTTGACTTGATTTATTTATAATTCTACATATATATATACATATATATATATATATATATATATATATATATATATATATATATATATATATATATATATATATATATATATATATATATATATATATACTACTAAATGACATTCACTTGATAACATCTTGCTGCGACCTCTGGAAGTATCCTAATAATTCGAATTTGATTTATGATTTCCAATGTGGTTGGATGCATTGACGACACGCATATTTCCATCATTTTCTGAAAATGCAACCGATTACTGTATGGAATGGAAGGGTGCCAGATGGAAGGCTAGTCCGAGATATATGCCAGATCCACCACCACAGCTGTTAAATAAACACTCATTATTCACAATTTATTTTGTCATTTTTATTTCCAAATACAAAAGCAACAACTATTCTTTTTCCTGTTGGATTTTAACATTCTTCTAATACATGGTATGGTGGCCATCTCCTCTTCATCTGTCAGCGGTGGTGGTGCAGGTCCTCCCCCCACTTTGTTGAAGTTAAATGTTAATTTCATTACCCTAATTAAGAAATGTAACAGGTTGGATTAGAGAACATTTAAGTATGTGAAAAGAGCATTAGGCTATGTGGAAAAAGCTGTAGCCTGCACCCATTTTAAGCTTCATTTTTAGTTTTTTGCCTGTGGGATACCATGACATTTAATATTAGTTCAATAACTTACTGCTCTGCCAGTTTTCATCTCTGATATTATAACAGTGATTAAGAATTAAACTTATGTATTGTAAAAAATATTATGTTTTAACAGTGATTCGATCAGACATATGGAGAACAGAGGTGTACGTCACACCACCAAGACTGTATAGAAAATGTAACTTTATTGATAATTTAATCCAGCAAAAAATAAATTTATTTTAAATAACATTTACTAATAAACATCAGTTTTATATGCCCTCACTAGGACAAAGGCAATCAAAATTGAAACTCCCAGCACTGCACTGCACTCTAGTGGTTACTACCCACCCCACACTTCCGCCAGTTTCTCTTGAAGCCAATATGGAAGTGACTTATACTGCAATTCATCAACTGTCCACTAGGGACAGTTTCCAGAAGGGAGCAGAATCTCATTGAGCCCCATGTTAAAATGCCCAACTTTACAGCAGAAAAAAAACATGTTTACAGCCTGGTACAGATTGTGATTTTGGTCTATATAGCTAATTTTGCCCTTCATGACAACGGTGAGGGGGGTAAATTTTGCCCTCATTTGTTTACATTTGATAAGGCCTTAAAGTTCTGCATAATTAAGGGTGTGGCCACTTTGAGTGACAGGTGGATTGTCGTTTGTCTGCTGTCTGTTAGTCATCATGTCACCTCAGCTCCAGCCACGTCCCGTCTCTGCCCATTGTCAGTTATCCGGGAGTGACTGCTGCCAAGATAGCAACAGCCAGCTCGACCCTACTTTACGCTTCAGAACTGCTCTTCAGGATCCTATGGATGACGTCATGGACACTACGTTATTTTTTTACAGTGGTGATCACACACGAATCGTTGCAAAACAGTGGAAACAAAATCAGCGTTCCCCAGCTCAGCGCGTACAAAACAGTAATGTTTATACTTTTAAAATTCAACAACTACAACATTCATTCATACACACACACACACACACACACACACACAAAGACAAAAATAATTACAATATAAACCACTTCCCCTTCTCCAGGAAACAAGACCCCACGGCAAGGTTGCCAGGTCCAAACTCACAGCAGTCAGGCGGAGACAAAGGGTAAGCAGTTCATATGTCAGTGTTGTGAGTCCACAGACTTTACTCACACAATCGCAAGTGCTCAGACATCCAAGGTGAAATAAACAGAGGAAAACAAAAGGCCAGTGTTCCTACATACCACCACCCACTATCTGATTTATACTTCTGCGTCTGACCTACACCGTAGCCTGAACACTGTAGGCTATGCCTCGGTTTTCATTTATACGTTGTCCGTGTCACTGCGCTTGTGGTCCGCGTCGAATTGACGTGTTGTTACCTTTTTGGAGAGGTGCACATCAGGCTATGCCGTAGGTTCAACGCAGAAGTATAAATCAGCCTTGTCCACAAATAAACCTGGCTGTCTGTCTTCATTGCCAGACAAACCCTAATCGGGTGACACATAGCGTTCCCATTATCTCCTATGAGCATAAAGGCAGTCAACATTTACTCTCCTGGACTCACCGTTCATCTAGCTGATTGTCTCTTAATTCTCTTCCGCTACAGGTGAATTCAATCACCTCTGAATTCCGTCAAAGGAAGATGACTAAATACTGCACTGACTAAATACTCCAGTTCGGAGGGGAAACATTCAGTGACACACACCCCATAAAAACCAATAAGTTCATTACAGTATTGATTTGGAAGTATGCAGACGTCTTTTTGCCGGGTGCTGTTGCCATGGTGAATCGTAATTCTGTAGCTCCATTAATCATGGCTTTTCATAGTCATGGTGTAATGAGTTCACACTGCACAATTTTAGACCCGATTTCCACGGAGGCAAATCGGTGCTTTTTCACATGAGTGACAATTACACACTGTTGGGGAGTAGCTAACTGCAAGTAGTGATGCTACTCAGTAGCTTTTCAGTAGCTTGTCAGTAGTTCAGTTACTTTTAAAACAGTATAGCTTTTCCAGTAGCTAACTACTTTATTCAGCAAGTAGCTGTGTAGCGTGACCAAAAGCTACATTCAGTTTTGGGTTCTGATGAGTTTGAGCCTGTAATGGCAAAGCGGAGTGGTGTGACGCTCAGCTCAATATTCCGCTCTATGCCAGCACGTTCCAGTCAATCGCTCATGGCCCAAACACTCATGCTCCACCCACGAACCACTCATTGGTAAAACAACGTTCGCTCAAATCCGACATGAAATTTCTCTGTACTGTAGCCTACTATAGGCCTACTTGTAGCCATTATTTTTTTTATTTTGTTTCATATTTGTTTAAATATTATAATGTTGTTTTTTTTATTTCTTGTATGTTGATTATGAAAATTGAACAGCATGAGTAAGATAGGACACATAAGATGTGCAATATGTCGGAAGACATGATTTTGATCACTTCATTAAAGGGGTACTTCAGCGCTGGGAAGATGAATGTGTATTTAAACTGGGTCATTTATGTAGTAGAAATGTGAAATTATTTTTGAATTTGTTGCCTTCTAGACTGAAAAAAGACAGAAAATGTTTTTTTGTTTTATGCGGATGAAAGACAACAACTCCCAGAATGCACTTGCTTTGCTGCCCAACAAGGCCACTCCCAAGCCACGGCTACCAGTTATCACTTGCCCACCATGACACCGCCCCCACCGTCGTTTTTATTTTCATAGTAATGCAAATTTTGTTCAGTTAGAGAATAGACACTACAATTAAAAACTCAACGCATCTGTTCAATATAATGTGAGTGAGCCGAACGGAAGTCACGGCACAAACGCAGCAGGAGTCAGATTTCATTCATCACGAGAGCGAAGAGCTGAGCAGAGCTGAGGTGCGGCATACATTCACGGCGCGTGTTCACTCTGGCGCGTTTTCAGATCATGCCTATGGAAGCTTAACTTTCATATGAATTCATTTGAAAAGTTGAAACACTCACTTTGCTCCGCACCGCTCCGTTATGAATGCACGAGCTGAGTGGCTGTATGCATTTACATTCTGTGAGTGAGATCCCAGTGGGCGGGTTGAAAACATGCGGAACTAGCTCCTTCTACTGACTGTAGTCTTTAGCCTTTGGCCAAAAATTCCTCCGATGACGCAAAATGACGATATTTGCATCAGAGGATTTTTTCCAGAAATAAAATGCATAAATCTCTCGTCTCAGGGGGATATGAGGGGGGAAAGTACGATAATTTGAATATACTACCGGGTTTCTACTGATACAAAGCTTAATGCTAATCGCTGAAGTAACCCTTTAAGTTTTGTTTTGTAGACAGCCTTTCTTGTGTTTTGAATTTTGTTTTGTATAAATTGTATCTTAATTTTAATCAATGTTTCATCAGCCAATTGCCTGGATTTAATAAATAAGAAGCAAAAGGACTATAGCAGACAATATGATCATGACATGGAGATGCCGGCGCAATCACTTGCATTGCATGTGAACTGGGGCACGTCTCATGAATGAACCGAAACTCAGCGTACAGGCTACTTGCCTCACAGACATGAAAAAATGTTTCATAGAAAGCTGAAATGTCTTTTAAATGAAACAATTCAAAACGTAAAGAAATAGACAAGTAAAGCGCGCTGTTCAAGTGAACAGCTCATGACTGGCGTCTCAAAGCGGTTCTGTTCAAAATGCTGTGTGGTCCATCACTGCATGTGCTGTGAGTTTAACCTGCATTTCTTGACTAATCATGACTCCTGAGTATTTAATTTAAGTTGCATACATTTTGTTCTTGCACTGATGTTACATTTGTAGCAATTTAGCACTTTGACAGCCAGTTTGAGATAGGCCTAGGTTATATTTGAGTATTGTGTGTATTGGATAATTTACAAAATCAAATGATTCTTACAATTTTTGCCATTGAAATGACTGGGAAATATGTGTCCCAATCAACTTGAATTCACCCTATACTCTTTGAAATCATAATTGCATTGCATTATGTTGTTTTAAACCCCAAATATTTTGATTATAACATTCTTCATTACCAATTATTCAGTTATTTGTAACAACGTCAAAAAAAGTATATATAGCTAGCTACTTTTTGATAGGTACTTGTAGTGTACTGTTAGGGGTTAACAGTTTATGACTCAAGACCAGTAGTGAGAAATTAAGACAAAGAGTCAGCAGTGCAGTTAATTAGAGAAAAATTTACTGAAGAATAGTTTGCGGTTTCGTAGGCCGCGCTCCCTCTCTACCGGTTTCGTTGTACCGTACATACAATTGTCCAACAGTTATACTGTTCTCTTTCATAGGTTCACTCAACGCTGCATAGCTATGATGCAATGGAATGCCCTCTGGGTGTGCCGATTGTCTGAAGCCCTTATAGAATCATGCCATTTCATTGGCTGATGGCGCAGGTGCCGCCCCAGCGCTCTTACGTCGTCATATTATACTGGCACGCACGCCATCCGATCCTCAGATTTGGTCCTAATTCTAGGCCAGCACGGAGAAAGCTGCCCTTTTTCAGCGATCTGCATAGTGAAATCTCCAGATCCTTGAAACAGCCTTTTTCTGCCCGCTTGACTAACACGGCAGCCGCTGACTTCACCAACCTCGTTGGCTCTGTGGAGTAGGGCTATTCTGCCATTCCTGTGGTTGAAGACATGCTGGCCACTCACCTTTCTCCTTCTTCGGCTCCTTCGTGGAAGTCTCGCCCTCTCCTTCCCATTAAACCATGTAGGACCACTTGTTTTGAATGAAATGGATGAGGGTGGCGGCTTGACACCGGAAGCAAAAAACGTTGCTTCTTAATACCAGATGTAAACAGGGCCTAAAAGTCTTTAATAGTCGTGTATGTTGCTTTTATGTTTTGACGTTAACCCACCACATAATGTTAGACTTGAGTTGTTCAGTGTGGACATAGACTGCTGTAATAATTTAAAATGGCCATGGACCCTTTTCACAGACTGTGATGACGCATTTTAATGGTCATCAATATCGTTATGCACGTCAATCCATTCCTGCCATGTGATTGGTAGTCAATCCGATCACAAATGGACAACACTTAATACAGGTGTAAAGGAGTCTAAAATGTTTTGAGCTTGTCCACTTTCAATCACTTCCAGAGGTAGTCAAAAACGCATTCGACTGGATTACTTTTGTAGCGTAGACGCTCATGTGGTCAAATGCGTTCGAACAGCCACAAAATACTGCCTACTTAATTTTTTGAAAATTAAACTTACTGATCCAAAACTTTTGAATGGTAGTGTATGTGTGTATAAATATAGTAACTGATTTCTTTAAAAAAAGTTTAGGGTCATTAAATAAAACTATTAGTACACAGCACAATGTTTGATCCCCTTATTTCATTAGGGACAAAGCTGCAGTGGAGCAGCTCCATCACCCTGGTTATCTTCATCTGGCTCTTTACTGCCTTCTGGTCCGCCATGCCTTTGATTGGCTGGGGAGAGTATGACTACGAGCCCCTGAGGACCTGCTGCACCCTGGCAAGGGTGATAGGTAAGATGCACAGTTAATCAGTACATTGACATGTTATAATATACAACATTGCTCACCACTAGTAATATCAGTTTCAGACCCACATTCTGACCCATATATTTAAATATGCATTCTGACCCATATTTACAAATACAATATACAAACCCGATTCCAAAAAAGTTGTGACACTGTACGAATTGTGAATAAAAACAATGCAATGATGTGGAAGTTTCAAATTTCAATATTGTATTCAGAATACAACATAGATAACATATCAAATGTTTAAACTGAGAAAATGTATCATTTTAAGGGAAAAATAAGTTGCTTTTAAATTTCATGGCATCAACACATCTCAAAAAAGTTGGGACAAGGCTGGACATGTTTCCCACTGTGTGGCATCCCCTCTTCTTTTTATAACAGTATGCAAACATACTAGATATATTAGATATGGCTTCTTTTTTGACCTATAGAGTTTTAGCCGGCAACGGCGAATGGCACGGTGGATTGTGTTCACCGACAATGTTTTCTGGAAGTATTCCTGAGCCCATGTTGTGATTTCCATTACAGTAGCATTCCTGTATGTGATGCAGTGCCGTATAAGGGCCCAAAGATCACGGGCATCCAGTATGGTTTTCTGGCCTTGACCCTTAAGCACAGAGATTGTTCCAGATTCTCTGAATCTTTGGATGATATTATGCACTGTAGATGATGAGAACTTCAAACTCTTTGCAATTTTTCTCTGAGAAACTCCTTTCTGATATTGCTCCACTATTTTTGGCCGCAGCATTGGGGGAATTGGTGATCCTCTGCCCATCTTGACTTCTGAGAGACACTGCCACTCTGAGAGGCTCTTTTTATACCCAATCATGTTGCCAATTGACCTAATAAGTTGTAAATTGGTCCTCCAGCTGTTCTTTATATGTACATTTAACTTTTCCGGCCTCTTATTGCTACCTGTCCCAACTTTTTTGCAATGTGTAGCTCTCATGAAATCCAAAATGAGCCAATATTTGGCATGACATTTCAAAATGTCTCACTTTCAACATTTGATATGTTATCTATATTCTATTGTGAATAAAATATAAGTTTATGAGATTTGTAAATTATTGCATTCCTTTTTTATTCACAATTTGTACAGTGTCCCAACTTTTTTGGAATCGGGTTTGTATAAAAGAAATATTAGGGTCATGGGGACGTCTCATTTCCTTGTAAATCTGAAATAAGACACTTGAAGGCCTGTAATTTTTATCTGTCCTCAGGAACTACGTGTCTTACTTGATCCCCATGGCCATCTTCAACATGGGCATTCAGGTGTTTGTCGTGCTATCTTCCTATCAGTCCATTGATAGGAAATTCAAGAAGGCTGGCCAGGCTAAGGTAAAGTATCCTCTGCATGATATTAGAACTTGACGTGAGGCCAAAGGGTGCATGAAAAGAACAGTTTACATTTCCCCTCACATTGCATGAGACCATTATTAACGGTGACTGAGTGGGTCAAAGAAACGTTTTGCCTGGGAGCACAAAGGCATCTCTGCAACAGCTACTAAACCCTTCTCCAGGACAGAACTATTATGTAACGCTAAAAAATTGCATGGACAACAATACCAAAATGATAGCAGAAGAAGGTGATTTCCTTACAGACAGTTAAGACCAGCACAGAACAGGGTTATTAACGTTAACATTTTTGCCAAAATGCCAAAATTACTAAAAATAAAATAAAAATAAAAACTGAAACAGTATATACTAAAATACTAAACTAACTAACTAAAATAACACTGGCACAGTATTACATTAATTTAGGCCTACTTCTGTATTCTACTACTGTACTACTGAACTGTATTCTAGTTTGTAAATATAGTATTATAAGTCTTTGTTAAGCCTTCATACCAAATTTAGCTTATGTCAGTTCTAATCAACTCTTTTGTTTGTGTGTGTGTGTGTGTGTGTGTGTGTGTGTGTGTGTGTGTGTGTGTGTGTGTGTGTGTGTTCACTTGTACACTGTAAAAAAATGACAGTAAAAAAAAACAGCAGTTGTGGTTGCCATAAATTTTGCGTAAAAAAATAAGGAAGCAACATGTTTTTATAAGGAAGCAACATGTTTTTATGTTTTACAGAACTTAATATTTACAGTAAAAGAAACCTAATTTCTGATATTAATGTTAATAAAGTACTAATATCTGTTTTATACCTTCGTAATACACTGACAACCACCAAAAAGAGATGAGAAAGTCACATGATGAATCAAAGCTCATCACAAGCAGCTGAGAAGGAAAACACCAATATTTAAAAGGTGCACAGTGTCATTCACACATTCTAAACAGCATCATAGTAACACACAACACTAAAAAACAAAACCAAAAAAAACTGTAAATGTAACATTTTACCGTAAAATTACATGAAATACAGAGTCTAAGGGTATGATTCTCGCTTGGGGTGCGAGAGGTCCCGGGTTTAGATCCCGGACGAGCCCCCAGGTTTATGGGGATTTATGTTACGACCCAAAATAGGGACCAACAAAAGAGCCATTCAAAACCAAATCGCAAAGGCCATGGTAATAAAAATATAAAATGTATTGGCAACAGAAAGTAACAAAAACAAACAAAGATATAAACATACAAAACTTAAAATAAGGACTGGTGAACTAACTAATCTAAACTACAACTCAGACTTGATGCTTTCCTAACTCCCGAGAAACACAAAAGAATCTTCCGGGTCAGCTTACTTACCTATGCGTTCCCTCTAATCTAATATAACTAAATGAAACTCACCATCCTGTACAAAAGAAAAAGGAAAAGCAAAGTCCAAAACCACAAACAACAGGTAGGCCCCAAAAACTGAAGTGCCACCAGCAGCTCTTAAATAGGCAGAGGCCTCAGGTGTTAGGAATTATCAGGCTCCACCCCCATCCAATTGAGTGCTATCCTCAGACAGAAAAGAGAAAACAAGAGAAAGAGCAGGGGCTCGTAACAGGTAAGATTAGCTATATTAGAGTTACAATGTATATAGTAAGGAAATGTCTTGGTTACGTATATAACCCTCGTTCCCTGAAGGAGGGAACGGAGACGCCACGTCGGAGTACTGACGAATAGGAATCTCGCTCGCGAGAGCCAATCTACTTCGAGTGTAACTAAAATGAGCCAATGCACATTGGCATGCAATGATTGCACCAGGTGCTTATGCCACACCGTGCGGGTATAAATGAGACACAGGTGATTGCATCAAATCAGCCTTTTGGTGAGGAGCCGAGTAGGAAGACAGGCACCCCAGCAGGGTACAGAGGACATGGCGACGGGACGTGGCGTCTCTGTTCCCTCCTTCAGGGAACGAGGGTTACATATGTAACCGAGACGTTCCCATTCAGTCGGTCACTCTTGACGCCACGTCGGAGTACCGACGAATAGGAATCCCTACCAATGTGCCATGGCCTCTGCCCCCCTCCAGTGCCCAGTGTGAGCCGCCTGAGCTCTCTTACCTGATGAGACGGGGCTCACACCAGGAAGTCCATCACTGCTGTTCCACATGACCCTGCTCAGTGATTATTGGATAACACTGGGAAAGCGTGCCCTAGAGAAGGGGGTGCTGCGGAGCCCACATCGTACCCCGAAGGAGTTATGTGGAGTACAATGCTGATCCGTAGCCCGCAAGGGAGGAGGGGGCTCAGTCCCGGTGACGAGAAGGCTCTCCCAAGGGAAAGACACAGGCTTCCCATAGGAGCGACCATGGAAGAATATATGGGATCCCTCGGTGACAGGAAACCACCGCATCCAGAAACACACAGATCGAATGTCATCTTGAAAAAGACGCAAGCTCTATCTGTGTAAGCTCTTTCAGAAGGACGCTCTCCTTGGTGCTGAAGCACGCAGGGGGAGGGGTCGCGGCGACACAGTCAGGGGGTAGTGCAGCCTGACGTGCGCACTGTCTCTCACGAAGGCGCTCTTACCAGCTGTGGGAACGGCTTTTCAGCGCTCTCCACCTAGCACACCGAACCAGCTGTGAGAACAGCCCTTGTGGTCGTTCTGACGAACAACAAAGAGAGATGATCGAAACCACACGACCTGCTGCAGTGCCGTCACACCAACACCGACTGAAGAGATCACTCCCGAAAGGCGGCTCCGCTTCAATCACTGCGAGGTAAGGAGTAATAGCTGGCGTAACCATCTACCACTCAGCTCCAAAGCAAAATGCTGATTTGATGCAATCACCTGTGTCTCATTTATACCCGCACTGCGTGGCATGAGCACCTGGTGCAATCATTGCATGCTAATGTGCATTGGCTCGTTTTAGTTACACTCGAAGTAGATTGGCTCTCGCGAGTGAGTTTCCTATTTGTCGGTACTCCGACGTGGCGTAGAGAGTGACCGACTGAATGGAAACTAACTGTTAACCAATGAACAGGTTTTTACCATAGCATTTTTACAGTCTTTTAAGTTAATTAATTAATGTAAATTCTGTCATTAATTACTCACCTTCATGTCGTTCTAAACCTGTAAGACCGTTGTTCATCTTCAGAACACAAATTAAGATATTTTTGATGAAATCTAAGAGCTTTCTGACCCCCGCATCAACTGCAATGTTATTACCACTTTCAAGGACCGGAAAGGTAGTAAAGAGATTGTTAAAATAGTCCATGTGTCTACAGTGGTTCAATCTTGAAGTTATGAAGTGACGAGAATACTTTTTGTGCGCAAAATATGCAAAAATAACGACTTTATTCAACAATTTATTTTCTTCCATGTCAGTCTCTGACACTGACATTGTAAACACAGTGCAGAGCTTCTGGGTTCTATGTCAGAATGGCGGCTCAGTATTGGCCAGCTCTTGCGTAGAATCCAGAAGCGCTAAAGTGTTTTATAACTTTGTTTTTTTTTTGCACACAAAAAGTATTCTTGTCGCTTCATAAAATTAAGGTTGAACCTCTGTAGCCACATGGACTATTTTAACAATGTCTTCACTACGTTTCTGGGCCTTGAAAGTGGTAATAACTTTGCAGTCTATGGAGGGTCAGAAATCTCGTATTTCTTAAAAAATATCTTAATTTGTGTTCTGAAGGTCTTACAGGGAGCGACATGAGGGTGAGTAAGTAATGACAAAAATGTAATTTTTGGGTGAACTAACCCTTTAATCTGCACAATATGACTAAGAAATCCAACTGAAGACTAAATCTCCTGCTTTGTCTCTATGTGCAGTTCAACTGTAGCACTGCTCTGAAGACCATGCTGTTTTGCTGGGGTCTCTATGGTATCCTGGCTTTCTATGCTGCTGTGGAGAACGCAACCCTTGTCTCTCCTAAACTGAGAATGGTGAGGAAGCATATCAGACAACCAAAGAAGTGTTCACCCTAAAATGAATAATCTGTCTTCTAGGGAGCACAAAAGTCAAAAAGTATATTCTGTTTCAACTGCTTTTGTCTATAAAACTAAAAGTGATTGGGTTCCAATACAACACTGAAACCCACTGACTTTCAACATATACAAAAAATGAAAATTATACAATATATTCATCAAAATATGTTCTTTTGTGCTCCTCAGAAGAAAGGACTGGAGTGGCTATAATGATATCAGATAACCAGTAAATCTCACATAAACAAATAAATAAAAATAAAGAAAATAAAAAAATGAATACCTTTATTCAGCAAGGATGCATTAAATTGATCAAAAGTGACAGTAAAGGCATGTAATATTATACAAGAGATTTATACTTAAAATACATTTTGTTTTTTTAAACTTATATTCAAAGAATTCTGAAAATATGCATCACGTTTCTACAAAAATATTAAGCATAACCTGTAACAACTTTATAAGAAATGTTTCTTGCTAAAATTTCAGCTTTGACATCACAGCAATTAATTACATTTTAAAATAGATTACATTAGAAAACAGTTATTTTAAATTGTAATAATATTTGATAATATTGCTGTTTCGATCAAATAAAATCAGCCTCTGTGAACATACAGACAGTAGCATAAACACATGAACTGATAAATAGCATTTCTGTTAAATTATTTACAATATGTGCATGAATCTGATTTGGATGTTTTCTTACAGATTGCACCCATTTTCGCTAAGACATCATCTACTTTCAACGTCTTTGTTTACGCCCTCGGAAATGAGAACTACAGGGGAGGAATCTGGCAGCTGCTCACTGGTCAGAAGATTGAGACTCTTGCTATTGAGAACAAGTCCAAATAAACTAAGCATACGATAATAACAGTTTATGTCCTGGTAGTTTCTAACAGGTATGACACATGCTTATTGTCTTTGTGTGCTTATGTCATCCTTGCGGTATTTTTGTGGACTGTCTGTGGACATGATTGTGAAGTCTGTGTTTGTGGTATAGTTTGGTCTGTTATTTTTAATATGGGAGATTTCAAGATGTAATAAAAATTTCTTAACTGATATTTTGACAAAGCACATAAGCTGCTCCTAATGGAAATGTTACAGAAATGGGTCCAGTTTTATCTGTATCATTACAAAGCACATGTAAGAAGAGAATTTGTGGCTGTCATTCAATAAGGGTTAAACTGGAATCATATTCGGTGAAGGTGAACTGTTCAGATTTTTGATTGCAAGTGCTCTTACACTGTACTTCAAACTGCCTTTTTAAATGTCACAATTAGTGAATGTGGCGACTACAAAAAAAAAAATAAACAGAAATGTAATTACTGCTACCTTTAAGAGTTCAATACTTTTAACATTTCTACAGTATGATAATACAATGTGTTCATGTTAACCAAAATGCACAGTTTGGCACACACAGAAAGTAAAGTCTACTTTATTTTCCACATAAGGAAATGCTATGAGATAAAGTCTACATCCAGTTTATGAGACAGAATTAGGCGAGCAACATTTTCTAATCCCAGAAACAACGGTGCTTTTCATGAAATCACATTCCCCAGTGCACAAGATTAGTCAAAAGAAAAAGATTATGCACGAGACTTACTGCAATTGGAAATGTTCTGACTGGTGATCCCGTTTTCCCTTCTGCATATTCTGTCTCCGTTTCAACATGAATCATTCCGTCATCTAAAAAAAAAAAATTAATTCATGCCAAATAATTTCTTTATGGAGCTATTTTGTACACTGTAAGAAAAAAACATTTTGTCAGGCAACATAAAAATGCATTTGACATTTAAATTAAAAATATTTATAGTTTCACTTTTTAAACTGTGCATAAACGTAGTATCAATTACTACATATGTAGACTGAATATCAAGAGTCAATAGCATAATAATGTAACGTAATTTTGCAACATAAAGTGTGAAATTGCATATAATGTGCATATTTGTAGCCAGAATTTGAAGAATTTCAGACTACCATGTATACAAATACAAATATGGGACACCCATTTTACCTACTTACTTAACATCTTTGTAAATACACTTGAAAAAGTATATAATATGCTGACAGAATGAAATACAATTATAGTTATATATGATATTTCAGAAATGCCTGAACGGTACCAACAACTATTAAAACATAAGGATGCATATAAAAAGATATACTTTTCTATACCACAATGATTGTGTTAGTGTAACGCTCAATAACAAATAATAGATAACTGTGTAGTGCAGAGGTCTTCAACCCTGCTCCTGGGGGCCCACTGTCCTGCAAAGTTTATTTCCGTCCACACTAATACGTTTTCGTTTGAAAACATATATTTTTCTCTTCATTTTGGCCTTCCGTCCACACTGAGATGATGTTTTAAAGGTGTCATGAACTTTTTTTTACGCTGTTGTCTGTCAACTTATGACGTTCGCATGGTTTTTACATTCGAAAACATCATAATGAATAAGTAATAGGCTATTTCTACCCTGGTTTTGAGGCTCTCTCCTGCAATGCTCGATTTTATGGGCGTGCCGCACTGAAGACTTGGAAGTAAACGCCCACACCTAGGATTGGATAAGATTTGCATATTTAATGAGCTTCGGCTCCCCCGTGAGTACACCGTGAGGGATTGTTTTGAAAGCGTGTGGGAAAACGGCAACCGGAATGATTCGCCCACAGGGCTTGCAAAATGTTTATCAAACAAACACAATGATTTATCTCTCATCCACCCGTGATTGATTGGAATGTTATTTTTTTATTACTTGGTCTGTCCGATCGGTGGATATAAGCGTGAACCGTGCATCACACACACGCCAAGTACGTTGCAGACAGCATGATCAAAACTTTTTCCTTCAAATATCAAGTCAAGAGAGTGAACACATCAAGACGCACATCAAGAACCACAAATAAAGGATTCTTCAGCCTTTGACAGCGTGCTAAGGTATGTTCTGTTAGACACACTAATCAATAGATCTATATCAAACGATCTGTAACAATGCAATACTATCACATATAAAAAACATTTTTACTCACATTAATGTGTTGCTTCATTCATTCATGTAATCTCTTATCCTGTTTGTAAACAAGAGACTGCAAATCCAGTCTCTTGCTTAAACGAATCTGTGATCAGAAATGAAGGAACAAACGTGCAATGTCTTCCCCATGTGAGCTGGATATTCATTAAAAATAAAGTTCATCCATGCATTCATAATATTGGAATCCGAATGAAGGTTATGTAGTATGTTTATTGCTTAGAAGTTGGATCCGTTTAACTCCACTTAGGACTGTGTCATGTCAGTGGCACGAGTCGGTGGGCGGGGCTACAGAATCAGGCGTTGTTCTTCTTCTGTTGAGGCGGTGTTTCACCACACTCTGACGTCACAGCCTGACATATTCTGAGATTGATCGTTTGCTGGGCCTGGTGTCAATAAAAGCTTTTCTTTGACTAACAAGGAAGTTTTCAGCTCTGAAACTCACAGGATATTCTTATATTAACTTGACCTTTTATATATCAAAAGCTCAAGGGAAAGTTGATTTCTCAATTCATGACCCCTTTAAGTCAACGAAAAACATACACTCTAAAAAATGCTGGGTTAAAAACAACCCAAGTTGGGTTGAAAATGGACTAACCCAGCGATTTAACTAACCCCATCTTGAGTGTTTGCTGACAAAAGCTTTTTTTTCCCACCTACCTACAGAACCAGGTCCCGTCTGAAGGTCCAGTAGTGCTAGTTACTTTTCAAACGTTCTGTGGTCAGTTGAAGAAAAAAAAAAAGAAAAAGCTTTTTGTCAGCAAACACTCAAGATGGGTTTGGTGCACACAGGGATAAAAAAAAGTACCCCACGTGTAAAATGAAATACTCTGCTGTATCTTTAATGTTGTGGGCCCATCTTTCTTCCAGAGATCCTGGACATTTTGTTCAGATACATGGTATCATGGATTCTAGCAAATACCAACAGATAAAATTAAAACCTGACTGTCCCAGCTAGAAATCTTATAATGGGCCGTGGTTGGATCTTCCAACAGGACAGTGATCCAAAAGTTTCTGCCATGGCCATCCCAGTCCAAAAAGGGTATGATTAATTGTGAGCAATGTGTATTAAATGTTTTTCTCTATTTCATAATGAGATAATAATTATTTCAATAATTCTCTATTACCCCTTCCCAAAACCCCCTTTAAAATTCTTATTCTCCAATGAAAGGTTCGAATTTTATATTTTAAAAAAACAAAAGATCAAAAGGATTAACAACAGATTTATTTTCACAGCCTTCTTTGGTCATATTTACCAAGGGTATGAATAATTTTGAGCACGTGTATATATCAAGTTCTTGAATTAATTTCCATCACACATTTATGAAAGATGTTACATGCATTTATGGATCGTTGCATCTGCATTTGTGGATTGTCACACGTGCGTGGACTGCTTTGCATTTGTGTGGTATTTTTGAGACCTTCCTGGCAGGTTAAGATTCATAAATATCTTTTTCTGGAGGATGTTGTTTAGCCAATTGTGGTGAGCTTTTAATCCACCAATCAAAACGCTCCAAAAACAGACTCAAGAAGCTCAACTCTGTTTGTGCTGTGCATTGTTCCATGATCGGGTCTTTAAGTAAAGACATTTTAATTTGTACTCTTTTTCTAGCACCTGATTACAATTTCTACAAAATCACATTATGATTTATATTGTTACCTACCCGGTTAGCCTGCTGTCTTATACACTAAAGTTGCACATACCCTGTTTATTCAGATCAATCTGTAATGTTATTAAATAAGTGTTAAATGTCCAGATATTTCATTTATTAACAACAATTATGTAATGTGTTCTCCCAGCAAACACAGAAACATTGTTTCACGTTGTGAAAAGGTCGTGATAACGTTTTTATCCTACGTCAGATGTCGTTTTTACCACGTTATAAATACGTTTTGTTCACAACGTTGCAGACACGAATTCATAAGTTTTTATCACGTTACAACGTCTCCTTGTAACGTACTTACCACGTCCAATATATATATTATAGTTCGTCATAGGCTAGTCACAGGTTACAATATTTAGTAACCTATTATATTCAGTTTATTACTAGCGCTTTTTACATTTCACCTTACCTGTAGGGCTGACCTCTGGTTGTTGCCCATTTTATAAGACTACATTAACATATGTAGGCCTAATAATTTACACTACACACACATTTAGTCACTCATTGTATTTATTCACAAAATATAAAAAGCAATATGGTAGTTCACAAAAAAGAAAAATCTGTAATTTACTCATCCTTGCGTTAATCCAATCTAAACCTGTATGACTTTCGTTCCTCTGTTGAACACAAAGGGAGGTGTTAATGTTAACCTTAGATAGAAATATTTTTTACAGTCTATGGTAACAGCCCAAAACGCGCACCACTCTCGATGACAGCTGCTCGATACGAGGAATAACAGCGGACATTTTCTCCCGGACTAAGTTAGCCTACTCAGACTTTATATGGCCCCTGAAAAAGCTCTTGCGACAGATCAGACTGACAGAACATTAGACAGAAACTTCCTGTTTAAAAAAGTCACTTTACAAAATAAAGTATCTGAGGCTCAAGGATGTTTCTTTTGATTTTATAAATTACAATGAATTAAATGGCTTTACATGTCATTAGTCTTTGTGTTCTGCTAATGGGTCATTCTTAAATAAAACAAAATAAACAAAAAAACATTACATGTATCAGAAAAGCATATTTCTAATATAAAAATATGCTTTTATTGTAATATTTGTTGACTAAGTTTGATTGATTGTATATCCTATGCTATGATATGCAGCTTCGCTAACTCCCGTTTAAACAGCTGTAAAGGTTTAAAAAAATAATAGGCTATTTTAGCCTACCTATAAATAATAAAAAATAGTTTGTGATGAACATCAGTACAAAAGTACAACGGAGATGTATGTGTATGAACAATTATGAATTAAACATGGTTAGTCACTCTTTGTAGGCTATTTGTATTGCAAGTTCAGTTTTAATCCAACGAAGCAGCCCATGTCTCCCATCATTCACAGACTCTTGACAATGGACCGTGCGGGCCACTGTCACGTCACTGATGCGCCACGTTCCATCGAACGTTCGGTGAGTAACCTTGAGTGCACAAGCATCAAACACTTTGTAGCGAGTCGGCGAGTGAAGGTAAGCACGCTTTTTAAACAGGGGTTTGGCGATCTGAATTGTAATTGATATTTCATAACTCTAAGAATCTGCTTAAACAGTGGAATGTTGTTGACTCGATGCAGTGTACAGTGAGATGTTTGATATATAAATCAATAATGATCAAACTAATGAAAATTGGGTTTGATTTTTTTTTTTTTTAAATATAGCCTAATTGTTGATAATTATGCACATCTTCTCGAGAAACTCCATCAACCACTCCTTTATTATGAGAAATGTTTATATGGACCTGTCATTCAGTCTCTCTCGTTTTGAGATTCATTATATTTTAATCACCAACAAATAGCTGATGTGTAACTGAAGTGGTACTGTTAGCTGATTGGCCTTAATGTTACCTCTGAGTCTGACCATTACTGATGGTTACAAACGCAAAAGAAGCTTTTCATTTAGCCTTTCTTATGTCTTTAAAAGACACATTTTTGACAGAAGCAAACAAAATTGGTCAGTTTAATGAGTGGAGCCTGTATTGTTATCCTCTTCTATTTGTTCGGCAAATAAATTACGCTTGGAATAGTGACATGATAGATAATTGATATATACTTTATATGCATCTGAGTTATGCACATTAGTAGATAAATTTATAAAAAACAAACTTAACTTTTCAGCTTTATTGTTCATTTTGAATACATTTTAAAGAGGCTTTCATCCTCCCTTGCCTCTTTTATCATATATGTTACCATATTTGTTTACTCAACTCAACTCATCACTTCAATTAGTTTTTCTTTAACAGTGTTTCACAGATATACGTTGCACAAAGGCAGTATTGTTCTTCTTACGATCATCTTTTGACCATCTTCAACAATGTCCACTTATTTTCATAAGAGTGTAGAGCAGTCCTCATCTCCTGAACTATCAGATGAGCTCATCATGGCCCTTGCTGCGAGGCGGTGGTGGGCCATAATGGAGGTTTCCGACTCCATATCTGAGGAGCATGCATATGACCCTACCTCATGGGGGGGTGTGGAACAGTGGAGGAAGGAGAAACTTCATGCCCCTCATCTCCGGTCTTCATTGATGCATTTGAGAAGACCCCACACTCAGGATTCTCAGATGCAACACTAAAGACCAAGAAGCAGTGGAGTGAGAAGATGACACAGGGAGCACCTATGTCTGAAGGGTCCACAAAAGGAACACCAGTGCCCACCAGGTTCCAACAGGGAAAAAATCTCTCAAAGAGGCAACAACTAAAGATCCCTGAGCCGCTGAGGCAGGAGCTGCTGGAGCAGAAGCCTTATGTCTGTTCTCTTCAGGGAGCACCTGTGCCTAACAACATCCCAGAGAAGAAAAAGCTTAACATCCCTGAGCCACCGAGGCAGCCTCTAGCCTATTCTCTAAAGGGTGCACATCTCTGTTGCACACAGGATGCTCAGGGTGTCCCTGACAAGATCCCAGAGATGAAAACTCTGAAGATCCCTGAGTTGCTGAAGGAGGAGCAGCTGCAGCAGAATCCTCAAGCCTCTTCCTTACAGATAGCACCCATGTCTACCAAGTCCCCACTGGACGCACCTTTACCCAACAGTTCCCCAATGGGTGCACCTGTGCATGTCAGGACCCCACAGGAAGCAGCAGTGCCAGCCGAGTCAGCAGCATTGCCCGCCTGGAAAATACTAAGAGCAAGACGGAGGCTTGCTGAGAATCTGAGGGAGAATTTGCAAAATGCACCAGTGCCTGTCTCTTTCACCCAGGGAGCACCCATGCTCTCCAGGATTGCAAAAGGTGTATCTGAGCATTCTGGGACTCCAGACGTACCCCAGATTCCAGCTGACCCAAAAGAGAGCATTGGTTAGTCCCTCCTTTCTCTCTATTTTACTTAGATTTAAACAATTAAACACTAACAATTTAATCTGGGATGAGTAATGTATCATTTTCAATTCATTTAACCCTCATGTTGAAATAGAAGTAATATGTCTTTAGATTTTCTCCAAGAATAACACATTAAATCTGGTCAGCATTACATGATTATGTCTGTTCCTTCAACAGGACAAAGCAGACAAAAACGAAAGATCCCTGAGCCACTTGTGCATGTCAGGACCCCACAGGAAGCAGCAGTGCCAGCCTGGTTTTCACAGGCAGCAGTGCTGGCCGAGTCAGCAGCATTGCCCACCCGGAAAATACTAAGAGCAAGACGGAGACTTGCTGAGAATCTTAGGGAGAATTTGCAAAATGCACCAGTGCTTGTCTCTTTCACCCAGGGAGCACCCATGCTCCCCAGGATTTCAAAAGGTGTATCTGAGCATTCTGGGACCCCAGATGTACCCCAGATCCCAGTTGACCCAAAAGAGAGCATTGGTTAGTCCTTCCCTTTTCTCTATTTTACTTAGATTTAAACAATTAAACACTAACAATTTAACCTGGGATGAGTAATGTATAATTTTCAATTCATTTAACCCTCATATTGAAATAGAAGTAATATGTCTTTAGATTTTCTCCAAGAATAACGCATTAAATCTGGTCAGCATTACATGATTATGTCTGTTCCTTCAACAGGACAAAGCAAACAAAAACTAAAGATCCCTGAGCCAGTCCCTGTCTCTTTCACCCAGGGAGCACCCATGCTCTCCAGGATTGCAAAAGGTGTATCTGAGCATTCTGGGACCCCAGATGAACCCCAGATCCCAGCTGACCCAAAAGAGAGCATTGGTTAGTCCCTCCTTTCTCTCAATTTTACTTAATTTAAACAATTAAACACTAATAATTTAACCTGGGACGAGTAATGTATAATTTTCAATTCATTTAACCCTCATGTTGAAATAGAAGTAATATGTCTTTAGATTTTCTCCAAGAATAACGCATTAAATCTGGTCAGCATTACATGATTATGTCTGTTCCTTCAACAGGACAAAGCAGAAAAAAACTAAAGATCCCTGAGCCACTTGTGCATGTCAGGACCCCACAGGAAGCAGCAGTGCCAGCCTGGTTTTCACAGGCAGCAATGCTGGCCGAGTCAGCCCGGAAAATACTAAGAGCGAGACAGAGGCTTGCTGAGGAAGAATTTGCAAAATTGAATGTATAATAATAATTTTAAAAAAAAACAGTGTAAAAAAAACGGTGTATTTATTTATTAATTTAAAAGAAAACGATACGATAATCAACAGATTAATCGTTAATCGTTTAATTAAATATTGGGAACACTTAAAGCCTTTATATATAATGAATTATAAATGTACATTATAGTGTATTGTATATTTTCATAAATACTTGTAACCAAAGTTAAAACGCATTATAACATTTATTGATTCCTTGGTACGCCTGAAATTGGTTGTTTGTCATGCGTTATATACTTTATTAAGTATTATAATTATTCATGAGACCATACAATGCATTATAAGGTGCATTAGGAGTAATTAATGCATTAGTAATACTTTTATAATGCATTATATATAGGCTTTAAAGAAAATGTTACCCAAATATTATTCCATTTGATTGATGTTAAGGAAGTTGCCTAGTTTCAAAATCTAAAGTTTAAAAAACTTTTCCACTAAAGATCAATAGTTTAAAGATCAATAGATCAATGTTTTGAATAATTATATGCAATCTCAGCTTTTTTCTTATGCATATTTGTATTTCTGCAACCAAAACTATGTACATTAAATCTTAAGTTACAACAGGTCTTCAGTCAAAATCAGTGATTTTTCTCCTTTTTTCAGTTGCTATATTAGGTTATACTGTATTAGGCTGCTGTCACTTTAAGACCTAATGCACGGATTGACACACATCCGATTTCTTTCCAAACTATTTACATTCACTTAAGACATAACCGACTGTGTTTACATGAATACTCGACAAGACAATTACAGTCAGTGTAACAGTGTGTCACTGTTTGTTTGTTCATGCTTCATGTCTTGTATTTTTAAGCTTATTTCACAGTAATGTTTTCGTTCTTGTTCATGTTTCCTAGTTTTGTCATGTGTTCCTGTTTGTCATGTGATCCTGCCATGTGCTCCATTGTCATGTATTCCCTAAGGTATGTTCGACATCGGCTGCGGCTGGATGCATCCGATCGGCGAGAGTAGCTGCATGCAGGCAAGAAGGAGCTGCAAACGGAGACGTGAAGTCAGACACTTTCTGCTTCCCGTAGTGACACTTGCGCTATACACTCACCTAAAGGATTATTAGGAACACCATACTGAACACTAATACTGTGTTTGACCCCCTTTCGCCTTCAGAACTGCCTTCGTGGCATTGATTCAACAAGGTGCTGAAAGCATTCTTTAGAAACGTTGGCCCATATTGATAGGATAGCATCTTGCAGTTGATGGAGATTTGTGGGATGCACATCCAGGGCACGAAGCTCTCGTTCCACCACATCCCAAAGATGCTCTATTGGGTTGAGATCTGGTGACTGTGGGGGTCATTTTAGTACAGTGAACTCATTGTCATGTTCAAGAAACCAATTTGAAATGATTCGAGCTTTGTGACATGGTGCATTATCCTGCTGGAAGTAGCCATCAGAGAATGGGTACATGGTGGTCATAAAGGGTCAATAAAAATTTTTCCAGTCTTCAACTGTCCAATTTTGGTGAGCTTGTGCAAATTGTAGCCTTTTTTTCCTATTTGTAGTGGAGATGAGTGGTACCTGGTGGGGTCTTCTGCTGTTGTAGCCCATCCGCCTCAAGGTTGTGCGTGTTGTGGCTTCACAAATGCTTTGCTGCATACCTCGGTTGTAACGAGTGGTTATTTCAGTCAAAGTTGCTCTTCTATCAGCTTGAATCAGTCGGCCCATTCTCCTCTGACCTCTAGCATCAACAAGGCATTTTCGCCCACAGGACTGCCGCATACTGGATGTTTTTCCCTTTTCACACCATTCTTTGTAAATCCTAGAAATGGTTGTGCGTGAAAATCCCAGTAACTGAGCAGATTGTGAAATACTCAGACCGGCCCGTCTGGCACCAACAACCATGCCACGCTCAAAATTGCTTAAATCACCTTTCTTTCCCATTCTGACATTCAGTTTGGAGTTCAGGAGATTGTCTGGACCAGGACCACACCCCTAAATGCATTGAAGCAACTGCCATGAGATTGGTTGTTTAGATAATTGCATTAATGAGAAATTGAACAGGTGTTCCTAATAATCCTTTAGGTGAGTGTATTTGCATACTTTATCACAGCTGAAGTTAAATAAATGCAATATCTGCAATACACAGATGTTTCAGAAGACATTTTCATTCAATACTTTATGTACTGTTTAATGCAGCGTCTGTTTGTATAAGAATAAATTTCAACATATAAGCCTACACTATCAATGAAGTGGGGTCTATGTTTTTTTTAATCAGTTTTATTTTGATAAAACTGATAAAAAATATAAGATATACCCTTTATTTTACGCAAGATCCCAAGGTTTCCAAACAGCCATAAAATACATCTTGTAGGCCTATGAGCTTCAATGAAGTGTTAACGAGCAGATACAGAATATATGCAATAACCCTGGTCTTAGTGTGGAAAGTACATAACGATAACGTAACGATAGGCTAATAACGCAATATATAACATTTACAAACACAATTGCAAAACGGTTCTCTCATGTCAACACTCATGTCACGCAACATTAAAACACATTTTATGTATTGTTTTCCCTTATTGACTAATTAATAACAGTTTAAATGCTTGGTTTTATCATTTGAATGGTCTTACCTGAAAATATCACACGGGAAATATCGCAACGTTGCCGCGTCATCCAGTAGACTACTAATTACCAGCGAGCTGGATTCCTCAGAGATTGGATCTGGAGTCAATTCACTCATTTTCGTATCGGCGATTAACCATGTGGATGGATGATAACAGCCGTCTGAGCCTATACCAGTAGGCGCAGCAGGCCCCTTCTGGCCCATACCTATGGGCTGATAACCACTGATAACGGCCAATCAATCGAGGGATAACATTCAGGAAGCAGAAAGTGTCTGACTTGACCTCTCCGTTTGCAGCTCCTCCCCGATCGGATGCATCCAGCCGCAGACAATGTCGAACACACCGTTTGTATTTTTAAAGGATTAGTTCACTTTTAAATAAACTTTTGCTGACAATTTACTCACCCCCATGTCATCCATGTCTTTCTTTCTTCAATGGAAAAGAAATTAAGGTTTTTGATGAAAACATTCCAGGATTTTTCTCCATACAATGGACTTAAGTGGGCACCAATCGATTCAAGGTCCAAATGACAGTTTCAGTGCAGCTTCAAAGGACTTTAAAAGATACCAGATGATACCAGACAATGAATAAGGGTCTTATCTAATGAAATGATCGGTCATTAAAAAAAGCTCGCCTTGCTCTGTTCTGTGATGTGCGTTACGCTGGCGTCACGTAATACGCAATTACGTTGAAAAGGTCACGGTTCAAAAAGGTAGAGCAGGGCGAAAAACTCCATCTCATCTTCTCATCGAAGTTCAAAATCATTTTACCTTTTAGTGGTATTCATTATTGCCGCACAAAGGTTGGATCTGTGGGAATACGGACTGTATGGACATCCGTGGCTCCACAATCATACAAATCTTTGGAAAAGATTTCCTTGTGCTCATAAAACACCTGCCTTAATTCTTGACGTTGGACCGCTTGGTCTAGCTGTTTTTGAACTTCTGACTTGAAGCCAGAGCATGGTTCAGTGCACTTTACTGCATCTTTCTCACAATTCATTGGTGCCTGAGACTCTTGGGCCATAACAGTATGTACCACTATTTTACTGTCACTTTCAAAGTCTACTCTACACACAGCTCCCTCAAATACACCTGGATGGGTTATGATGTAAATCTTGGTAGGGTAGGTGAGATACACTTGCTCACAATTGTCTCTCTCTATAGGCAAGTCAGGAAGATCTCCTATGACAGGAATAGTTAATTAAAAATCATGAAAGGAGCTATCGATCAGGAATATTCCCTCTAATGAGATTTTGTACAAGTAGGTAAGTTGAGCAGGTTTACAGTTCAAGTTGTGGGTTACCACAAATTTTGATTCCCAAACTGCAAAACTTAGCAGAGGGCTGGAAGAAGGCTAGTACTGTCTGGTTCATTTCTTGACCCCTTTTTATGACTAGTCTGACTGGGACCTCTGAAGTTTGGGCAGGGACCACTGTGTCAAACTCATTCATAACCTGACATGCTTGGGGAATTGTCTGACCAGAATGCATGTTGTTAGGATCACATGATAGTACATTAGGGCCAATATTGGCTCTGGACTACAGCACGTTGTTGACTGTGTCTAACTGCACACATAATCTCACTAACACATCAGAACCAATGCATACTGAGTGTGTCAGGTCAGGTACCAAAAGTATATAATGTTTGAGCTGTTTATGGCCAAGCTTAAGGGAGACAGAGCAAACTCCAACACTCTTAACTGTTGTTTGGGGGCAACTAGCAAGCCAAAATTGTTGTTTCTTCTCTACCATGGGAATTATGCAAGGTTTCTAACAGCTCTAGGGGTATCCTGTTCTCATGAGCTGTGTCTGCTGACTGGGGGCTGATGATTTGCATTTCCCTCACAGCAGGAGCGTCTTCATTAAGGTGGATATCCTTCAGTGTAAGCTGAATAGAGTCAGATGTCCTCTCTACCTCCATTGCCTTGCATAGCTTTTTAGTAGAGCTAGTCTCTTCGATGGGCCGCGGGACTCTGACTTGTGCCCACAATTGACAGCTATGATAGTCAATTAATGGTGTGAGCCTATTCAACAAATTCTGGCCAATAAGAAGCTGCTCTGCGTCAAAGACCCAACAACGTAGAGAGGGTGAACTATCTTCATCTCACCAAAGGTTAACTCCACCCACACCCGCTGGTTAACAGGGGCCTGATCCTGTAACTAGTTATCTTGATCTGACAACTCTCTACCTTAAGCCACTTACCAAATGAGTTGGTTACTTGGGTGAGTTTTTTAAACAACACAGGTGACACCAAAGAAATTTCTGAGCCAGTGTCTAGCAGGGCATCACATGCGAATACACCTTCAATGTACACAGAAATGTAAATTCTTCTGGCCCTGCCTCTCTGTGTCAAGTCACCAAGGAACTGACAGAGACTGGGGTTAAGTCGGCTGACATCTGATTGGTTAGGCCCCACAATCTGTTGCATGGTTCCCCCTTCCCTTGGCTCTTCCCCCCACCCTATGAAGTACACTTTGGGTGGGGAGGGGTCCTGGCCTAGTCATTGATTCAAGATTCAAGAGTTTTATTTGTCACATACACAGTTATATACAGAATATACAACCGGCAGTGAAATGTAAACAGGTCCGCTCCATGGACAGTGCAAATTCACAGTTAAAAACACAAGGAAGAAATTATAATAGAAATAGGATATAAAAAAAGTACTCTCTCTATATATATATATATGTCTATATCTGTAGAATTATAAATAATCAAGTCAAGAGAAAAAAAGGTAACAAATAAGGATAAAGTGGAATAAAATAATTGAAGTAGACTTTGCAGTGAGTAAACTGTAGACTTATAAATATGTGGTTAACAAATGTATAAAGAGTATAATGTGCAAACAGGTTTATGACAGGTTGTTACACAGTAACAACGAGAACAGAAAGTGCAGTGCAATGTCAGTGTATCGATGTTTATCCTGGCGTGAAGTCACGTGATGTTAAGTGACTGAGTTCAGGAGTCTGATGGCCTGGGGAAGAAGCTCCTCCTGAGTCTCTCAGTTTTGGCCATCAAGCTTGAGCGCTTACCAGATGGTAGCAGCGTGAAATGAGGGTTTGCAGGGTGATTAGAGTCCTTGATGATCTTGGTAGCTCTACCTTTGCAGCGTTTGGTGTAGACGTCCTGCAGAGACGGGAGAGCTGACCCTGAGATACGCTTCGGATAAGCGCACTACTCTTTGCAGGGCTTTGCGGTCATGACTGGTGCTGTTCCCATACCACGCTGTGATGCACTGAGTTAAAACACTTTCTATCGCCCCTAAATAGAAAGTTTTCAGGATAGCTGGTGAAACCCTGAATTTCCTCAGCTGGCGCAGGTGGTACAGTCTTTGCCTGGCTTTTCACCTGTGTCTGAATGTGAGCAGTCCAGGTCAGGTCCTCGGAGATGTTTACTCCCAGGTACTTGAAGCTGCTCACTCTCTCTACTGGTGACCCGCTGATCATGAGGGGGAGTATGTCCGTTGCTGTCTCTTCCTGAAGTCCACAATCATTTCTTTGGTCTTGCCAACATTCAGAGAGAGACAGTTGTCCTGGCACCATGATGTTAGATGCTCCACCTCGTCCAAGTATGCCGTCTCATTGTTGTTGGAAATGAGGCCCAGGACAACAGTATCATCAGCAAATTTGATGATAGAGGTGGAGCTGTGTGTGGACAAACAGTCATGCGTGTAGAGAGAGTAGAGCAGGGGGCTCAGGACACAGCCCTGTGGAGCTCCCACACTCAGGGTGATGGAGGTGGAGGTGGACTGGCCTATTCTCACCACCTGAGGCCTGCCAGTGAGGAAGTCCTCAATCCAGTGGCAGAGAGAAGGATTCAGGCCGAGATCCAGGAGTTTGGAGGTTAGCTTGGTGGGAACTATGGTGTTAAAGGCTGAGCTATAGTCAATAAATAGCAGTCTTACGTAGTTCCCACTTTTGCTGTCGATGTGAGTGAGGGAGGAGTGGAGGACATGAGAGATGGCATCTTCAGTCGATCTATTGGGACGATAGGCAAACTGAAGAGGGTCCAAAGTGTCAGGAATGAAGGGGCAAATGGTGTTTTTAATGAGTCTCTCAAAGACCTTCATGACTATAGACGTGAGAGCCACTGGACGATAGTCATTTAGGCAAGAGGGTTTACTGTTCTTAGGGACAGGGATGATGGTGGATTTTTTGAAGGAGGTGGGGACCACAGATGTAGCGAGGACTCATTAAAGATAGATGTAAACAACCCGGTGAGCTGATCAGCACAGGACCGCAGAACACGACCTGAAATACCATCCGGCCCGGCAGCTTTCCTGACGTCCACACGCTTGAGTGCTCTCCGAACTTCATCCTCCGAGACAGAGATCACGTGATTGTTGCTGCTCTGAGTAATTTCCTCTAACGCGCCACTTGGCGGAGTCGCGTTGCCAGGGTTACAGTCAAAGCGAGCATAGAAAGAGTTTAACTTTCGTTCACGAGCAACGGATCAACGCTTGCCTCTGCAGAGGATTTAGATCCAAAGGAGCAGATGGACCTCAGACCTTGCCACATGCGCGCGAGTCGTTGAGTTGGAAATGAGACTCCACTCGGTCTTTATAACGGAGTTTTGCGGCTTTAACTGCTCGTCTGAGAGCATAGCAGGACGATCTGTATTCATTCATATTCCCTGAATGGAGACCGGCGTTGTAAGCAGCAGTGCGTCGCGTTCACTGCCGCGCGGATTGAATTGTCCACCCACGGTTTCTGATTTGAGAAGGGCGTTATTGTTATTGTTTGCGTGGCTTGCTCTGTAAGCGTGTTGATGAAGCAAAGCGCCACGTCTGTGAACTTCGCTTACGTCAGCTGAACTCGCTCGAACATGTCCCAATCCACATCGCCCAGAGCTGCCTGTAGCGCGGTCTCTGAGTGGGGTGACCAACGCTTAACTTCCCGCCTCACCGGGTTCCTGGAGGAGCTTTTGTTTGTATTCGGGAGTGAGAAAATGGCGGCATGATCCGATTTGCCAAGCGCTGGAAGTGACCGCGCTTTATAGGCGTTCTTAAGCGGAGAGTAGCAGTGATCCAGTGTGTTTGCTCCTCGTGTGGGGCAGGAGACGTGCTGGTGAAAGTTTGGCAGGACTTTCTTTAGGTTTGCTTTGTTAAAATCGCCCGCGACAATGAATGCCGCGTCGGGATGTTGGTTTATGGCGCCGCTGGCAACATCATGAAGGCCAGATAAAGCCAGCGCTGTGTCTGCCTGCGGTGGGATGTAAACGGCGGTCGCGACAACCGCAGAAAACTCCTCGGCAGATAGAATGGGCGGCAGATGATTGTTAAATGTTCCAGATGAGGCGAGCAGGACCGCGAGAGAATGGTGATGTTCCTGGGATCGCACCATTTCTTGTTGATCATGAAACACACTCCACCGCCTTTGGATTTACCGGCCTCGGCTGTTCTGTCCATCCGAAAAACAGAGAAGTTCTCCGGCGGCGTCACAGCTGTGTCCGGGACCGCGGCGTGAGCCATGTTTCAGACAAACAATAGATATTACAGTCTCTCATGTCCCGTTGAAAACTTATCCTGGCTCTAAGATCGTCCATCTTATTATCCAAGGATTGAACATTTGCTAGAAGAATGCTCGGGAGAGGAGGTCTGAATGCCCTTTTCCTCAGTCTGTTACGGATACCAGCACGTTTCCCACGGTGTTTCTTTGTTCTACGCCGCTGGCTCTGTCCATTGTTCAACTCGGCGTTCCGAAGAATCTCAGATGGCCACAGAGGATCGGCGAAAGTGTCCTGAAACAGTCCAGTGTAGAGGTAACCAATGTCCAAAAGAGTTTTGCTGTCGTAGTAGATCAATGCAGATGATAAGTTTGTAAAAACTGAGAGTAAAAGAAAGTAAAATAGTAAATAAAAGCACAGTCTTCGCGGAGCGACCTGAACGGCGACCAAACACAGCGGCGCCATTTTGCATGAGTCCTCATTGCAATGAGTATCTCATTGCTTGGAAGGAGGGTCCTTTTCTTTCTGGGATGTGTGCTCCTCTGACTTAAGGTCTTTGAGGGCTTTAGCAAGTATTTTCTGAATTTGCTTAAAAGCAAGTTGAAGTTATCAAGATCCCTTTCTTCAGTAACTTTGAACTCCTTTTTCTTCTTACTGCCCTGTTTGTGACTGTCCCTTGATTTATCTCTGAACCTCCTGTATCTTTCTTCCCTGTGTGTATCTCTGCCACCCTTGTATCCTCCATTGCCTGAGGATTTATGGCCCTGTGTGTCCTGTTGGAACTCACCGAACTTTGGCCGGGAGGGGCGGCCAGTACGGGCTGGTCCACTTTGGGGAAGCTCTGAACCTTCTAGTTAAAGAGGAGGCTCCCTGTCATATCGGAGTTCCTGGGTCCCTGTCTTTCTTGTCTGTGTGTAACTTCTCACTCTCCCAGGCTCTCATTGCAAGCTGTCTTAACTCTGCTGCAGTCATGTGATCAACATCTACCAGCAGTGAAAGGGATTTCCTAATTGTTGGATACAAATTACTCACAAACAGACTTTTAAACATCACATCCTCTTCTGCCCTAGGAGAATCCGAACCGGCAAAATATACTCTGCATAAGAGTTCATAATACTCTCTGGGTGATTCATAGCGATTTTGCTTAGTGTATACAGCAGAAAACCTAGAGACAGATGGGTTTTGATATATTGTGTATTTGGCCCTCAGAGCCCTACACAGTTCATTGTAGTTACCAGCAATGGCTGGACTTTGTCTCTCCATGAAACCATGGACAGTTCACACTGTTGTTTTCCTCAGAATGAGGAGTTTATCTGCCATAATGGCCTCAGGGATGTATGACAGTGCATAGTTTACATCTTTAACTCTATGTTGCCTTCAGGGGTATCAGGATTAAACACTTCAATATCGCGTGCTAATTCCCTAAACTGACGCAGCCTGCTGTCTTTGAATGGTGCAGTCCTAGGAAAGTCAGGGATGGGGCGACTAGTTTTTCCCCATACTGGAGAGTCAGAATCTACTCCGTAAGGATGGCTGGGACTAGCAGCGGGGTTGGGCCACAGTCTGCAACAGCATCACCATAGGCCTGATAGTGCTGTCTCTGTGAGGGATTATCAAGTAAGGGGTCTTTCACTGCTGGGCTGAATGAGCTGAAGCGCACACTTGGTGGTTCAGGTTCATGGGGCATGTCCCTCTTTATGTCTAACTGCTCCATTCTTTTCCCTATTTCCTCTAGCCTCTACTCTGCAATACCACCCTTGGGCTCTGGCAGCAATTCTGTCATGACTGTTCTGGACTTCTAATAATTTATCGTCTGCCCTATCCAAGTCCTCTCTGAGTTCAACCTGAACCTGTTTTGAATCATACAGTTGTCGCTTAAACAACTGTGACTCTTTACGGGTATCAGTAAACAGCTTGTGTTCTATCTCTAAGTCCCTTTTCAAACAAGTATTTTCAGACAAGGCTGACTTTAACTCATCCTTGGCCTGTTTCTCACTCATACTCACTACTCTTAATTTGTCGGCCTGTGCTGACAAATCACTTTGAGCCTAAGCCAACTCTGTTTGCAGATCAGGTACAGAGACTGAACACTCATTCTTGACCTGTTCAAGCTCAGTTTCTAGGTCTAGATTTTCTTCTTTTAACCTTTTAATTCTCTTCTTGGCTGTCCATAACACACTGCAAGTCTTCTTTCTCTGCAGACAACCTACTAGCTTCCACCTATAAATGGTAAATTGCATGACGCATATCAGCCAGCTCACTCTTTAGCTCTTGGATCATCATATCCCTACCTCTCATCTGTTCATTAGCAAGGGATACTCTGTCTATTGCTTGGGTTAACTGAGAAGCCCAATTTAGTGCTAAGCTAGAGAGGAGTTTGATTAGTGAGGCACCTTTTATGGCCTGGCCTGCTCAGTATTTAACACAAAAGTTAATAGTTTGAAGTCACGGGGCACTGTAAGTCACACCCTGACTAGTGATACGGACTCTAGCCCATGGCTATGAGTGGTCAGAAGGAACTACCCTTATCTGACACTTATCTAAATTGACACAGAACTCTCAAATTTTGATAGACTTACAAGGTATATGAGCCCTTTACTATACTTAGTAGTAGCAATTGGTTATAATTAATAATCACATCCCCTGCTAACACTATAGTTTCCTGGATGAGGACTATGCCACTATAAAATGGTCCAAAGCTTAAACAGCAACTCTATTTAGTGCAAACAATTCAGCTGCAACAAATCCTATTCATAAATGGTACCACAGAGCTGAGTGAAGAAACTATGAATCAGGCTTGGGAGGAACCACCTGCTAAGTAAACAGTAACTGACCAAACTGAGAAATTTAGTTTCCTGTTAAAGTAATTTACCTTGCAGTCTTTTAGGTTAATTATTTGTGCTGATGAACAAAAGACTCGTTTCAATCTTAGTTGGCACCAAAATGTAGTGATTTTTACTCAATTCACCGATGACGTAGTGATTTTTAGATCACGTGTCACTTAAGGTGTGGTTATGAGTGTATCAGATGACCCCTCCCCCCTTTTGATATGGGGCACCAGCTAAGAATACTATCTTAACAATATAAGAACACTCCCAAAAGAGGTGTTCAGTAATTCAGAATTAATGTAAACTAGAGGGAGTTGGTCAGCTGATTTATATGAAGGATTTGTGAGTCTGGACAACTAGTAGAGTCTTTGATCATCAACACAATGAAGACACAGTGTAATAAAATGAATGAAATTTATTAACAATAATGCTAGTAATGGCACTTCTAAAGGATAGTAAACTAATAACCACAAAGAAAAGTAATGAATTAAAAAATAAAACCAATAAATGATGTGAACACAGAATGGATAAATGCAATGCTGCTGAACAGAATGTAGCAATGGAAGAGAATTGTATGGGAATGCTTCTTATGGGAACTACCTAATGGTTCTGGCAAATGGTGATAAATAAATGCTTATTTATCATTAAACAAATAATAAACCTATTATTTGTAACAAGCTGACCTCAAGTAACTGTTATCTAAACAGGTCAGACATATGCTGCATGTATAAACTAATGCCAAGGTCTCTAGAAAGAGGTTTGGTAAGTTTATATTTAAGTTCCACACAGTCGGGTGATCAGTCCTGGCAGTAGAGACGTCTTCCACTGGTTATGCGGGTAGCGTGCAGTGGGAAGGGCGCAGAGTTTCGAGTAGTCATTGCCACGCTGGGCTGAAGGATGCAGAACTCTGGTTGCGCCAAGAGGGTCCTTAAAAGTGGACCAGGCAGCTGGGTCAGTCGAATCTTCACAGGGTCCATTGCAGGCTGACTGAGGAGCCGTGTGGGACAGGCAGTGTCTGCTGATGCAAAAGTCCTTGGTGGACTGGGCTGTGCTGCTGGAGGAGTCGTAAGGATTTAGATAAGCGTGAGTGCAGCCGAAAGCAATATAAAAGGTTTTGCTCGCAAAATCCTAACCTCAACTGTCTTGTAGTCTCTTTCCTCATCAGGTCAGAAACTCAGGACGTGGTGTGTCTGTTAGTATCTTGTTCCCCGTCAGGTTAGAAACATAGAACAAGGGTGTGTCTACCCAGGGGACATTTTTATCCCTTTCTGATGAGGAGGAGATTGAATTCCAGCGCCTTTCCGATCCTGGAGTATGATTGGCCACTGGAGTCTGAAGTAGCTAAGATGTTGCCCACCCTAGTGTGGAACTCATTTGCATAGCATAAAGTGGCATGTTAAAACAGTGTCTTAAATGTCTTACCCATGCATTATTTCTTTACCAAACCTCTTTTAAAATATAAAAGGCATCATATGGAACAGATAGAGACCAATACAGCCAATAACCATTAACATAAACTGTGCTTTGTGTGAAGATGAAGTGGATGAGATGCAGTTCACATACATTTAAGGCCTCCAAACATGTGTATGAATGGATTTAGATAGATCTCTGTGGCCTCTCTTTTGCTGCTGCATCCAGGAGGTCCTGAAGGAAGTTTTATGGCGGCTCTTGCCTACCCCTTAGAAATGAGTTTGGTGGTTAAAGTCAACTTGTAGACCAATGAGAAGTCCTCTTCTTGGTGGTGGGATTTATGAAGGATCGTGTAGCTCTAAACACTGGCTGAGCATAAGAGGCTTCTTTCAAAAACATAAAAAAAAAAATCGAAGGCCGCATTTGAAGTGCGAATACGTCGTAGCGGCACTACGAAGGCTGTCCCAATGTGAAGGCTGCACCTCTGAAGGCCACATTTGAAATGCGATTGCATCACAGCGGTGCAACGAAGGCTGCTGCAATTCGAGAGCGACTTCCGTTTCTCAGACAAAGGAAGGGTACAGCAGATGGACCTGACAGACCCTTCGCAGTCTACCTATCCCAGAATTCATAGCACACCGGTGACAACAGGATTTGTATAGACTGGTCTGAATTCCCACGGCACTCGATCAGATTTCTTGCGGTGCAGGATTAAATTTCCCAGTGAAAGACGGTAGCGGTCGGTACTCTGGAGTACTTTGGACGGGAGTGAGCGGTCTGAAAATAGCCCGGATGCTCCCGACACAACAGCGCAACCACACTTGAACTTGAAGTGAACAAAACGTTCAGTAGTGGTGGCATTCACACAGTTTCCTGCCCTGAGTAACCTGGCAATATAAAGTTTAATTTCCCAATTTTAACTTGCATAAATGTATTTCTCAACCATTATCTCAAGAAGAGGAATCATTCTGTCCAGTTCTCTCCCTGCTCTTTCTTTCTTTTTTCTGCACTTTCTTTAAATACAAATTAGATCTGCGCTGGGCTATTTTTTCATCCCGCTCCCGCTATAGAATGACCCAGAGCCGCTCTGGGATGATCTATTCCGCTCCCTTCCACTCGCACTTAAAATTCACTTAAAAAAGTTTCCAGAATATCTAATTTAAACTCATTTAAATGAAAGAGAGAGACTGGGGATAACACATGTAAAATGTTGGCTATACAATCATCAATACTGAAAAATTATTTAATCAATACTGTCAACAACGCAAAACTAAGAAATAAGCTAAATCAAATACGACATCTGTCACTCAAAACTAAGCCAAAATAAATAAACGAAAACCATTGACTTACTAGCTGTAGCCTACTGCAAAATGAAGTCTTTTATATGAATGAATGAATGAATGAATGAATGTCGCTCACTGACGATGGTCCATTACCGAAAGTCTCTTCCAAAACCCGACCACAAAGGCTGAATGATATTCTCTAAACTCGTGGCTGGCATGCACAGAACAATTTTTTCCATAGAATCTTTTTTTTAAATGTAGGCCTATTTGTTTGTAATGCAAGTTATTTGTAAATGTAACAAAGTAGGCCTAACTGCTCAATTGTTCAAATTTTTTTTTTTTTGTAATGTAGGCTATAATCCTAAATTAAAAATGAAAATGTTATATAGCCTATGTTTATTTTTGTAATGTAGGCCTAAGTTATAAATTAACCAAAGTAATACTATAAATTGTTTATTTTTGTTATGTAACTTGACATGTGTAGGCTAAATAAAAGAGAAGTGATGTTTATTTTTGTAATGCAAATTATAATTTGTACATTTAAACAAATTCTTCTATACATTTATTTTGTCATGCAAATTAAAATGTGTACATGAAAATAAATTGGTACAGAAATTTAACAGAAATTTAAATTACAGCTAAAAAGGAAGCAAACATTTGTATGTACACTTTCATTGAGCTGAGCGGGAGACGCTAGTGGAGCCATTAACGACTATAGGCCATTTAACGACGCTCGGTTCAGTGTTGCTAAGTCTGGAATTAGACTACGTTTACACTGTTGCTGTGAGTTGTTTGTAGCCTATAGTACACAGATTTAAGTTGTCTTTACTTTAGCAATAGTTCTGTCGCCTACCCCCGCATGAACGGTGTTGAAAGCACTTTGGGTATATAGCCATGTCTTGGTTTGAGGATGACTTTAGAATCACCTGGGCCAAATTCTAGACAGGAGCGTTCACAGAGAGCACTCAAATGTCACCAACATGCTTAACTGATGCCAGTACTAATAGCAGGGCAGTTTTCAGCGAAAGCGGCTTCAATTCGGCCGTCTGCAACGGTTCGAAAGGGAGGTTCTTTTAGTGCTCGTAAGACCAATGAAAGGTACCAGGATGGGACTGTAGGAGGGCGAGGAGGGTTAAGCATCCTGGCTCCCTTTAAGAATTTTACGACCATGTCGTGTCTGCCAACTGATTGGCCAGCTATCGGTGCATGAGATGCGGCGATAGCTGGCGTGTAGACTGTGAGTGTGGATGGAGTGCGTCCTGCATCCAACATCTCCTGTAGAAAAATGAGAATCTGTGATATCTCACATGACACTGGGTTATGGTTCCTGGCTGAACACCAGTCAGAGAACACTGACCTTTTAAGGGCATAGAGACGCCTAGTAGACGGAGCTCTAGCTTCACTGATAGTGCTCAAGACACTCACTGGGAGGTTCTCGAGCTCCCCTTGAGTGGCCAAACATGTAGCGGGGGTGCCAGACTGTCCTGTTCACCTGAGAAAGGAGATCTTTCCTCTGGGGAACTGGCCATGGGGCTGCTGATATTAGCTGAATCAACTTGGGAAACCAGTGGTGGGTTCAAGTGGAGCCACTAGCAGAACTGTGTGCTCACATTACCTGATTCTTTTTATGATCTGGGGAAGGAGCGGGACTGGTGGAATAGCATAAAGCAGGCAGCTGGGGCATTCGTGGGCCAGCACATCCTTGCTCTTTGAAAAATAAATTGGGCAATGAGAGTTGTCTTCAGAGGCAAAGAGGTCGACCTCTGCCTTCCCGAAAATACTCCATATTATTTGAACCATTTGGGGATGGAGGGACCATTCCCCTGGAGACACAAGGCCCCTGGAGAGCATGTCTGTTCCCCGGTTCAGTCTGCCCAGCACAAGCACTGCTTTTAGCGAGTGCAGTTTGCCTTTTGCCCATAGGAGGAGATGTCTGACCTGTTGGTTGAGCCATCTCTACCTGAGCCCGCCTTGGCGGTTCATGTAGGAGACCACTGTCGTGTTGTCCGTATGGACTGGGACATGGTGACCTGAGAGACGCGGTACAAAAGTCTCGAGGGCTAGCACTACTGCCAATATTTCTAGGCAGTTGATGTGTAACCGTGACCAAGGCCGATTCGCCCTCGCACAGAGTGCCTCAACCCGTGTTGGAGGCATCCGTGGTGACCACCATCTGTCTGGAAACTGTCCCCAAGCTCACCCACAACTCATAGAAGTGGGGATTCGACCACAGGGCCAGGGCTTTGATGCAGCCATGGCCCACCTTGATCCAAAGCTGGCCTGAATGCCACGCTTGGGGAAGGAACCCCGTGATTTCAGCCAGTACTGCGGCTACACATGTGCAGCATGCCCAGCAGAAGTAGTGAAGAAGCTGAAGCCATAAGGAACTGCATTCTCTGAAAAATTCTCAGGGTTTTAAACGAGTATGCAAGCTGCTGTGTAGTCAGAGCGCGTTCGTTCGACAGCCACGCCCTCATTTGGGCTGAGTCTAAAATCGTTCCCAGGAAGGAGATTCTCTGCCTGGGAAGCAACAAGCTCTTGGCTGTATTTATTCTGAAACCCAGGCATTCTAGATGGCTGAATAGCACAGATTTGTGAGATTCTAGTTCTTCCTCTGACTGGGCCAGGATGAGCCAGTCGTCGAGGTAGTCCAAATGCGCATTCCTGTTTGTCTCAAAGGGGAGAGAGCTGCATCCATACACTTTGTGAAAGTGTGGGGGGCCAGAGACCGGCCGAATGGCAGGACTGTGTACTGATAGGCCTTCCAGTTGAACACAAATCTCAAAAACGGTCTGTAACGGGGGATAATTTGGATATGAAAGTAAGCATCTTTCAGATCCACTGAGAAAAACCAATCCATCGGGTGGATTTGCGTGATGATCTGTTTTAATGTCAGCATTCTGAAAGGCCGTTTGATAAGGGCCTTGTTCAGATGTTTGAGGTCTAAGATGGGCCTGAGGCTGCCATCTTTTTTGGGGACGAGTAACTAGCGGCTGTAAAACCCTGACTCGCTCTGAGCTGGAGGCTCCGCCTCTATAGCTTTTTTCATCAATAGGCTCTCTACTTCGGTTTTGAGGACGTGAGTTACGTTGCGCTCCACCGAAGTGTGTGTTATGCCCGCGAAGCAGGGTGGTTTGCGAGCAAATTGGAGCGAGTAGAACCCCCGTTGAATTGGTTTTACAACCCACTGTGACACACCGGGGCTGGCTTTCCAAACCTCTGCCCGATCGCACAGGGGTTTTATAGTGTCGGGCGCCGACTTCCAAGTGGTGTGGAAGAGAAAGAAAACTCATTTGTTGAACATTCATGTTTTTTATTGGTCTCACCATTACAGCGGCAGAATGCAGGGGAGTGCGCATTAGAGCGGGCTCTCTGTTTACATTCATAACACACATAAAATTTTTCTCCCTGGCCAGAACTAAAACGGGCCACGGGGGGCAGACCAGCCTGGGCGGAACTCAACCCTCCTCTCTTCCTGACCAGCCGGTCAGGACTTCTTCCTTATCTTAGACCGGGGTCCCTGATGCTTATGACGGAAGCGCTTCATCTGATACTGACGCTGATCCTGTGGTGGGCGGGGCTGTGCGGGCGTGGCCGCGTGCACCGTCCTGCGCGTTTGCTGCTGCTACTGCTGGTACGGGGGTTTCTGGCGAGCTGAGGGGGTAGAGTTGACTCGTTTCGGCAGAAAATGTCGCATTGCTTGGGACGCTTTCTGGGCTGTGGTGAAGCGCTCTGCAAAACCAAAAATTGGAGCATCGAGGAAGGCGGTTTTATCGGCCTCCTTGATCTCAGTGAGGTTTAGCCACAGGCTCTAACACAATAAGGCTGGCCATGGACCTGCCTATGGCTTGGGCAGTGGCTTTTGTGGCACGAAGGGCCAGGTCTGTGGCACTTTGGAGGTCATTGAAAGCCTCTTGATCTGGCCCAGTCTCATCCATAGCCCGGAGAAGCTTGGCCTAAAACACTTGCTGGACCGCCATCGAGTGGAGAGCTTAAATGACAAAAATAACAGGCAAACTAATAAACATTTGTCTAATTTCACTATTTTGAATTGAAAATAGGCCTATGTAACGTGATTCATAATGTAGGCATAAGATTAATGATGAATGTGTACATGTTGTAAATTAATATAATTCCATTTGTAGCCTTCAGTAAATTAAAAAAGCTCAGCTTTAGTTATGAATTTAGTTTTGAATGTGTGCATATATGAATTAATTTAATAAACTAGTTACTTGGCTTTCCGGTCACATTTGGGGCCTACTGTATTTCTGGGTATGATTAAGAGATGTAGAATATGGTTGTACAGAATAAGGCATTAATGTGTGCTTTATAAGTACTAATAAACTGTCAATATTCTAGTAATATGCATGCTAATAAGCTAGTTAATAGTGAGAATAGGACACTAAACTAAATTCACTTTTTTTCATACTCTTATTGGGGGCCGAGCCCCCCTAAAATTAAGATCCTAGAATCGCCCCTGCTCCAGTGGGTTCTATTTTTATGATCTCGCCTAGGGCCACACAACCCCACGGGCCAGCACTGATCACAGCATACATGTATATAAGCTCCTTCAGTACTATCAGCAGCTGTCGCATTTCTCCAGAGCTCATTTACCCTCCTACATCCCTAGCTAGTCCTCTCGTCCAGTCAGGATTTGGCATTCTAATTCCCCTTGAATCAGACTAAATTACTGAATTATTTTGTAATGACATTAATGATATCTGAAATACTTTTATGTTGGTTCTTTTTTCTTTACCTTAAGGGGGGTTTATCACTTCAAACAATATGCTAATAGTCATTTAATCATCTTTGACGATAGTGGTCCTGACAGAAATACTTGTTAGGCTGGATGTCCCAAACACGTAAGCCATTCTGAGCAATTTTCAAACATGTTAGGGTTCTTTAAACATCCTCTTCAACCATCTCAAAACAGTGTGTGCAAATTCACGTCTTTGAAAAATGTCTTTCTTTACTCACAGTTCCTGTAAAGTAAGTTTCTAACATATTACTAGTAAGCAAGGCTATCGTTAAAGTTAAATATAACTATGGAAGATGAGGAAGAAACTCTGTGAGAAACCACGTCTCAGCAGGGGAATGCCATTCTCCACATACTTAAGTTTAATATATTTACATAATAACAGCATTCTAGGACACATTTTTGGAAGTATAGGTATGAATTTTGAGTCTCGTCTCAGTATCAATTAGACTGGTATGATTATGCGTAATTTATTGAAAATAAAAAAACATTAAAATCATGCACAATAAAATTGGTTCCTAAAACCATAAAATAGAGGAGGTTTGCATGATAAGAATAACAATAAAACAAGACCTGTTATTGTAGCTATGCACTGTTCCTATTTCTTGGTAAATTTCTCCGGAAATTGTTTATGATTGCAACAAAAGAGGTTTTTCAAGGTTTCATCATAGTGCTTTTGGTGGCACACCTTTTATTTCTCAATGCAACAAATTGCAAAAAATGCAATGCAATGCAAAAAAAAAGAAAAAAAGAAAAAGGAAAAAAGATTCCAACACAGCATATTGCATGTTCATATTTTGCTTTGTTCAAAGGTTATTTATTTTAAATAAGTCCAATTCTGATCCTGATTTTGCTCAAATAAAGTGACATTTTTACACATAGTGTGGATTGAAATATTCTATATTGCAAATATTACCATGAAGACAACGATAACAACATCCACCTCAGAAATATTGCATTATATTACAGAACATTATCTCTATTGAAGATGATGCTGTAAAATGAGGTTTCTGTTTTAAGGGGTGCCTACATGACACTGTTTAAAAATACAAAACAAAAACCAACTCAGTTTGGCCGTTCATTTACATGACAACAGTGTTTTGGGGTTTTTTATTTTTGAAAAAAGTATTTCAAAGTGCAAGGTTTTGAAAATGCTACCGTTATCATCTCCATGTAAACTACAAAAAAAGCAAAATTGTGAAAATGGTGACGTCATGTGTATTACAGCCAGTTTTTTTTTTTCTAAAAAATTTTGTACATTGTTGTACGTAGTACATTGTTGTCGAGTAGACGTACCTTTAGCTTATAACTCGGTCTTAGTTCTGGTTTCCTCCCTGATTAGCCTTTTTCAGTTGGTTTTTGTCCTTTATCGTCTGTATTTCCTGCTCTCTCCTGGTCTCCAGTGTGTTTTAGTTTCAGTTAGTTTTTTTGTTAATAAAAGTCACTGCTGCAAATACAAACCCGATTCCAAAAAAGTTGGGACACTGTACAAATTGTGAATAAAAAGGAATGCAATAATTTACAAATCTTATAAACTTATATTTTATTCACAATAGAATATAGATGATATATCAAATGGTTTTTTTTTATCATTTCATTTATCATTTTGAAATGTCATGCCAAATAGTGGCTCATTTTGGATTTCATGAGAGCTACACATTCCAAAAAAGTTGGGACAGGTAGCAATAAGAGGCCGGAAAAGTTAAATGTACATATAAGGAACAGCTGGAGGACCAATTTGCAACTTATTAGGTCAATTGGCAACATGATTGGGTATAAAAAGAGCCTCTCAGAGTGGCAGTGTCTCTCAGAAGTCAAGATGGGCAGAGGATCACCAATTCCCCCAATGCTGCGGCCAAAAATAGTGGAGCAATATCAGAAAGGAGTTTCTCAGAGAAAAATTGCAAAGAGTTTTAAGTTATCATCATCTACAGTGCATAATATAAGAAGTTCATAAGTTCTAGAACAACATATGCTCCCATCCAGACGTCGTCTCTTTCAGGGAAGACCTTGCATTTTCCAACATGACAATGCCAGACCACATACTGCATCAATTACAACATCATGGCTGCGTAGAAGAAGGATCCGGGTACTGAAATGGCCAGCCTGCAGTCCAGATCTTTCACCCATAGAAAACATTTGGCGCATCATAAAGATGCGACAAAGAAGACCTAAGACAGTTGAGCAACTAGAAGCCTGTATTAGACAAGAATGGGACAACATTCCTATTCCTAAACTTGAGCAACTTGTCTCCTCAGTCCCCAGACGTTTGCAGACTGTTATAAAAAGAAGAGGGGATGCCACACAGTGGGAAACATGGCCTTGTCCCAACTTTTTTGAGATGTGTTGATGCCATGAAATTTAAAATCAACTTATTTTTCCCTTAAAATTATACATTTTAAACATTTGATATGTCATCTATGTTGTATTCTGAATAAAATATTGAAATTTGAAACTTCCACATCATTGCATTCTGTTTTTTTTTGTGTTTTTTTTCACAATTTGTACAGTGTCCAAAGTGTTTGTAGATCCTTCTTCTACTGTCAGGGTTCTGTCACTTTGGTCTAGTTTATTAATAATAATCAAATTCTTGGTTTTGTGACAGAGCCCTGACACTCCTGTTTGTATTGACTTTGTGTGAGCACATAGCTTGTAATTTGTCTTTGCTGACCATGCGCTTGTGTTTGTCATGTTTGGTGTGAGCACATGGCTTGTCACGTGTTTCCTTGTGCCATGTGCTCTCAGGTGTGTTCAACATCAGGCTTGTTCGACTTCATGCAGCGACACGCAGACCGATCGGCAGCTGACTTAAAGCAGTGCATGCCGGTTAGAAATTTTGTCCGACTTGAGGCAGCGTCGATGCCACGCTACTGTGACGTATGTCAACAAAGTCCCGCAAGAGCGATTCGAGTGCATTCTGCGCAGCTTCTTCAGAACGGCTGCAGGAGCTCTGGGCTGCGTGTTTCCCTGCTCCGTTAAGTTGAGTCAAGTTCAAGTCAAGTGTTGTTTTCTCCCTCAGGGTTGTTTTTGTTTGTTTTTGTTTTATTTTATTATTAATAAAAGCCCATTTATCCTGTGACTGAGTCCTCGCTCCTTTCATCCCCCAACCCTGATATTTACTCTCCCTTCCAGCAACCAGCCATGAAAGATGCAATGTTGCTTCATTAATTTAATTAGTCCAGTGTTATCTCCAATCCAAAAGCCCGTTTAGTTTTATCACTTCATTTTCCCCATTACTTTACTTAATTTGTGGTAACAGAAATGGCTGCGCCTAACAAGAACCAGTTCGGGAAATCCAAGTCTTTGTAAGACTGAAATATCATAAAAATGTTTAAACTGTCTTGATGATTTTATTGATGCGACTACAAAGCTCTTATTAAGGAGTTAAATTTAAGAACAAATTCAAAAAGATTTGTGTTGTATCGAATGATACCTAATTTATGATGATTACTAAAATATGTAATAGGAAAAAAAGGCAATAATAATAAAAAAGAGCACCAAGCATCCTGCTGGCAGGACAGTGACAGATGAGGGATTAACCGATGTTGGTCAAACACCGTTTGCAATCCCCTATTGCCTACTATTACATAACAATTGTTCTTATTTTCTTCTACTTCCTAGTACAGAAACGACATAATGATTCTTGATAATTGAATAAATAGAAACATTAAATGGAGAATTATGGAAATTTGGGGTAAAGAACATTGCAACACTTATTTTTAAGTTGAACTACATTTTTTTTTTAAGCCAACAGCCACTAGCCCCACTACATTTTGTAGTTTTTAAAAGGAAAAATTATTTTTTTATATAGCTTTCACATTTTTTAGAGACTATGTATAAGTGAAATCAAGTTAGTTTAACCTTGACATTAGTCTATGTCCACAGTCACTTCCTCTTGTTTACCTTGCTCTATAAATATGTGGCCTGCCTCTGTTTTTGTTTCATTTGCTGTGTGAACCTGACGAGAACATCATGGAGTGTGAACCATGGCTGAATCTGTTCATGCTTGCAATACTGTGTCCTCTCATAACCGGTAGGTCATCTTGCATTGGCTTTAACCATCAGAACCATCAGGATTTGTTCCTCTATTTTACTTAGAGAAATAGATTAGAAACAGAAAGTGTTGTTTTGCTGTTTAACTGAAATGCTGATTTCAGGGAACGTTTCTTGTAAACAGATCAAGAGTCCAAAGTAATCCTTAACTTGTACATGCCTGTATCACTTATCTCTCACTCAGTATATTTGGGTATATTAAGTGTCAGTTGCATACTTGTATTGTTGCTGCCATGTAGCACGCAATTTTGCTCATTCTCTCTTTTGGACATTTTTATATATTGCTGTATAATATTACTGTTGTCAGTTTATTATCTGTTTTTTGCACTTAGGTTGACTTTATGTTATGCACGGTCTATGGAGCATTGTATTGTATATAACTATTTAAATCTTGAAGAGATGCATTAAACACCTAATCAATTCTTATATTTCACATTTAATATATGTAGCCTATACTAAATAAAAAAATAAAAGAAGTTGCTGTGTTAAATTAAATACAGTCAACTTTCTACTTAAATTACATTAAACTCACTTAAAATGAGTTGAATCTTGTATAACTTATAAAAAAGTAGGAAATTGGTTAATTTACTGAGTTAAAGCAATGTAAAAACATGTTGTCATAACTTATTGATCATTTAATTTTTTACAGTTTAGTCCAAAGCAATAGGCCAAAATGAATCTTGAACTCTCAAAATCTTTTATAGCATAGCATTGCTGAATTTGTGCACCCTAAAGAAACACACATTTTTGTGTGTGATTTGAGCTTAAGCAGCACAACATTTATTTGACGAAACATTGTAAAATAATATTAATTTGTATTTTAGTACAAGAAGGTTCGGGACCCAGAACTCTAAGCTATACAGTCCTACCAAAGGGTCACACTAATGTTCTTTGCTGTGTTCTCTTGCCCTTTTTTCTCATCTGGCCCTCTGATATTCCCCATAGGTGCTCCATCCGATAATTTGTGCTCTGATAAGAATCTCAATATTATTGGAGGCAATTTCTCTCTCTCAAAAGATGGGAGCCTTGTAAGATACAGCTGTCCAGAAGCCTATTACCCAACCATTAAAATCCGTCGCTGTAACAAGGGAAGATGGACCCCGATGCCCAAAAGAAAACCCCCAGAGTGCAAGAGTAAGCAGCACATTATAAGACAAATGTGATCTTACTCTTACTCATTGAAAACACAACCACATTCTCCATATCAAGGCTACTCACAAAACTATTCCTTTTGTCTCAGAAATCACATGTCCTGATCCTCGTGGTTTTGAAAATGGAGAGGTGTATCCATATTCACAAAGGCATTTCGTGAACAACACAACCCACTACTCATGTCATTCAGGCTACACATTCCGTGGCTCAGGGACTCGTGTTTGCCAGTTGAATGGGAAGTGGAGCGGAAGCACACCGATCTGTGGAAGAAACTGTGAGTGAGAACTATCTCTATGCTGTATAGTGCAGTTCAGCAATTTCTTGGTTCATGAATACCTGAGATTCAATAAGTCATTTAAGTTACAATTTTTCTCGATCTCTTTTATCATGTGTTCTTCTTTTCAAACAGCTGATCACTGTCCTGATCCTGGCACTCCCGCTGGTGCTACAAGAACAGGCCACATTTTTAATATTGACGACAAAGTCACGTACCGCTGTGACAGTACATTGACTTTGATTGGTTCCAAAGAGCGAGTCTGTCAGGACGATGGCCAATGGTCAGGAACAGAGCCAGAATGTTACGGTAAATCCCCCTCCTCCCTGTTCAAAGTACAATGCACTAATTTCACCGAAAGTTCAAAGAACAGCTTTACTAATTTTGTTGTTGTGTAAATACAGCTGATTTCACATACGACACCCCAGAGGAAGCCTCAGAGGGCTTCAGCAGTTCTCTAAAGTCAAATCTAGAGCTTTCTCAACAACATGAAGGAACAGGTAGTCTTTTGCAACTCACACTGCCTACTTCCTCTGCAAGACAGCATATACTTTATTTGTATAAAACCTGTTCTGTCTTCAGATCAGCACGGGAAGAAAATACAAGTGGATAAGGGTGGGAAACTCGATATCTATATTGCCCTTGATGTATCTGACAGCATAGAAGAAGATGATTTTGAAAAGGCAAAAGATGTCATCAAAACACTCATAGAAAAGGTATATGAAATAAATAGTGCCTTGATAAGTCTGTCTAATTAGTTAATTAATCTTCCATTAGTATATTAGTGCACCATTAGTGTCCCATTAGAATCTCACAAAAAAATAAAAAAAAAAAAAATAATAATAATAATAATAATAATAATAATAATAATAATAATATATATATATATATATATATATATATATATATATATATATATATATATATATATATATATATATATATATATATATATATATATATATATATATATGAAGAGTTCAGATGCAAAAGCCTCTTAAAGCCGCCACTTCGGTCAAAAATGAAATAACGATACTGAGTGAATGCTCTCCGTATATAGTATAAGTTCATCAAATACTTTCACTTCAGACCCACTAAATCCCAGCCTCAGTCCATTCAGAAGTGCTGGTTCTTAGGTAGAAACCTATAGATGGAAGCCTGACAAAAATGCTTATTTTAAAGAAAAGCGTCAGACGGATTTAGAGGCTTTTGCATCTGAAGTCTTCATATATACTTCTCTTAATGTAATGTTATAGTTTTAAAGTAACTATGTGTGACCATAATGAATATTTGATCCTATGTTAATTACCGACAGATCAGTTATTACGAGGTCTCCCCAAACTATGAGATCCTGATTTTTGCCACGGACGTTCACCGGATAGTCTCCATGAGAGACTTCAAGAGCGGGCAAGGAAATAACCTGTTAAAAATTATTGAAAGACTGGAGAATTATAAATATGAAAGTAAGTATTTTGTTTTAAAGTGCCCCTATTATGTTTTTTGTTTTTTTTGAATATTCCTTTTCATGCAGTGTGTAATATAGCTATTTGTGAGTGTACATGTTCTGCAGAGTTGTAAAGTCGAAAGTGCACGATAAAAAGAAAGAATCGACTCTGAATCGCCTTAACAAATGTTTTTTGTTTCGAATCTTTTTGTGTGACGGTTCTACGTCACTAGAGCAGACATTCGCATAATGGCCACCTATGTTGTATGTTGTCCTGCAATCAATTGTCATTTTACTGACGATAGGGATGGGCGTATTGATACTGCTGTAAGCATCGAAAAGTATCGATACTCAAATAAAAATATCAATACTAAGATGTTTTTTTTTTTTTTTTTTTTTTTTTTACGTTTTATTTAATCCATACAATACAAATAACCTGTCACTGAATAGTTGAATGCTGTAGTATAGGATTATTTTCCTGCTCATCTGAACCATGATCTGAATGCACACAAATGCTGCAAGACAGAACCAATCACAGAGAGAGCGTTTGCTCACTGATGACGCTGTATTCAAACAGAGCTGCATTTCCCAAAACTATCATAAGAAACCATTGATGCTTTTGGAAACGCAGCCCAGAACAATGCTCATCAGAACACAGACAAACATGTTTGCGTTATTTCACAATAAACAAGTAGAAACAAGTAGCCTACATAGTGCAATTACACTCCTTAAATTTAATGTTAGAAGTTGATATTGATCATATTCTATTCTGTAACTAATGTTAATATAAATCATGTCAGAATAAAAAGGTTGCATTTTATGGGTGCAATGCCCTGTCACTGGCAGTCTCTTATGAAAATGAACCATGGTTTATTTTTTACTACAGTGACCGTAGTTCAACTAGTATTTGTACATTTTAATATTTTAAACAAATATGTGTAAAGAAAAATATGATCTAATAAGTTGCAAATAAGGCATATTGAATGTTAAAATACCTTTCAAATATAATGTTAAGTGGGAATGTTTACTCATTTTACTCTTAGTAATTTTAATTATTTAATATCGGTATCGGTGATACTGGCCTTGAAATTATCGGTATCGTATCGAAAACAAAATAAGTGGTATCACCCATTCCTAACTGACGACTGCTTCTCAAATTTCGGAGTTAAAAACAGGATTCGCAAAACGCTTGCTCTTAAAAGATGGGTCATTACTCAGTTTGTTTGGACCAGCTTGCTCACAACCTGTAAGTTATTAATTATTGATGTTGTCTACTGTGTAGTTTTGTGTTAGATTTCTGGCTAACCGGCCAACTCGTGTTATTACTGTCTTACTTAAATACTACTGTAAATCAGCTGTGGGCCACTATTACCTAAAACTGTCTATTAATGCAGATTGTCTGTCGTTCTTACTACTTTGAGTAAAGATAAAGGATGGAGCAAGATTTGTTTTGCAAACGTTTATGTTATCAGATTTTGGAGTCACTATTAATGAGCTGATGACTTGAATCAGGTGTGTTTGATTTGATTGATATGCAAAATGTGAACTGTTGGTGGGCCTCCAGGAACGTGGTTGGGAACCACTGAGTTATGGTAATGGCCATTTAGATTCCGAAATACGCGCTGTATGCGGTAGACCTATCACAACAGACTGGGCCATCTGACCAATCAGAGCAGAGTAGGCTCGTGGAAAGGAGGGATTTAGAGAGACTGATTCACCCGATGAGTCGTTTAAGAATAATTGAACATTGTGGTAATGTGCAATGTATATTATGAGAAAATGAAACATGATGCATGTAAACCTGTTGTTGGAGACCTCCAAAACTAAATTAGGAAACTTTAAAATGGGCATAATAGTTGCACTTTAATATAGCAAAAATTTAAATGCATTTATTCAGTGTTGGAGACTTTAAGGACATAATTTTAATATCCTGACATTTTTGTGACTAACAGGTAAAGGTGATCGTTCCGGAACTAATATCGCCCAGGCCTATAGGAAAATTTCAGAAAGTATTCAAATAGAACAGATGACCAATAAAGAAGACTTCATGAAGACCCAGCATATCGTCATCATGTTCAGTGATGGTATTGATGACAATATTATACTTGGTGGTTACCATAGAAACTGTTAAACTGTCTTTTGTTCTTAATGTAAAAAAATAAATAAATGATCATTAATCAGAAAATGTACACTTACTAAAGCTCTATATTTACTATACTTTACAACTTATTTTGTTTTTAGGTCAGGCCAACATGGGTGGTAATCCAAAAATACCGGTGGACCAGATCAAAAGTCTTGTGATACAAAATAATCCTTCACGAGAGGACAAACTTGGTGAGGAAGAACATGAATGATCTTTGAGATTAAACTAGAAAACATTAACAAAAAGAGAACAAATTTTCAAATACATCTCACTTATTTTCAGTGTTGGGGAGTAACTAGTTACACGTAATGGTGTTATCTGATTTCATTACAAAATAAATGTAACTGTAATCCGTTGCAGTTACTGAGAAAAAAATGTGTAATTAAATTACAATTACTTATGAAAATGTTAACAGTTACAAAGGGGGTTAAATGTAATCAGTTACATTACTTTAAGAAAGTAATTGAAAGAGTTACATTTCTTATTACATTTTAAATAGGGTAACTTGTAATCTGTAGCCTATTACATTTCCAAAGTATCCTTCCCAACACTGCTTATGTTTAATAACTCAGTTCTTTTGTTTAATTTTTGATGATATTTTTTATTCTGTTGTTGTACAGAACTGTATGTGTTTGGGATGGGAGATGACGTGAATGCTGAGGACATTAATGATTTGAAGACTGACCGGGGAAATGAGAAGTTTTTCTTTAAGCTTCAGAACATTGAAGAATTACAGGAGACATTTGACAACATGATTGGTACTTCATTATGTCTCTTTTTTATCTAGGAACTTGTTTTAGGCTTTTTATTTATTTAATTATTTAATTATTGTTCTCCATATATTTTTCAAAGCACAGTCAATATATAAATATATATTTAATGCATAAGTCACTCCTTGAATAGATGAGGGCACCAGTGTAGCATTATGTGGACTTTACAAAGATTACGATGATGGATCCCATGAACGTCGTCAATACCCCTGGTTGGCAAAGATCAGTGTGACTGTGGGTATTCCTATATCATAGTCTTATTTCTTATTTAAAAAGCCTTTTAAATAAATGGCTTAGCATCACCATACTGGTTCTATGAACATATTCTATTCTTCTACTTTGGTGACTTATAAAGTCCATTCTCTGATGATTTTGCAGCGCAACAATGGAAAAATCTCTAACTGCATGGGGTCACTGGTCACATCAACCTTTATCTTGACAGCAGCTCATTGCTTCAGGTTTGGTGACACACCTGATAGGATAACTATTGATATTGGTTCAAATAGTAAAGGTAATGTTATTTCTTCAACTTCAACATATTTAGAATAAGTAGAATGGTGTAAATCTCATCAGTGGTGTTTCCTTTTCTCCTCTTATAGGAATAAAAGTGAAGCAGTACATACCTCATCCTCGCTATAACCTCAAAGCAAAAGAGCAAATGGGAATACCTGAATATTATGAATTTGACGTAGCTCTTATTCAATTGGAGAAACCGGTAATTATGGGTGTCGATCTTCGGTGAGGAATGCAGCTCATGCGTCATTTTACGCTACTAAAAAAATATTAAAATAGTGTAATGAATGAATGCATATTGTGTATGTCTTTACAGGCCAATCTGCATCCCCTGCACCAAGGAAACCAGTGGAGCTCTGAGATTTTCAGATAGAGAAGGAACATGCACAAAACATCGTGAGTTTCAACAGATATGTTTGTTAGAAATGCTGCTATATAGTATCATTGCACTGCCACAATGTATAGTATAAAAATTTGTAGTTGTGCAAAATATGTGTAGCCTATTATTTATATCTTGTAATGTTGTTAAAATACCAGATATATTTTATTTACATTTGAACTGTTTTTACAGAGGATGTGCTAATGAGTGCAGAAACTGTGGATGCTGCTTTCATGACTGACAGGAAGAAAAAAATTGAGAAGAAGTTAATCAAAATCAAGCAGGGAAAATGGGTAATGAAGTTGTATGCTGAACATGCAGTCTTGTCCTTCGCTTGTTCTCTTTATATTTTCATTCATTTGTGGTTTCATTATGTTTATTATGCAGGGCATGATTGTTTTTTCCCTGTTTTTTTGTTGTTGTTTGCTCAACAGTTGTGAATTTCTGCTGTCTAAATTAAATTAATTTATCTGTATTCTTTAGCGGGATGCTTGTGTTGAAGATGCCAAAAAAGCTAAAGGAATTACTGCGGAAAAAGCTGAAGATATCGTTACTGATAATTTTCTGTGTAGCGGTGGTACTGAACCTGTTAGAGATGATATTGCCTGCAAAGGTATTTGAGTGCATAATATTTAGCTCTAATCTACCATTTTTGGTGTTGAAATCAAAATGTCATATAACAACTCCTTATCCTTAATAAATTGATCTGTGCATGTCATCAACAGGTGACTCTGGCGGGGCCACTTTTGTGGTTCCTGGTAATCGAATGGTCCAGGTGAGATTTGTTCATGTTTGTCGTTTCCTTTTTACTGAATACTGATCTATTTCAAATCACCTGCATCACTCTTCTGAACACTAAATAGTTATTCTTGTCTATTTTGAGAGATGTTTGTTTTAATATCTGAATAATCTTGGACAGGTTGGTATCATAAGCTGGGGAGTGAAGGATCTGTGTGCGAGCAACCCGAGCGCTTCGTCTGATGCGCAATCCAGAGATTACCATACAAGTCTGTTCAGCGGAGAAGTACGCTCATTCCTTAAAGACTACCTAGGAAATGGCACACTGGGAACCCCTCTTACGTTCTTGTGAACATTGTGTTTAACAGTAGTCTATTTGCCTGTTAAAAAATGTTGTGCATGCCTCAGTTAAATGAACATTTCTATCGCCCTTTTCCTGCTTTGAACTTTGTAAGATTTGTAAGAAATATGATACAATAAAAGCATTGTGGAATAATAAAAAGCAATGACATATTAATGTAGCCTATATGTTGTTTTTGTCATTTTGAGTTTTAACTTTTAATCCAGTGCAAGTAATCAAGCGTGTTAATTAACATTTAATTGAATGAATCAGAGGCTGTTTACATGACAACGGTTTCAAAAAAAATTGTATGCGTTTTGGCCATTCATTTACAAAACAACTGCGTTTTGGGGGCCTGAAGTTTTGAAAACGATACTGATATCATCTCCATGGAAACTTGTGAAAACGTGATGGCATGCGCACACCTATTAGGTGTCCTGGCCTGGCATCCATATTACAGTGTTTTTTTAATAATTTTCGCGGATTCGTGTGAGGGGATCGTTTTGACAACATTGAGAGACCATTGACAAATTGCAAGATGGCGGGTGACTTGTAACATTCTGTCCAGATATATGTGTGTGTGTGTGTGTGTGTGTGTGTGTGTGTGTGTGTGTGTGTGTGTGTGTGTGTGTGTGTGTATACATTTACATTAATATGGGAACATGTATGTGCAATATATGTACACAAAGGATAAAACTTTATGCTATTTTTGTCTTTATTTCTAAATATTGTTATATGTATCAATAGCCATACATGGTCAATGCATATATTGTGGTATATTGAAAAATATAAGCACAAGTTTTCCATATTTGGAATTTTATTATTTAATATATTGCATTGTACTGCAGTATATTCCCATATATTTTGTTCCGTATAAGGGAGTTTACTTTCAACAGGAAAACATTCAACATTCATCAGAATTAAAGATCTCTCAACACTGGTAGTCAACATGAATACTGGGTTACAATTCATGGGCTAACTCACAACAGAAGAACACACAAGTCCTCACTTTCAACAGAATTAAAGATCTCTCAAAACAGAAGTGAAACTCTCTCTTCCACTCTTTTAGGGTACGTTTACACAACAACGATGTACTAAAAATGGAAATGTTTTTTCTTTGAATAGACTATGCGCACATATGCATTCTTTTACAGGGCACTTGTGCCAATGCACATGCCTATAGACTAAACATGTATGTGCATGCTGTAACCTCAAAATGGTGTTGAGTAAATGGAGAGAGAGAGAAAGAGAGAGAGAGATATTGCATTACTGTAGCTCACACCACTAAGTCCGACAGAGAGAGAGTGAAAAAAAGTTTCAAGTTTTCATATCTGTTGATGAATACAGTGTAAAAACATAAAAAAAGTTAACTATTCCTACTTGCTCATAGAAGAAAAACATTAAATGCTACCTAGCAACTTTGTAAGATTTGTAAGAAATATGATACAATAATATACATTAAAAGTATATATTTAACATTAAAGTCCTCATGAAATCAAAATTGGCCCTATTTACTTTGTTAGCACATATTAAAGGTCTTAGGGTGAACAATTAATCCGTGCAAGTTAATACACAGAAAAAAATAGTTTGTCGTGGTAATCTTTAATCAAAATTTGAAAAGTAACTTCCGGTCTGGAAACGGCATTCCTTCTCAGATGATGTCAGTTTGACGGCTTAGGTTTGAAAATGCTTAACCACTCCCCTCCAACTGTTAGTCTGCTATGAGCGAGAGATGGAGAGGAGGAGCGCTGAAGTGAAACTCTGCCCTCTATTCAATATTCCGTTTCACTTGGAAATACGTCACAGCACTGAAGAAAACTCACTTGCTACTTCCGGTTCACTGGCACTTTAGCAACGTCTTGGTTACATATGTAGACATAGGAGACGTTACGTCAGTGACTGACGAATGGGGGTTTCGCTTAGAAGCCCATCATTTTCTAGTTCTAGAAAACGAACCAATGGCAATGAAATGCCATGGGTCTGCGGAATTTGCATAGCATAACTCCGCCCCACCTTGTTGGTATATAAGGAAGTACGCTTGCAATCCTGGTGGAGTGTGCCCTCACCCCTAGGGGGCATGGATGAGCCTGCGTCTGCAGCAATGAAATGCCATGGGTCTGCGGAATTTGCATAGCACAACTCCGCCCCACCTTGTTGGTATATAAGGAAATACGCTTGCAATCCTGGTGGAGTGTGCCCTCACCCCTAGGGTGCATGGATGACCCTGCGTCTGCAGCAATGAAATGCCATGGGTCTGCGGAATTTGCATAGCACAACTCCGCCCCACCTTGTTGGTATATAAGGAAATACGCTTGCAATCCTGGTGGAGTGTGCCCTCACCCCTAGGGGGCATGGACGACCCTGCGTCTGCGACAACCTTTGCTTGGAGAGAGCCTTTCCCTTCAGCTTCCCACCATAGCAGACAAAGAGCTGGTCAGAGGTCTTGAAACACCATGTTCTGTCTACGTAAGCACTGAGGGCATGTACTGGATAGAGCAGTGCCAAGGCTGGGTCTGCCTCCTCCAAGGGCAGCGCTTGCAGGTTCACCACCTGATCTCTGAAATGAGTGGTGGGAACCTTGGGCATGTATCCAGGCCGGGGTCTCAGCATCACGTGAGAATTAGCCAGCCCAAATTCCAGGCATGCTTTGTCTGGAACGGCCTGCTGGTCCACTACCCTCTTGATGGAGGCCAAAGTGATCAGAAGCGCTGTCTTTATAGACAGGAACTTAAGCTCAACTGATTACAAAGGCTCAAAGGCAGCTCTCGGATCACCATGCCACGTTGAAGCACTCTGCGGACACAGTTGAATTGCAACAGAGGGTTCAACAGGGGGGACCCCAGTGTACCCCATCGAGGGCAGAGAAGACGGAGGAGGTCACCGAACAGTCACGGGAAGATAACGGGGACTTCCAGGACTATGTGACCTCCTCATGCACCTCAGGGAAGAAAGATATAGGGGGTGGGGCCTAATGGCTGTCAGGGTGCACCACCCCCAAAAACCAATCATCCGATCGCAAGCGCTCAGGACAGGGCGGATGGTTCCACTCGAGTCCGAGGTTCGTGGCTGCCCGAGATAGTATGGCTGTCAGCTCTGGGTCAGACTCGGACAATGCTGGCACACCCAAAGCCGGTAGCACAGCCAAATCTTCATCCTCGGAGGACTCTAGCCCACCTTGAGATGCGGCGATCGACATCTCGTCATTCTCTGGAGCGCTGAACGAAACACGCGGGGCGTCAACAGATGGCCTGAGCATGCTGTAAGCCCAAACATGTCAGATAGTGATTGTGCCCATCAAAAGGCGACAAAGTACCCAGTACCGCACCCAGAAGTGCACGGGTGAGACATCTTGAAAAAGACGTGCCACGCGCAAGCTCTTTTTGTGAAAGGAAACTCTGCAGCAGTGCTGAATCGCCCAGGGAAACACACACCAGCTGTTGCAGACCACTGCACAGATCAGCAGACAGGCAATGTGCGACTGCTGGAATGCACCGTCACATCAACACATACTGGAGAGACACTCGTCTCGAAGAACTGACTTTACTCAGTATCAGGCTTGAGGAGTGAAGAGATGCTCTTGGCTCCGAAGCAAAAACATAATGCAAAATTGCCAGCATACTTCCTTATATACCCACAAGGTGGGGTGGAGTTACGCTATGCAAATTCCGCAGACCCATAGCATTTCATTACTATTGACTCATTTTCTAGAACGCGAAGATGATGGGCTTCTAAGCAAAACCCCCATTTGTCAGTCACTGACGTAACTTGGAGTGGCTGAACGAAATTTTATGTGAATTTTAACCATTTCCAGTCAGGATTTCTGACAGACAGCAGTTTAACATTACGATTTTCCAGTATGGTTAATGTATTTAGCAGACACTTTTGTCCAAAGCGACATACAATATACAAGCAGATGCATACATACAATGACATATATTTAGGAAAAACAATGCAAAAGCTAATGTAATTCTAAATGTTAAGTTGTTAAAGGGTTAGTCACCCCAAAAACGAAAATTCTGTCATTAATTACTCACCCTCATGTCGTTCCAAACCCATAAGACCTTTGTTCATCTTCTAGGGGTGGCACGGTTCACAAAACCCACGGTTCGGTTCGTATCACGGTTTTAGGGTCACGGTTTCCGGTTCTGTAGTTCTTGTTGTTTTTTTCTTTTAATCATTAACACTCCAGAAATTCCCTTCAGCATATGATATAGCTTAAATATCCACAATTTAGGATACAGTATTAAAAAAAATTGTTATATCATGTAGAAGTTGTTTCCTAACTGGCGGTCTCCTGCTTGCACTGTCTACCGAGTCCATAATTATTTTTCATGTTAATCATGTCAATATTGATCAGAACAACGCACTGTGACTTTAATTCAGCGTGAGCAACTTTTTGCCCAAACTTCAAAGGCCTGTTTAAATGATTAAAACTAGAAGCATATCTTAACTTTAATGTTACATTTATCATGTGAACTACTTATATACAACATGTTATATGCATGTGTGTGGGACGGAGAGGAACACGGTCGCATTTGCAGCAGACATGCTGCCCATTATAAATCAAACAAGACAGACAGGGGTCGGAGGAGAACACCGGAAAATGTGACAGAATGGACAATATTCGTCTGTATATGCAATACACGAGCCGCGGTTCAGCTGCGCGAGACAAACGCCGCCAGCGTGAATGCACAACGGGCGGCTCCCGCTCTCCATACGCACTACTTCTGCCCTGCCAACGCACTGCTTGCGCGTGCGGTGTGAAGCCGGCGTTATACGACGCTAGCGCATCCTCCAACTCCGGGCAGCCTTCCTTATCTCTCCCACTTGCCATTTCTACACGTGACGTGACCTGCAGCACTCCACTTTTACTGTATGTATTTTACACACACCTCTTATTTCGCGTGAAAAGAACACCCACTGTCTGAGGTAACGTACGGGCACGAGGCTACACTGCGCATGCGTCGAACCGTGCGTCACACACACGCTCCGAACCAAGCGCTAAAAAGCTAGAGGACAAAATTAAATCAGGTATATTTGAGCTTTTTATAGTCACAGTCTCAATACTTTGATTTCACCTCATAATTATCTTTTCAGAATTCAGGCACAGTGCGGGAAAACCCTAAAGCCCTGTAATAAACCTTAACAAAATAAGGGAAGAATATACCTTGCACAAAGGCGATAAGCAAGGTGTAAGGTAAGGTCTCTCTGGATATCAGCAGCTGTGGCAGAGGGCTAGGGAATAAAAAAACTATAATAATAAAAAACATCACAAAAGGTATTATTACACAACAAATTCCAATTACAAATTATTATTATTTTAATATTCCATACAGAATGCCAGGCAGCCATATATAATTTAAAACAAAGAAAATGGTCCACTCAACACTGAAGAAAAAAATGGCTAATGTTTTTAATATAGGTACAATGGGGCTAAAGGCTCCACGGGGTAAAAGGCTCCTTTGATTTAATTTTCCTCTAAACCACTAGACGGCACAAAAACTTGCCTCAGCATTTCCAAAACATGCGCTTTTCAAGATGCACGTGGAAATGTGTCTGATCTTTGACAGGATCAGGGGCAGCAGCGCAAAGTTGAGTCTACGCTCATTTGATCTAATATTTGATGTTTTTAAAAAAATGTTAAAGATTTAAGTAGCAAATAAGAATCACTAAGATGATTGAATATATTTTGAAACAAAGGTCTTGTTAATGTTTGTCAGTTTTGTTCAAGGTAATTAAAGCAACAGTTTTCAATAACGGAAGAATATGTAAAAGTATGGTATTTGGGGCAAAAGGCACAATATTTAACATAATAAACATAAATAATATAATAAATAATAATATAATGATATAATGATAATAAACAGCTGCTGACTTTTCCATTTGTAGACATGACATGGATTCAGACTGTAAGAATCATGTATTAAGTTGGGTGTCCACATTAGAGATAATCGCCATATTTATAATGAAACCATAAAAATGTGATATTAATCATAACATATAATAAAATATAATTTATTGTTACTACTGTAAATCTATATTAAATTATTATGGATCTCCTTCAATGCTTTCAGAATCTTTACTTTTTAAATGATTTTGTTTCTATATTTTTCAGATATATTTCTATATTAAGATATTTTAATGACAGCATAGTTATTGATCAAAAATGAATTATTTTATTCATCAAAATAAACAGAAAATAGTTCAAACTTTGCTAAAGAGATTGTTTTGAACAAGTATTAACTTAGACATTATTAAAAACATTATTTTAGCGAAAGTATTTGTATCAATACTATGTGCCTTTTGTCCCATGCTGGTGAGCCTTTTAACCCTCGACACCCCATACACTTTTAAGATTTTTAAATAAAAGAAACCACATTTATGATTTATTTTCACACAAAATCTGTTGCTCCATAAATGTTCAATAAAAACATATATATTTTTCTGTATATAATACATTATATGAGTAGTGAAAAGCACATTTTTCTTAAGGTGTGCCTTTAGCCTATTGTATGTATGCTACGCCGCCTAAAACAGTAAAAAGATAGCCAGTCAACTCCCCATAGGTACACTGTAAAAAATATTGTTGGTTTAACTTAAAAAATAAGTAACCTGGTTGCCTTAAAATGTTGAGTTCATTGAAATAAAAAGAAATTGAGTTAATACAATGAAGGAAATGGGTTTAATAAATAGAAACTCAAGATATTATTGTATCTGAACCACATAAATAAATAAAAATGTTATGATAAATCATGAAAATAGCACAATTTGGCACGTTTCACTGTATTATAACAAATAAAACACAATTACCCAATATGCTTACAAAATCTTTTAAGACTATTTGAATAAAGGGTGATGTCAATTCTCAAAAATGTTCATTGTATTAACTCAAAATTTTGAGTTAATTGAAATGAAAAATTTAAGTCAACCAGGTAACTTACTTTTTAAATATTTTTTTACAGCGTATGGAAGCATATGTGTAAGAATGTGGCAATGCATTTCAGTATTTCAATTTCAATTTTACTTACCATGTGTGCAACATTTGGAGAAAAATATCATTTAAACTGAATAATATAATTTACATTTGCTATTTCTTACACTAGTTTTAACATAATTTAAACATATATTTTAATTCTTTATAAGTTGCAAAATTAAAATGTATTACAGAAATGATTAGATGTGTTTAAAATGTTATTTTTCTTAATTTCATTTACACTCACAATTAAGATACTTGTGATTGCATTTTCATTATATGTCCCACAATGAATGTAGGAATTCAAGGATTCAATGTGGAATTGAAAATGCAATTTTCCGCCCCGCCCTGTCAATCACTGTATCAAGACGGGGCCAGGTGTTGGAAACATGGCGGCAGCAGACTGAGCAGAGCTATTAGAGCGAGGCGTTCACGTCATGGCCTCACGTGTCTGCTCAAGTGCAGAAGTGAGGTGGTTTACAACCGGTTATTTTACTCTCAAATAATCTTACACAAGCTGTCCATGATTATTGTTTGCTATATGGTTGCAACTTTTCTCTCTTTTTACCATTCTGATTGTTTCATTGTTTCATGCATCAGTTATATTAATAAAACAATGTGTAGTCCATCTGAATGGTGATGGGTGTAAATACTGTACTTTAGTGAAATTACAAAAACATTGCTGTAAAACAAACAAGTTGAATTCAATATTACTGTAAAAACCCTACTTTTGACTGTATTTCACTTACAACAATTAACTATACTGTAATAAATTTTACAGCAATTAACAAATTTTACAGGATTTTATTCTATGGTATTTTTTTTACAGTATGCCCAAGATCATAAATCCACAAGCTGCCAGACACGAATGTGAAGAGGCATCTTTCCCTTTCTCCACAGCGACCTTGGTCACGACATGGTGAGTATCCTGTAGCTCACCTTAACGCATTAGCTATGATAGGAGACACTGCTAATTAAAGTGAAGTAAAGAGCAGAGAATCCACAACAGATATGAACTTCACTGCAATTGGCAACATCAACCTTGACGGTTTGTGAACTGAAGCAGTGCAACCAGTGCTGAAAGAGAGTCTTCACGGGGAAGAGAACAAGAATCCCATAGGGATCACAGCTGTATATAGAGAGAATGTCATGAACTGGGATTGGTCCGTCCATCAGACAGACATGGTGTAATTGGTGCTTCCATAGTCTATCACGCCTAGGGTGGTACCCATAGTGAGATACTGACTGAAAAAGAACTTGTTCTTTAAATTTGAGGCATTCCTCTGTGTTTGTTTCATAGCTATGTGAACCTGACGAGAACATCATGGAGTGTGAACCATGGCTGAATCTGTTCATGCTTGCAATACTGTGTCCTCTCATAACCGGTAGGTCATCTTGCATTGGTGTTTTTTTTTTTTTTTTTTTTTCTATTTTACTTAGATAAACAGAAACACAAAGTTTTGTTTTGCTGTTTAACTGAAATGCTGATTTGAAGGAATGTTTCTTTTAAACACATCATCCATTAAACAGCTAACTGATTCTTATATTTCTGATTTAGCCTAGTCCAGGGGTTTTCAAACTGGTGTCTGGGGACCCCAAGGGGTCCTCCATAAGGTTCTAAGGGGTCCTCAGAAAGCAGTCTACCGAACATTCTAACTGTTTCATTTCTAAATGTTTCTTTCTTGCTGTACATACTTTCCAGAATTGTATATTGTTTGCTTTGAATCTTTCTAGTGAGTTTTTTTTTTTTTCACTATAGTCCCCTTTATCCTGCTCACTGGGGTCTTAACGCAGTGTGTAAGCTGCTTACATACATTTATTGTGAAAGTTGCTTATACAAATAATTTTTAATTGAAAATAATGTTCTTCAGGTTTATACATCCAACATTAAGTAAAGCCAATTTAAGTTTAAACAATATGTTGTATTTGTAATGTCACGCTTGGGCTACCTAACAGTTTAAATGTTTTTTTCATACATAAAACTGTATAGATGGATTTTAGGAAGGGGCATATTTGGGGGTTCTTGGCATCATAAAGTTTGAAAACCCCTAGCCTAGTCTGTAATAAGTATAAGTAGAAACCTGCGCTCTCGCGGGACCCGAAGCAACAGGGTGCAGCACTGGATAAGATTTGATAAACCGATTTGCGGGACTGCCACAAAATAGAAATAGGCCTATCTAAAAAAATAAATAAAATAATTTATGATAATAAAAAAATAAACATCTAAAAACGAATTAATTGTTATTCATCTATTGCCCAAATGCAACAAGAACAACTAAAATAAAAACAATGTACAGGCGCAAGCCTAGGCATAATAATGTATTTATAACATTTTTATGCAGCATGTGTGCATTGTGCAATAGCCAATCACAGACATATCACAGATGTCAATCAGATGCATTTAAGGTAGGATTACTGCTCAAAACGAGTTTTTTGTTCAGTGCTGAATTCTGCATGCTGGCGAATCCTCTGATTATAACAAGTGTAGACATTATGAAAGATTCAATGTGCAGCTTCATTTATTATTATAACGGAGCTTCGTGAGAACGCGTTGAACTGAAATGTCAGCTTTTTAGCCATTGTTAAGGGAGTGCACTTTGCGCGCATTCTGCATGTCAAACCGTGCGCCATGCTTTTATGTTAAATTAACAGTGGTTTGTGAGTGCTGATGCTTTAATAACAAACACTTGTCGGGAGTAGCTATTTATGCAGGGACATGTAGGCTACATAGATCATGACTTGGCGACATCTAACTTGAACCTATTTAATGGAAATTTCATGGACGTAGGCTACAGAAAAATAAATAAATAAAGTTGGCAATATTCACTGATTCGAATTTACCGGATCAATATCTCAAGACAAGACAATAACTTCAACGATAAAGCGCATCAATAACTCATCAGTTTGCAGTGCACTGGCAATAACATCAAATTCGAGGCACTGGTGCTTGCCTACAAAGCAATCACAGGCTCTGCACCATACCTAAACTCGTTTGTTCAGTCTTACTGGCTGCCTTGCGTTCTCCGTGAATGACTCGCCTATCCAAGAGGTACGAAGTTCCCACCTGGTGGAACGACTCGATTTCAATTCGAGCAGCCAAGTCATTTTCAAAAAAAATATTTTCCAGCAGCACCTGACCAATTAAGACTAGCACTTAACTAACTTAACTATTCTATTCGTTTTTCTGTTTGTTTATTAAAAAAAGAAAAAAAAGAGAAATGACTAAATGTAAATGTATACAAATAACACCTGTTTTTAGACAAGCAGCTACAACCACATTTTCCTCAAAATGAGCTTTCCTCCGCAGTGGACAAAATACATTGATATGTGCAGGTGGCTGAGAGACTAGACCTTCTGCAAAGTGCAAAACCCAAAACAAAAACACTTTACTACAAAAACACAATGTTACACTCCGGAGTGTCACCAAATTCAGTTCACACATCACTGCTCTCCTGCTGCTACAACACTTAGCTTGAGAAATTGTGCTTTTTTATTATTTAAAATATTAAATAACTTCACTGTTATGAAAAATAATAAATAATGCTATGCTGTCACCAAATTCAGTTCACACATCACTGCAGTCCTGCTGATTATACTTATTTTGGAAAAATTTCTTTTTGCATGATTTTTATGATTGTTATGAACAATCTTTTTCCACACTATGTGTTATAGTATAACCAGCAGGAGAGCAGTGATGTGTGAACTTAATTTGGTGAAAGTATAGTGTGTTACAGTGAAGATATTGAATATATTTCATAATTTAAAAAAATCATAAAATTATGCAAAAAGACATCTTTTCAAACTAAGTGTTGTAGTATAACCATGAGCAGTGATATGTAAACTGAATTTGTGACAGTATAGTGTATTACAGTGATGTTACTGAATATATTTTTCATAACAGTGAACTGAATATTTTAAATAATACAAAAATCATAAAAATTACGCAAAGGCACAATTTCTCAAGCTAAGTGTTGTAGTAAAACCAGTAGGAGAGCAGTGATGTGTGAACTGAATTTGGTGACAGTACAGTGTGTTACAGTGAGGTTATTGATTGTTTTCGTAGTAACGCTTTTCGGGTTTTGCAGACGGTCCCTTCGGATCTGTCTCTCAGCCTGGGCATAGAGATCAACGTATTTTGTCCACTGCGGAGGAAACATTTGTTTGTAGCTGCTTGTCTACATTACTACGGTTGAAAAGAAGTAGTAAACGTTTAGCTCACGAGTTATTGATCCGGGAAATTTGAATCTGTGAATGTTTTCAACTTTACTGACTGACTCATGAACTTTGTAGGCGGGAGAAGGCAATAGGGAGACCGGGGATGGTCGTAACATGGGTTAATTGTAACACTTTTGATTTCTCCAATCAGGAACAAGTTACAAATCACCTGATTCACTTCACACATGCTCTGTTAAGTCCTTATTCCACATGTGAGAAACGTTGAGTCCTGTGACAGACAAAATTTAGACTAGAAAAACACATTTTGATGCAAGAAAGTAACTTTTTTTACTTCCTTTGTTTTTGTTATGACAATTCCTGCTTTGTAGTTAAACTCAATTTAACAGTTAAATTATGTTTATTGTGTGTCTGTGTAGATATTTTTCATGCAAGTTGTTAGTGCTAATGTTTTGGCTGTTGGCTGTAAGGTGAGCTAGTTCATGGCTAGTTGCAACATAAATTAAGCATGTTGCAGCATACCCCAAGTAAATCTTTAGTTGTATTTATACTTTTTTTTTTTTTTTTTTTTTTCAGTATGCCTAGGTCAGGGTTGTCTAAGCTCAGTCCTGGAGGAGTTTAGCTCCAATTTGCCTCAACACACCTGCCTGGAAGTGTCTCGTGCCTAGTAGACCTTGATTAGCTGGTTCAGGTGTGTAGTTGGGATTGTTGTTGAACTCTGCAGGATGGTGGCACTCCAGGAGCAGGATTGAACACCCCTGGCCTAGGTCTTGGAAGAGAAAGACAAATTGAGGGACGTAAAATGAGCATTTGCACACAAACTTTCAAAACTTTTTTTTGTTGTCATAATCCTTACTTAATAATGTTACATATCACCCCGGTGGATATAATGATGTTACATCTCACCCCAGGGTCTGTTACAACTAACCCGGACTATGGGGTCTCTAGTCCAAATAGTCTGCAATAGTCAGCCTAAAATTATTTATTGTAGGCCTAAAGTTTATCTCAGTATTAGTGGATGCAGTTTTTCTCTCTCAAAAAAGGGAGCCTTTATCTGAAATGCTGATTTGAGGGAACATTACTTTTAAACACATCCAAAGATCCATTAAACAGCAAACTGATTCTTATATTTCACATTTAATAGTCTGTAGCCTAGTCTATAGTCCAAAATTGAGACCTGCACTCCCGCGGGACCCGAAGCAACAGGGTGCGGCGCTGGACAAAATTTTATAAAACGATTCGTGGGATTAATATCTAAAAATAAAACATCTAAAATCAAATACATTGTTATTTATCTATTGCACAAAAGCAATAAGTATAACTAAAATAAAATAGAAACGATTTACAGGCGCAAGCATAGACAGAGTTTCTATTTATAACATGTTTTTGCAGCATTGTGCAGTGTAGTCAATCACAGACATATGTATTGATTTCTTGAACGCAATGGCCAATCAGATGCATTTAGGACAAGGCACCCCAGGTCAATAGGGAGTGGGACTGAAAAATCTGTCCCGCGCAGGTCTCTAGTCCAAAGCAATAGTCCAAATGTTTTCTAATGTTCTGATGTTTACATGTCTTGCATTATCAAAGCATCATCTTTTATAGCATAGCATTGCTGTATTTGTGTAGCTTCATGTGTGATTTGAGCTTAAGAAGCACAACATTTTTACGAAAAGCACACATATTTGACAAAACATTGTAAAATAATATTAATTTGTATTTTAGTACAAGAAGGTTCGTGACCCAGAACTCTACTGTCCTACTGAAGGGTCACACTAATGTTCTTTGCTGTGTTCTCTTGTGTTCCCACTTTTTTTTTTTTTTTCATCTGGCCCTCTGATATTCCCCATAGGTGCTCCATCCCCTAATATATGCTCTGATGAGAATCTCAGTATTAGTGGAGGCAGTTTTTCTCTCTCAAAAAATGGGAGCCTTGTAAGATACAGCTGTCCAGAAGCCTATTACCCAACCATTAAAATCTGTCGCTGTAACAAGGGAAGATGGATCCTGATGCCCAAAGGAAAACCCCCAGAGTGCAAGAGTAAGCAGCACATTATAAGACAAATGTGATCTTACTCTTATTCATAACTGAAATCAAATCTAAGGCTAATCACAAAACAGTTCCTTTTGCCTCAGGAGTCACATGTCCTGATCCTCGTGGTTTTGAAAATGGAGAGGTGTATCTATATTCAAAAAAGGAATTTCGTGAACGACACAACCCACTACTCATGTCATTCAGGCTACACATTCCATGGCTCAGGGACTCGTGTTTGCCAGTTGAGTGGGAAGTGGAGTGGAAGCACACCGGTCTGTGGAAGAAACTGTGAGTGAGAAGTATCTCTATGCTGTAAAGTGCAATAAAAAAACACTAAATTCAACAATTTCATGGTTCATGAATACCCTACAGATTTAATTTCACAATTCTCTTTCATTATGTGTTCTTCTTTTCAAACAGCTGATCACTGTCCTGATCCTGGCACTCCCGCTGGCTCTACAAGAACAGGCCACATTTTTAATATTGACGACAAAGCCACGTACCGCTGTGACAGTACATTGACTTTGATTGGTTCCAAAGAGTGAGTCTGTCAGGACGATGGCCAATGGTCAGGAACAGAGCCAGAATGTTACGGTAAATCCCCCTCCTCCCTGTTCAAAGTACAATGCACTAATTTCACCAAAAGTTCAAAGAACAGCTTTACTAATTTTGTTGTTGTGTAAATACAGCTGATTTCACATACGACACCCCAGAGGAAGCCTCAGAGGGCTTCAGCAGTTCTCTAAAGTCAAATCTAGAGCTTTCTCAACAACATGAATGAACAGGTAGTCTTTTGCAACTCACACTGCCTACTTCCTCTGCAAGACAGCATATACTTTATTTGTATAAAACCTCTTCTGTCTTCAGATCAGCACGGGAAGAAAATATGTGGATAAGGGTGGGGAACTCGATATCTACATTGCCCTTGATGTATCTGACATCATAGAAGAAGATGAGTTTGAAAATGCAAAAGATGTCATCAATGTGATCATTCAGGAACTAACATCGTCAAGGCCTATATGAATATTTTGGAGAGTATGCATGAAGACCCAGCATATCGTCATCATGTTCAGTGATGGTATTGATGACAATATTATACTTGGTGGTTACCACAGAAACTGTTAAAGTGTCTTTCGTTCTTAATGTAAAATAGAAATAAATGATCACAAATCAGAAAAAAAAAAAAAAAAAAAGAAAAACTTACTAAAGCTCTATATTTACTATACTTACAACTTATTTTGTCTTGAGGTCAGGCCAACATGGGTGGTAATCCAAAAATACCGGTGGACCAGATCAAAAGTCTTGTGATACAAAATAATCCTTCACGAGAGGACAAACTTGGTGAGGAAGAACATGAATGATCTTTGAGATTAAACTAGAAAACATTAACAAAAAGAGAACAAATCTTCAAATACATCTCACTTATGTTTAATAACTCAGCTCTTTCATTTATTTATTGTTGATATTTTTTATTTTTTTTGTATAGAACTGTATGTGTTTGGGACTGGAGATGAATGCTGAGGACATTAATGATTTGAAGACTGACCAGGAAATGAGAAGTTTTTCTTTAAGCTTCAGAGCATTGAAAAATTGAAGACATTTGACATGATTGGTACTTCATTATGTCGCTTAGAAATATGTTTTAGAAATATAATTTTAAGATAATTATTGTCGTATATATATATATATATATATATATATATATACACTGACCTAAAGGGCCGGTCTGAGTATTTCACAATCTGCTCAGTTACTGGGATTTTCACGCACAACCATTTCTAGGGTTTACAAAGAATGGTGTGAAAAGGGAAAAACATCCAGTATGCGGCAGTCCTGTGGACAAAAATGCCTTGTTGATGCTAGAGGTCAGAGGAGAATGGGCCGACTGATTCAAGCTGATAGAAGAGCAACTTTGACTGAAATAACCACTCGTTACAACTGAGGTATCCAGCAAAGCATTTGTGAAGCCACAACACGCACAACCTTGAGGCGGATGGGCTACAACAGCAGAAGACCCCACCGGGTACCACTCATCTCCACTACAAATAGGAAAAAGAGGCTACAATTTGCACGAGCTCTGGAAGACTGGAAAAATGAAGACTGGAAAAATGTTGCCTGGTGTAGCGTATGGACGGTGCTCATAAATGATCAACGGATCCAAACCTTGGATTAGTTATAATGACTCAAACAAGACTGGCGCCGTGAAGTCTACAGACTGACAGGTTAACGGTGCTAAAAGGACACAAACCATGCCTCGTGCAACTCACCGTCATAAACAACAGCCCCTCCATCACACATACCAAAGGACATCCGAACAGATTATATGACTTTTAACTTAGTTATTTTTCATTTTAGGTGTGTTGTGATCCCTGTATGTATGCATGCTTTTTGTTATAACCATTTTAGATGTATTTGATAGGTTAGAAACTTATAGCCAGTGAATGCGTAAGGAAGAATGACGTCAATCCTCGCCGTTCCTTTAACTCTTAAGTTAAACTCCCCATGCTTGGTCTCGAAATCTTTGTCTTGCAATTTGTAGGCCGGCTAGGTATGTTGTGTGGTACTATGATGCATCAAACTCTTTTTTTCATGCCAAAACCCCAAAGTCTGCATACCAAAACCCCCAAGTCTGCTTCTCTAAGAGAGCCATAAAACATGTTAATGAGGCGAGACCCAAGACAAAGGGAGATTTCCCGCTTCTGAGTTCCTTCGCTCTGATTGGCTGTTCCGACAAAAGAGGCGTGCCCCGTCGCGGCCCTTTAAAGATGGGCCACAAACGCTTCTCACTCTCTTTCGTTTTGCTCCTCTCTTCTTTTTGCTTCCTGTTGCCACCTCTTTTGGCTTTCCTCTTCTCCTTCGCCATCTTCCAACGGATCTCATCACACAAAGGAACCAAAGTTGAATTTCCTGCGGACTCCAAGGACCCACCCCTGCAAGATTCAAACACGGACCGGATCGCGGAATTCCCCTAAACGCACAAACTCACAACCAAGGAAACATATACAAGTTACAAGTTATTTTATTTGTCATTACACATGTACAAGTACAGTATAATGAAATGAAGTAAGGTATGCAAGTATCCCTTAAGCTGTCGTTATAAAGTTTTGAGCTTATACCAATAAGCTGGACTGATTCCTTGCTTGTGCTCAATAGGTTGTGTCGATAGTATCACCGTTGCCTTGTCTCTCTCTCTCTCTCCCTCTCTCTCCTTCCTTCTTTCAGTTAATTTGTGTATGTTTGTTTATTGTTTGTTGATTTTATTAAAATATATATATTCACACGTGATTGTGCTTGAGGTGCTCATACATAGGTCACTTTTACGTTGAACCGACCCTGTTACAAATTAAAAGAAAGATATTTCTCCTGGCCAGAGAAACGTTGTTTAAGAGTTATTAAAAGGGAGGTATTTGGTGGACAATTATCCGTCCTTTGAACTCAATTCTAGAATCAAAGAAATTTCTAAAAGTTGAATCAAGCCCTAGATATTAATAATTGTTATAATCCGTTATAATCAACTATTAATATCCAAATTCCCCTCTGTGCGGATCTGTGCATGTTTGACCGTAACACGATTAAACGCATGCATAAATCTCGCACCATTTCCCCTGGGGCTCGATATTCGCTACACTGGTCTGATGAGTCTCGATTTCTGTTGAGACATTCAGATGGTACAGTCAGAATTTGGCGTAAACAGAATGAGAACATGGATCCATCATGCCTTGTTACCACTGTGCAGGCTGGTGGTGGTGGTGTAATGGTGTGGGGGATGTTTTCTTGGCACACTTTATGCCCCTTAGTGCCAATTGGACATCGTTTAAATGCCACGGCCTACCTGAGCATTATTTCTGACCATGTCCATCCCTTTATGACCACCATGTACCCATTCTCTGATGGCTACATCCAGCAGGATAATGCACCATGTCTCAAAGCTCGAATCATTTCAAATTGGTTTCTTGAACATGACAATGAGTTCACTGTACTAAAATGGCCCCCACAGTCACCAGATCTCAACCCAATAGAGCATCTTTGGGATGTGGTGGAATGGGAGCTTCGTGTCCTGGATGTGCATCCCACAAATCTTCATCAACTGCAAGATGCTATCCTATCAATATGGGCCAACATTTCTAAAGAATGCTTTCAGCACCTTGTTGAATCAATGCCACGTATAATTAAGTTGAAGTTGAAGTTGAAGTTGAAGTTTATTCGTCATTACACATGTACAAGTACAGTATAACGAAATGAAGTTTGGAGCAAGCCTCCGGGCTGCAGCCGATTATTCAGGCGCCGCCCTACGCTCTCCAGAAATACAAGAATGCAATTTAGCAAGCATTACATAGCAAACACAACAAAACATAAACATAAACATAAACATAAACATGACACAGTACACGTGGTCACGTGGTGGGATTTTTTGTATGGAGTGGGAGAGGAGATAGATAACAGACAGGCAGACGGATGGAACGGGGAGGGAAGGTCGGGTATGTATGGTGCGAGTGAGTCTGAGATTGTGTTGTGTGAGAATGTTAGCCATAACTTCAGATGTTTTCGAGTTCAGTTCTATGGTTTGTCCTTGAAGGGAGATAAGGCAGTGCACAGGAAAGATAGCAGACAAAGCTGTCAGGCTGAAATCCCAACCGAGAGATAGGGACCAAGTGAGGTTCGTTGGGCTAGTTGATTAGGTCAGGCAAATACAATTTATTATTTTTAATCCATTTGATGATCTTCGGTAATTTGTCCGGATCATAATCAATCAATCAGATCTGGTCCTCAGCATTCGCGTCCGGTCTGTGCAGTTTCCTAGACATTACGTCCAGCCTCATGGCCAGACCGGTTACAGTCCGTAAAAGTTCACCGATCTGACCCCGATAGAGCCCACTCTACCCTGCGTATCCGCAGTCCGGACTGCGTTATTACGGTTCAGTTCCTCAATTCCTATCACTTTCTGATCTAATTCCTTCAGACGGTCACACACAACCCCGAAGCATTCTTTAATTTCCACAGACAGCGGCTGGGTGAATTTGCTTGCAGCTGTCTTACCAATCTTCCGATAGGTCAGGGCAATCCCAAAGCCAAAGAATAGGAACCCGCCATCAATAATCCAATCATGTATAAATCTTCCGCATCCTCCACGGACAGAGCCTCCAGGCACAGGACTTGCCAGTTGTTCCATGCGTCCCTCACGTACCCTGCGGCAAAGGTCCCGTCCGGGCAGGTGGGTTCTCCCGGGGCACCCTTCCTTAGTGAGAAAATCTTGTCGATCGCGCTGATTGACCAGTTAATCAATTCCATTTCAGTATTTTCAGGAGTCCAGCAAAGCAGCAGTCAGAGAAGAGAAGAGACGAAACACTAGACAAAACAAAACAGCGCGAGAGCCAGCAGGGAGCAGAGAGAAAAACACGTCTGCACGGATTGAAGGACAGAAAGGAAAAGTTCTGAAGGCGAAAGGGGGTCAAACACAGTATTAGTATGGTGTTCCTAATAATCCTTTAGGTGAGTATATAGTAAATATACTATATAATAGGCTATATGTACGGGTGGAAATGACTCACAGTTTGGTATCACGGTTTTAGGGTCACAGTTTTGGTACGGTTCGGTATGTGCTATGTTCAGGGTAATTAGGACATTTGTTAACAAAAAATAACAAATAATCAAACTACAAGCACAAATACATACAACAGAGCAAAGATATAAAATATATTATTTTATATGCATATGAAATAAACAGTGCTTTTCAGGTTTTCCAGGTACAGAAACTGAATAAAATAATCAAATATAAAATAACTGTGGTGAGGCGAGGGACCGTGAGAGCGGGCCGGTGGCGAATGATGATGATGAGCGTCAGCTGTGCGCCACACTGGTCTCGTCTCATGGAGGAGTGACGGGAGCATAAAAGGAGGAGCGACGGCAGTGTAAGACGAGAGAGGACCAGGCCTGGACTTTATGTTGCGTTTTGTATGTAGGCGGCAGTCGTCCGTGAGGGGCTGCCACCGTCATTGTATTTTGTTTGTTTATTTTTGATTCAAGTTTTTAAATGTTCGCCGGTTCCCGCCTCCTTCTTCCCTGATCTTTGAACTACGTTACAATAACATTGCGTATTATAATCTACACTGTATAAATTATTAAAAAGATTAATCATTGCTGAAGTTACAACAGCTATTCAGCTATGCAGTCAAGAGCCGTGAGTGATGTCTTAGTCATTTGTTGTTTTATTGACATTAAAAACACAGACAGCAGAAATAGGCTTCTTTCCCTTTAAGAAATAATGCACATACTCTTACACATGAACACGTCTTTATCGACTGTTTCCGTTTTACTTAAGATATAACCTACTATGTTTGCTAGGATTACTCACCAAGATGGGCATGTTGATATTTTTTTTTTTGTGTGTGTGTGTGAATTTGTCCGTTTAAGTGCAAGATTTGAAACTCAATATTACATGTTTACGGCTTCAGATGAGTGCACAATGCACACACAAATCTCAGCATACGCGAGTTCTCTTTAGTGTCTTACTCTTGAATGTTTAAATTGGCAAGGCTTAAATGAGTTTAGTTTAAATGCAACTTGTGCTGTTTAGGGGTGTATCCCAGAAAGCAGGTTATGTGATATACCTGGGTATGTTTAAGTGTAAGTAAGTGGATAACCTCAACTTTCGGTTCCAAAAACGGAGATGACTTTCAGGGTATGTAAGTAGCCATAGCAACTAACTCTCTGAATATAACCTGCTCCAGAGTAGTATGGTGGTTATGTGCATAGTTTATCCCAGAACTATAGAAAAAGATTTTACGGCTCTGGTTTATCCATCGATCAGATGCGCGTGAAAGTTGTGTTCGTTGCTATAGCAACAGTAGACTCGAGGTGCAGTGCAGTGTTTCAGAATGAAACAATCACAAGAAAAATAAGTCGTGATCATGAGAAAACAACTTTTGTTATCTCGAGATCACGAGAAAATTAAGTCGTAATCACGAGAAAACGAGATTACGAGAAAAAAAGGTAATCCATGGCTGGGTTTCCGTAGGCACTCACAAGATTGACTGTTTAGGCCATGCTTTTTGATCATCGCTGTTGTTGTAATGTATTGGGAAGCCAGAATGTGTATCCATCCACAGAAACATACATTAACCTAACTCTGTCTGTCTGTTTTACACATTGTTATTTATTTTCAACAAACCATGTTATAGATGCGCCATCAAATTTGAGATGAACCGCAGTGTAAGTGAGTTGTTGTTTTTTTACAGAGAACCATTCTATTTATATGTCATTTGTAGTATAAACACATTGTGGCAGTGCAAAATATATTATGTGTAGCCTATTATTTATACCTGTAACATTGCTAAAATGTTTTAAAAGGGACTAAAACGTACCTTTTTAGAAAGTCTTTCAATGTTTAAATTGCTTTTAGTGTTTACATTTTTGTGTTCATTTTAGTTGGTAGCTGATTTTAACTTAATTCTTAATTGCACTAACTGATTTATTTTATTTTACTTTTTGTAGCACTTTGAGATGTTCTTTAAATTGTAAAGTGCTTCATAAATAAAATGTATTATTATTATTATTATTATTATTATTAATAAAATACCAGATATATTTTATTTACATTTGAACTGTTTTTACAGAGGATGTGCTGAGTGCAGAAACTGTGAATGTTGCTTTCATGACTGACAGGAAGAAAAAAATTGAGAACTCAAGCAGGGAAAATGGGTAATGAAGTTGTATGCTGAACACTGTCTTGTTGTTCTCTTTATCAAGTCGTCACCTTTATTTATATAGTGCTTTTTACAATGCCGATTGTTTCAAAGCAGCTTCACAGTTTTAAACAGGAAAATAATGCAACAGAATTTGATTCGGCTGTACAGCCGCTCTGGTGAAAACGGTGATGTCATCCAGCTCATTTCAATTGTCAAACAGTGTCAATGCAGGCAGGTCGGTAATATAGATGAAATTTAAGTGTCCCCAACTGAGCAAACCAAAAGCCAAAGGCGACGGTGGCAAGGAACCAAAACTCCTTCAGGGCCAGAATGGAGAAATAAACCTTGGGAGAAACCAGGCTCAGTCGGGGTGCCAGTTCTCCTCTGGCCGACGAACAAATAGTGTATGATTATGATTCTGGCAACATTACAGGTCAGAAGCCATATTAGATAAATAGATATTCGTAAGATTATTCAAAAGATTGGAGTCATCACGCCGGAGACGGGTTTAATGAGGGTGTCGTGTCGATGTGGCATTTACAGGGGGGAGTTTAACTGACACGCTCTCTGCAGACACTTCAGGGATGCGTTGGTCATGTCCGGCGCGCAGGTCCACCATCTGATTTGGATACGGCCCGGATCTGGCTGACTGCAGTACACCTCGGGATAAACAGAGAGACTAACATTAGCATAGATGGCATTCTCCAAAGGGAATGGACTTCTTAAACATACTTACCTCAACAGTTGTGAATTTCTGCTGTCTGAATTAATTTATCTTTTCTTTAGCGGGATGCTTGTGTTTAAGATGCCAAAAAAGCTAAAGGAATTAGCCTACTGCGGAAAATGCTGAAGATATCGTTAATTATATTTTTCTGTGTAGTGGTGGTATTGAACCTTCTAGAGATGATATTGCCTGCAGAGGTTTGATTTTTGCAAGAGCACATAATATTTGGCTCTAATCTACCATTTTTAATGTTGCTATAGAATCATCAAAATGTCAAATAATATATACCCTTGATAAATTAAATTTGCTAAAAGATCTAAGCTCTTAATGCTGTGCTTGTCATCAACAGGTGACTCTGGCGGGGCCACTTTTGTGGTTCCTGGTAATCGAATGGTCCAGGTGAGATTTGTTCATGTTTGTTGATTCCTTTTTACTGAATACTGATCTATTTCAAATCACCTGCATCACTCTTCTGAACACTAAATACAAAATAGACAAGAATAACTACAAACCCGATTCCAAAAAAAGTTGGGACACTGTACAAATTGTGAATAAAAAAGGAATGCAATAATTTACAAATCTCATAAACTTATATTTTATTCACAGTAGAATATAGATAACATATCAAATGTTGAAAGTGAGACATTTAGAAATGTCATGCCAAATATTGGCTCATTTTGGATTTCATGAGAGCTACACATTCCAAAAAAGTTGGGGCCGGTAGCAATAAGAGGCCGGAAAAGTTAAATGTACATATAAGGAACAGCTGGAGGACCAATCTGCAACTTATTAGGTCAATTGGCAACATGATTGGGTATAAAAAGAGCCTCTCAGAGTGGCAGTGTCTCTCAGAAGTCAAGATGGGTAGAGGATCACCAATTCCCCCAATGTTGCGGCCAAAAATAGTGGAGCAATATCAGAAAGGAGTTTCTCAGAGAAAAATTGCAAAGAGTTTGAAGTTATCATCATCTGCAGTGCATAATATCATCCAAAGATTCAGAGAATCTGGAACAATCTCTGTGCATAAGGGTCAAGGCCGGAAAACCATACTGGATGCCCGTGATCTTCGGGCCCTTAGACGGCACTGCATCACATACAGGAATGCTACTGTAATGGAAATCACAACATGGGCTCAGGAATACTTCCAGAAAACATTGTCGGTGAACACAATCCACCGTGCCATTCGCCGTTGCCGGCTAAAACTCTATAGGTCAAAAAAGAAGCCATATCTAAACATGATCCAGAAGCGCAGGCGTTTTCTCTGGGCCAAGGCTCATTTAAAATGGACTGTGGCAAAGTGGAAAACTGTTCTGTGGTCAGACGAATCAAAATTTGAAGTTCTTTTTGGAAAACTGGGATGCCATGTCATCCAGACTAAAGAGGACAAGGACAACCCAAGTTGTTATCAGCGCTCAGTTCAGAAGCCAGCATCTCTGATGGGATGGGGTTGCATGAGTGCGTGTGGCATGGGCAGATTACACATCTTGAAAGGCACCATCAATGCTGAAAGGTATATCCAAGTTCTAGAACAACATATGCTCCCATCCAGACATCATCTCTTTCAGGGAAGACCTTGCATTTTCCAACATGACAATGCCAGACCACATACTGCATCAATTACAACATCATGGCTGCGTAGAAGAAGGATCCGGGTACTGAAATGGCCAGCCTGCAGTCCAGATCTTTCAGACATAGAAAACATTTGGCGCATCATAAAGAGGAAGATGCGACAAAGAAGACCTAAGACCGTTGAGCAACTAGAAGCCTGTATTAGACAAGAATGGGACAACATTCCTATTCCTAAACTTGAGCAACTTGTCTCCTCAGTCCCCAGACGTTTGCAGACTGTTATAAAAAGAAGAGGGGATGCCACACAGTGGGAAACATGGCCTTGTCCCAACTTTTTTGAGATGTGTTGATGCCATGAAATTTAAAATCAACTTATGTTTCCCTTAAAATTATACATTTTCTCAGCTTAAACATTTGATATGTCATCTATGTTGTATTCTGAATAAAATATTGAAATGTGAAACTTCCACATCATTTCATTCTGTTTTTATTCACAATTTGTACAGGGTCCCAACTTTTTTGGAATCTGGTTTGTAGTTATTCTTGTCTATTTTGAGAGATGTTTGTTTTAATATCTGAATAATCTTGGACAGGTTGGTATCATAAGCTGGGGAGTGAAGGATCTGTGTGCGAGCAACCCGAGCGCTTCGTCTGATGCGCAATCCAGAGATTACCATACAAGTCTGTTCAGCGGAGAATTACGCTCATTCCTTAAAGACTACCTAGGAAATGGCACACTGGGAACCCCTCTTACGTTCTTGTGAATCATAGACTGTTAAAAAAAAAATGTTGTGAACATTGTGTTTAACAGTAGTCTATTTGCCCTTTCAGAAATGTTGTGCATGCCTCAGTTAAATGAACATTTCTATCGCCCTTTTCCTGCTTTGAACTTTGTGGCAATTTGTAAGAAATATGATACAATATAAGTATCATAAATTGTGTAATAAAAGTAGTAAATTGTGGAATAATAAAAAAACACTAGATGTTGTTTTTGTCATTTTGAGTTTTAACTTTTAATCCAGTTCAATTAATCAAGTGTGATTAATTAACATTTAATAATGAGTTTAATATGTATACCTATATATCTATATCTATGCCTGTAATAACATTTAATGAATCAGGGGCTGTGTATACGTGTATAAATATTTAATATATTTTAAAATATTTTAAAATAAAATATTTAGACATCTGTTTATAATAAATATAATATAGGCCTAATTAATATATAATATATATATATATTTTTTTTTTAAATCGGAACTAATTATTAAAACGAACCATTCCTGGAGGAAGCATTTCAATGTAGCTCCATTAAGCTCTCCCGCTGGAGTGGTTGCTATAGAGACGAGGAAAGCCGATCTGAGGATTACAGCAGACAGTCGAAGCAGTTTGATTTCACAGCCTAGGTCAATAAAAAAAGCATTTGAAAATAACAAAACCGTCATGTCCACTGTTCCCCAGGAGCTGAAAGACACGTGAGTAGTTATATGCTGACTTATGAGGCTTTCTATAGAAAATATAGCGTTAAATTGCGATTGGCTTTAGCGTGTTGCTATAGCATATTCGAATATCTTAGGATTTCCTTAAAATATAATAAATAAAGGTCAGTCCTTGTATAATAGCAGTAGAGCTGGGCGTTTTGACGCCAGCTAACGTTAGCTAACTGTTACTCTAATTTGCTCAAATATGGCGACAAAATAATACAGTGTTTTAAAAAACAAGCCATAGAAATAAATTCAGATGTACCGATGCTTTTATAATAAGATGCTGGCCTGTTGGAAGTAGTAAGTTTTCCCTGTGCTCTTGTAGTTCAGTGGCCAGCTCCAAATGGCTTGATGCCCACTATGACCCAGTCGCCAATCTATACACCTTTTCCTCTTGCATCGGTGAGTCACATGAACTTTCACAATCACTTACATATCTGCAGTTTAGCCTGCAAAACACCAATCTCACCAACTCATTTTTTCCTGTTATTTCCGACAGCTCTTTCAGATTTGCATGGAGATGGTGAGAATAAGGTGAGAGTGTGTGTTTATGTCATTGTGTCCCTTGTGAGAAAGATGTGCTCTTAAAGGATTAGTTCACTTCAAAATGAAAATATCCTTATAATTTACTCACCCATGTTCATGTCTTTCTTTCTTCAGTCGAAAAGAAAACATTCCAGGATTTTTCTCCACATAATGGACTTCAATGTCAACCAACAGGTTAAAGGTCCAAATCAATGCAGTTTCAAAGTGCTTCAAAGGGCTTAAGAGGACTCTCTGCATGATCCCAGCCAAAGAATAGGCTCTTATCTACCGAAACGATCGGCCATTTAAAAAAAACAAAAACATTTATATACTTTTTTTAATCAGAAATTGCTCGACTTCAGTGTTGTGCTTCTTCACGATGTATAATGTCCTCATGTCGGAAAGGTCACGTCCGTGACGTAGGTGGAAGTACCGACCCAGTGCCGAAAAACTCCTCCAACTTTAAAATTGTCAGAGATCATTGTTTTACCTTTATTTTTGCAAAGGGTGTTTGATTTAATCTTTGCACGTTTGTTTTAACACTGGGTTGTTACTTCCACGTACTTCACAGACGTGACCTTTCCAATGTGATGGCGTCATATGTTGTGCAAAAGCAGAACACCGAAGTAGAGCAATTTGTGATTAAAAAGTAGATTTTTTATTTTTATTTTTTTAAATGACTGATCGTTTCACTAGATAAATCCCTATTCCTCATGGGATCATGCAGAGCCCTCTGAAGCTCTTTGAAACTGCATTGATTTGGACCTTCAACCCTTTGGTTGCAATTGAAGTCCATTCTGTGGAGAAAAATCCTGGAATGTTTTCATCAAACTTAATTTCTTTTGAACATCTTGGATGACATGGGGGTGAGTAAGTTATCAGAAAATTTTTATTTTGAAGTGAACTAATCCTTTAAGTCTGAGAAACACTGCTGTTATTTGAAACTGTCCCAAACATCCCCCATCCCCTCCCGTCATTGCTTCTGCCTCAAAATGCACAAACACACAATGCGTGGATGTAAGCAAAATAATGTTTAGCCTAAAATAAAGCAAACATACAGTACACAAGCATATACAAGAGTTGCATTTTAGTCACCAGCAGCTCCAGACAAACAATGACACTCAATACTGTCCTTTTACTATAGCTAACATTACAACAACATAATTTCTTTGTTCTGTGAAACAAGGCATAATGAAAGTTTCTCACAGATGGAGCAGAAAACGCAACCTCTGCGTCTGTTTTCAGGCTTGGGTCTCTTGTTTTCCTGCTTGGGTCTCTCCAGCGGTGGAAAGCTTTTCTAATATTAACACGGGTCCTAAAGCTCTTGCCTGATCATAACCCTTCTTTTTCCAGTGATATTCCTCTGACCTTTTCTCTTTTGTAATGTCTTTCAGCCATCTCTTTTCTACAGTCTTTCTTTAAATCTCCCTCTTGTGTATACAGTTCCTACTGCTGATTGGCTATGAGTGTGTTGTAGTGCTCAGCCCGATTCACTTTTAACAGTGTTTCTCTAAAATAGCTTACTGCACCTTTAATATATATATATATATATATATATATATATATATATATATATATATATATATATATATATATATATATATATATATATATATATATATATAAAAAAAACATACAGATAATATAATGTTAATAAAATAGGCCATGTAAGTTCACCTAACGAGAGTATACCTTTATGGGTAACACTTTACAATAAGGTTCCATTTAGTTAATGCATTAACAAATCTTAACTAACAATAAGCAATACATTTGTTACAGTAGCTTTGTTAACATTAATTAATAAAAAAATACAACTGTTCATTAGTTCATGTTATTTTAGGCTGATTCACTAATGTTAACAGATACAACAGGACGTATGTCTCCTGTTCCCTCCTTCAGGGAATGAGGGTTATATATGTAACCGAAACGTTTCCTTTCAGTCGGTCATGTTCGACATACGTCGGAACTGACCAACGAATTGGGGATCCTACCAACACACCACAGGTGCTGGCCCTTCCAGTGCCCTGCTTGAGCTCCCTGGACCGCCCATATGTTGGAGCAGGAAGTCAGGGCTCTAAGCAGAGAAGGTCAGTCACTGCTGTTCTGCAAGACCCACTCATTGTGACTATTGGATACGCTGGGAAAGCGTGCCGTCTCGGGAGATGGAATGCTGCATAGCCACGTCCTTCAATGGAAGGAGAGGTGGCAGATTACACATAAGGACTAACCTAGCAGGGTAGTGCAACATATGGCAGTCTCTGGGGTGGTTCCAACCTGGTCCCAGGGGGGAAAGAACACCTCCAGAGGCGCCTCATAGAGGGGGATCTAGCAGAAGCGATGGTGTCTACCACTTCCACCTAGAACCTCCGCATCTCATCCAGGGTTTCCAGATGTCTGGACACGGGTGCCATAGAGTGCCCCGTCCCTGAGAAAGTAGGTCCTTCCTCAGAGGAATGGGCCAGGGAGGGGCTGTCGCGAGGAGAGTTAGTTCTGGTTGGTCCAGTAGGGCGCAACTAACAAGACCTGCTCCTCATCCTCCCTTACTTTGCACAGGGTCTGTGCGAGAAGGCTCACTGGGGGAAAACGCATATTTGCGTAGGCCCCGAGGCCAGCTGTGCACCAGTTCATCTGTGCCAAGGGTGCCCCCGGTCAGGGAATAGTACAACTGGCAATGGGTCGAGTCCGGAGAGGCAAACATGTCTACCTGTGTGGCTCCGAAGAGGTCCCATATCAGCTGGACCGCCTGGGGATGAGTCGGCACTGCCGCGAGAGCTTGTCAGCTGTCCGGTTGAGCACACCTGGGATGTGAATGGCACGAAGCGACCTCAGACGCTTCTGACTCCAAGGAGGAGATGGTGGGTGAGTTGGAGCATGTAACGGTAATGTAGACCACGCTGATGGTTGATGTACGCAACGGCCGCAGTGCTGTCCGTACGGACCATTTTTGAGGAGACCCAGAGCAAGACGCCGGTAACTCTAGGCAATTGATATGCCAATGCAGTTGGGGCCTTGTCCACAGACCCAAAACTGCATGCCTGTTGTATGTGGCCCCCCAGCTGGTGGACGAGGCGTCCGTGAAGACCACAGCATGCCTGGACACCTGTTCTAAGGGCACTCCCGCCCGTAGAAACAGTAAGGAGTAACTGGGATCCAGTACTTGCCGCTCTGCCACGCCCATCTCGGTATTCGGCCGTGAAGCCAGTGCTGAAGCGGTCTCATATAAAGCAATCTGAGCGGCATTACTGCGGCATATGCCCCAGGAGCCTCTGAAATAATTTCAGTGGGACCACTGTTCTGCCATTGAATGTATTCAAGCAGTTCAACGCGCGCAGTCTGGTTGACCGAATCCAGCTCCATACTGAGATAAGAGATCCTCTGCATGGGGCAGAGTTTGCTCTTCCCCCGGTTGACCCAAAGTCCCAACAGGCTGAGGTGACTGAGCACCAGGTCCCTGTGTGACAGGGACAGCCCGAATGGGAGGACTTTTGTCCTTCAGGTTGATCGCTGCAAACCAACCTTGTGGACGGATACATTTGAAATGCGTTTCTGCGTTAACATCTTAACCGTGGCTGTAACCCACCCCCTTTCTTGGGTACAATGAAGTAGGGGCTGTAGAACCCCAACTTTAAATTGGCTGGAGGAACCGGCTTGACCGTGTCCTTCACTAGAAGGACATCGATCTCTGACCACAAGACACGGGCATCGCTGCTCCGCACGGAGGTGAAGAGGATGCCTCTGTACTTGGAAGGCCAGCAAGCAAACTGAATCGCGTAGCAGAGTCTGATGGTACGGATGAGCCAGGAACTGACAGCCTGGGGAGCTCTAGCCAGGCCCCCAGAGACCGAACAAGCGGGACCAATGGCACCACAGACGTACCCGGGGTGGGGCAGCGAGGTGGAACACTCAGACCCGACTCAGGAGGCCTGGAGGCGGCATGGAGTGTTGTCTGAGTATTCCAGGGTGGGGCAGAGTGTGGGTGAGAAGGCCTGGTGGCGTCCTCGAACCGCACATTGCTGCCCCCTGGTGAAGGGAAGGGAGGAAAGGAGTGGCAAGGCCCTGGGGCGTCACGCACTGCCAACCTGGCCCTCTTTGGGCCCAGGGAGGGAGGGAACTGCTCTGAGAATGTGGGTACTGCTGGACTCCGGGGAGCCATCGGCAGAATGGGAACCAAAAAATATTCTCCCCCTGTTCCTCCTTCGGGGAAGGGAGGGGTGCAGACACCACCTCCCCGAGAGCAGCTCCTCTTCTCCTTGGCTTACCTGTCTAAGGGCCGCACTTGCACTTGCGAGTGGACTTCACGGGACCTTTAACGGGTTGGGCGCCTGCTGCCCGGGGTGGAGGCTGCTGCCTGGAGGCGCTGTGGCCGATGGAGCAGGATGTTTTTAAATCGCTTCCGTCTGCTTCTGGGCCACCAAGAACTGCTGGGCGAAGTTTTTGATGGCGTCGCCAAAGAGGCCAGCCTGACAGATAGAGGCGTTGAGGAACCGACTTTGTCGGGCTCACGCATGCCTGCCAGATTGGCCCCAGGTGGCGTTCCTGGACCACTAATGTGGACATCGCCCGACCCAGGGAGCGTGCAGCGATTTTTGTTGCCCAGAGAGCGAGGTCTGTCGGCACACACAGTTCCTGCACAACCCCTGTGTCGGAACTAGCCTCATGTATTAAGAGTGCAGGACAGAGGTGGCCTGCCAGTGGCACTGCCACCCCACCAACAAGGGTAGTGAGAGAGGGGAAAACTTATACAGATTATGGCCCTTTTGGCATTCCATATTTTTGGCACCAAATAGTTCCACACTGCTAATTTTTCCCAATGCACATTCGGGAAAAAAGGCATGGGGCCAGGCAACGCGATTTATGCGTTGCACTACCCTTCAGCCACCCGGGAAAGCATGGCTGTCAACTCTGAATCTGATTCAGCATGAGCACACGCTATTATAGTGGGAAACTCAGCCTCATATTCATTTTGAGGGTAAAACAGCCCTCTCTCCAATGCAGCAAATGACGTCTGTCCTCTGCCAGAGCACCAAATAATTTTGTTAAAGGATCAGCAATCCCATCTGTAAGCTACCAGCAGGCATGTGAGACAGTGAGCGTGGCCGCCAGACTCGATGGCACACGGCACACTGAACGCTCAAGCCCCTATGAAAAAGGCAAGACGAATAACACGCCAATGTGGTCATGTTCTCATGAGAGAACATGAACCACCCACGAACACAGTCTCAGCATGCGATAGAGGAGTGGAGGGCCCGAGGAGACGTAGTCTTTAGTTTTGACGTAAATGGGCACTAAGTTACAATTTATGCAACTAAATATTTTTGCGTTGCACAATTAAACTTAGTTGAAACGTAACTACGTATAAACTAAATATTTATGTAAGCCTCCGATCAGGAGTAACGGTTGGAATAATAGACAGACTGAACTGCATAATAAGCTCTTGTTTTACATGACAGACTTCAATCCTTTACACGTATATGATAATGCTGACATTTACAAGAGAAAACTTATTTTTACTGTTGGTTACGTGAGGCAAAAGAAGTTATAATAATGAAGGATAAACTGAAATTCACAGCATTTCTACACAACTTTTGCTCACGTATTTGAAGGCTGCTATTGGATCATTGAGGGTAAATGTCATATTATGCGACTACGCATTACTTTACGGAGAGCTTACGACCTACTAGCTAAGTTCTGCCTTAAGATCAAATGGTGCAACCGAAAAAAGTACAGCGTTAGTTACAAACTAGCTAGTAGTTACTAAGCCTCTAGTGTGGACTTTACGTTAAAATTTAAGAAAGAACTTATGAACGACTGGTGCAACCTTACCCAGGTCACCAAGGCTTATTAGACGAAGTGCACTACTCTGCAGCTCTGAGCTGTGAAAACAGCTCAGAGCACGTTCGACGTATGGGGAACTGAAAGGGAACTTTTGATTTTAATCACGTATTGTAAATGTTAAGATTAACTTTAACTGAGATTAATAAATGCTTTAGAAATATTTTTAATTGTTAGTTCATGTTAACTAATGTTAACAAAGGAAACCTTATTGTAAAGTGTTACCCTTTCATGACATTGTGCACTTAAGTAAACTTAAGTGACCCTTGTAATAATATTTTAATAATATTAATATTAAAATAATAATATTAATATAATAATAATAATAATAATAATATTAAAAATATTACTTTATGGTACATTTGAAAAAAAAGTTTTAAAAATCATTTGTTGTGCTTTGAAGAAGTACAAGTAACGTGCTACTTGACTATGATATAATGGTACTGTGTTATTACATTTAAGTTAATATATTTTAAATGTAATAAATTGCAAATTAATCATCTTTGCAAATTTTTTATTACAAATATATTTAAATACATAGACCTGTACTTGCAGAAAAAATGTTAATGAAATAAAAGGCCACTTAAGTGTACCTTAAATTTAAAGTAAAATTTATTATTACATTTAAAAAAATATAAAGTTAATATATTTTAAATGTACTAAATTGCAACTTTATCGTTACAAATATATGATAAAAATACATGACATACGAGTTTTAATAGAAATGACATTAAAGTGTATTTTAGTTTGCCATAAATGCTTGTCAGTACATTTGACAATACATTTGAACCATATTTCAAAGACAATAGACATTAATTGTGAAATTACATATAAATATGTACTTAAGTCCTACTTAATTAGGTCCAACTAACTGCATTTAATATAAATTTAAACTGTAATACATTTTTATTTAATTGTAAATAACATGCAGTTAAGGGTATGAAAACATTAATTTAGTAAGTATATTATTTTATATTTATATTTTCGTAATAAGTATAAAAGTATTCTAAAGTGCAAAGTTTTTTTTTCACAAGGAGTGACCTTTTTATGCAATGGCAATCATCCATCATTGAGACTGGTAATAAAGAGTGATTTGAGCTATCTGTGTACCAGCTGGTGGTGGGTGATCTTGGCACGGGAGTGTGTAACATGAAGCTAAAGGTGTACCGTGGCACTGGTCTGTTGAGTGAGAGCACCCTGCTGGACTTGCCCACTGGCCTGGTCTCCTTCCTCATGGACCTGCATGAGCCACGAACACCAGCCATTGCTGTAGCCTCTGGCCCCTTCATCTACGTCTACAAGAACCTGAGGCCCTACTTCAAGTTCACGCTGCCTAGTCTGGAGGTGAACCCTCTGGAGCAGGATGTCTGGAGTCAGGCCAGGGAGGTGAGCTGTTCATATCACACATTCAGCTCGCTCAATGAATGAATCGTATGAATGTGTGTATGTATGCAGGGTTTGACATTAACATTTTAAATGTCAGCTGTGGCGTGTAACGCAATCTCACTCCTACTAGCCACACACTTTAGCGGGTTGAATTTTATGTAATATATATATTTTCAATTGCAGTCTTTTAAATAATATAATAGCATAAATTCACTCATTCCCGCAGATTTTGTGCTCTCATCCAAAGTGCACCCACATAAAGCCAAGTATTTTGGTTATGTAAAACAGTATAATGGTTCCGTGTGTCAGGTCTTAAAGTGACAGCAGTCTAATATACTATACCAGATGCCAAATTATGAGATAAAATTAAAAAAATCTATATGGAAGGTTTTCCCATTGTATCGATGGCAAAATTGTGGCCAGTGAAAATGCTGAGTGGCCAGTTACTTTAGAAAAAAAACAGAACTAGCCACACAAAAAAATGTATGTCAAGCCCTGTATGTATATCTGTCTGTCTCTCTCCTCAACCACCACCAGTGTGCAGGATGGGGTTTATTAGAAAGCCATGATTGATGAGGGCCAATGTGGGGAATTTGGCCAGGACACTGGGGTTACACCCTACATCATGTTGTGTGTGAGGCTGTCATTTGTTTGCACTGTGATTTCATTTTTCTGTAATGATTACTGGTTGTGTTTTGACTCTTAGGACATGATTGATCCAATGACCCTTAAAGAGATGTTAGAAGGACTAAGGTGAGTTACTGTGTACCTATATTTAGTGTTTTAGACCCAGTGGACTGCAGTTGCAATGACTTGTAGAGCCGTGTTTCTCAACTGGTGGGTCATAGACATGTTTTTTCGGAATCTAGACTTTGATTTTGAAAGACATGCGTGAAAGCTGTTGACTCTTCTAGTAAAGCCTGCCTGAGGAAAACTTATTGTCCTGATTCAGTATCTGCGGTCAGATGAGATGTTGTCAGGTTATATGTCGGTGTCATTATTCTAACGTTTATTTAATTGTCCTGTCAAATGTTAAACTGTGCTTGTAGCACTCACTCTTCAGTTGCATGTGCAAATGTGCCCGCTGTATATTACATCATATATACAGCTCTGGAAAAAATTGAGACCACTTCAACTTCAGAAATCAATGTTAGGTGGTCACTTTTTTCCAGAGCTGTATAAAGAGCAAAATAAAATACGAGCAGGCAACATCATAGTTACGTTGTCAATTAATACTTAACTTTGTGTGTTAGCTGGAAAGGATTTGCATGCACATTCGATTCATCAGGATCAGTGTCCATATGCTTCATTAACAGTTCATGTTAGTGTGGGAATGTACTATTTTTCTATCTCACAATTTTATTTTTCTGTATCTTACTAAAGGGCTAGGCTCCCTTTTCAGACAAAGCAATTTTAAGACCTGTTTCCTGTTTTTCTGACACTCCCCAGTAACTGGAAACAAAAACGGTTTGCCTAACATCCACATATTATGTAAAGATTGAGAGACTTTCTCGGCTTCTTCTTTTCTTCTTCCACTCTGTTAATTTGTCTCTTCCTTCAACTTGTCAACATTTGTATTATGTATTTGTAGTATTGCGTTGTTTCTGGGAAACCCCATAATACCACTTAATTTCAACTTTGAGTTATTTCATATATTTTAACTTTATTGTATTAACAAACTAATTTTACTGTTTATTTTACTACTATTTAATGGCCTTACCCTATACTGTTTATTCATCAGTATTAGTCATATTCTTACAATATATGTATATGTTAAGTAAAGTGGGATGGTACTTGTGTGTCAACCATTTTTGTGAAATAAATTTGCTTGTTTTTATAATTTTTTAGGAATTAGGTTAAATAAAGAACCACTGTTGTAGAATACAGCCTGATACAATACATGTGGATTTACAGTTACAGTATTGTAGATAATTGTATTATTTTCTCTTGAACAGGGACAAAGCTGAAATTCCACTCTCTGTCAGATCACTACGGTAAAAACTGTTCCAATATTATATCTGTTCATATTATAACCTTATTAAGGTTATTATTATAGTATATTAATTATTATAGTGTATATAGGCCTATATTATAAATAACATATACTACAATTCACATTAATATACTATAATAATAACCTTAATAAGGTTATAATATATAAAAAAATAATAACAAAATTATTTTGTTAATATTATTTTTCAAATGTATTTTAAAATAAACACATTTCAAATTTTCAAAACTTGGAATGGACCTTTTTCATAGACTGATGACGTGTTTAATGGTCATCAGCATCGTAAATGTTTTAATTTTATTTTTAGTTAAAACATTTTTTTAAATGTATGTACATTTCAACACTATACTTTGTATTATATTACCTTATTAAATATTATTAAATTACAAAAAACAAGTTAATGCTGGTGTGAGGGTGTTTCTAATATAGAGGCTATGGGAGTGACAGTCAGATTAACATCTTTCTCTTTTCCGACTGCCGTTATCAATCTCTCTCTATTTTTTTCCTCTATTTTAGCAAATGGGAACACGAAAAATACATTTATGTAGTCTCTCATTCACCGCTATAGTTGTTTACCAAAATATGACGACTTCTGCTTCTGAGAAACCCAGAAATGTGAAAATGGTCAATTAGTTGTCTTGAATATATATAATATTATATATGTAATATATAAACCTTATGGTCATATGGTACAACCAACATGTAGAAAAAGCATAAAGGACCCATGCAGCTGAGATATTATTTTTGTATCTATTGTTTAATTGCCTTTCTTGTGTGAGTTTTTTTTTTTTTTTCCTCAGGTTCCTCATGCTTGAGCCACAAGAAATGGAGAATTTTGTTCATCTTCACAAAGAACAGCCTTTACGTAGACAGGTGCCAATATTGGAATGCATATATGCAGTCACTCACACACAGATGACCAAAAACAATTGCACTAACATGGCTTTTGTCTCTTTGTTTGTCTCAGACGGTCATTACCTGTATAGGGACTTTGAAGAAGAACATGGCAGATGAGGATGCGGTTAGCTGCCTAGTAATTGGCACAGAGAATGGTGATGTTTACGTATTAGATCCAGAAGCCTTTACCATTCTCTGTAAGGTCAGCACATTCATGTCTGCTTCAAATGTGTTTGTCACACACACTATATTCTGCTATTAGCTTCTGGTTTTAATTCATCATCAGAATATCAGTGACTAGTTTATTTCCTAAAAAGAATGAGCTCTTTACTATGAGTTTCCCTTCGTGTTTTCAGATGTCACTGCCTAGTACTGCCACCCTAATGGACGTGACGGGTCAGTTTGATGTGGAATTCCGTATCACTGTGGCCTGTCGCAACGGCAACATCTACGTACTACGCAGGTAATTGAGTGAATTGAAATTTAATTAAACATTTTTGTGGTCCAAGATAAGCAGTGATTTGCAAAAAAGATGCATAAGGGCTTTAAGGCTTTTTGTTTCCCAAGATCATGATTTACAGGTCAGAGTTCACCAATCCTGAACTTTGGATTCACATTGAAATGCGAAACTTCGCATAAGCTTTTGTTTCTAGTTTCTCGCAATTCTGACTTGTTTTCTCTGTATTCTGAGTTTACATCTCACAAGTTTTTTTTCCTCAATTTTTAGACACCTGACCTAACCGCTTGCACATGCATAATTATGTGGGGGAAAAAAACAGAATTGCAAGATATACCGTAAACTCGTAATTGTGAGAAAAAAAGTCAAACTTACCTTTATTGTTTTTTTATATCCTGTGGCGGAAGCAAGCTTCCATAAACCTGTGATTAACATGTTAAAAAATGCCAATAAACAGATGAGCAATGCTCAGTGCCATTTTCTATTTGCCTTAAAGGGATTCCCCAAAGCCCAAGTACTGCATTGAGCTGTCCTCTCACCCAGTGGGACTGGTGAGGATGGGAAAGAATGTAGTTGTAGGATGTACTGATGAGACGCTACATGGTTACACTCAAAAGGTATGATAAATGTATCCATATCTGTCACAATTACAATAATGCCTCCAGAAATAATAATGATATCTCTCCTGTAGGGGAAAAAGCTGTGGACGGCTTATCTGCCAGCCCCCGTTACCACCATGGCACTGATGGACCTCCCCACACGAGGATTCCAGGCTGTACTGGTGGGGCTGGCCAACTGTGAAGTACACATGTACAGAGACAAAAATCTGATCAGCACCATCAAAACACCAGTAAGAACTGTCATGAATTCAAAACTCAATGGCATATTGAAGTGTTACGTTGAAATGTCCCTGTTCTTGTAATCATTATCAGAGACTTACATTTCTGTCTTACAGGATGTAGTGACAAGCATTTGTTTCGGGCGCTATGGACGGGAAGAAGGCACTCTGATAATGACCACCAAAGGTAGTAACATATGTTACATGGTAGATAAAGCAGTTTACATCAACTATAAGATTGGCTACAAAGCATTTTAAATGTTTAAATTTTGGTTATCCAGGAGGAGGTTTGATTGTGAAGATCCTCAAGAGGACGGCTGTGTTTGATGACAGAGATTCGGCCCCTGGACCCCCAATAGCCCAGAGCATTCGCCTGAACGTGCCCAAGAAGACCAAGCTCTATGTGGACCAGACTTTGAGAGAGCGGGAAAATGCAGTTGGTTAGTGATGAACCGAAATGACAGAAACACCAAAACGGAAATTAACTCTTTCGCCGCCGTTGAGGGAAATTTCTGGCAATCCATGTTTTCATTGTTATACGGTAGGGGGGCGCTGTTACACATCTTCCGAAAGAGTAAAGAATCTCTGAATCAAAACACTTGTGAAAAAGAAGCAGAAACAAGTGATGGAGTTGATCTACTCCATCTGTTTTGATTGTCGTTCTGAATCTGATCCTTTCTTTTAATATGTTACATTCAACTATTCATACAACAACAACAAAATTCTGGTGGAAATTGAAAATTTTGTGAAAATGTCCATGAAAATTTTGTGAAAATTACAAAAAATGCTGGCAAGGCAAAAGTTAAAGTTTTCCCTCAGCTGAAAACTGAAAGTACTGATTACAGAAGTACACTGGGTCACTGAACTTTGTTTTCTGTTCAGGGTGTTGTGTTCTCAAGTGATAAATTAAAACAATTTAAACAAATTTTCCATAATGCATATTACATACTGGTCAAAACTTAAAAATTAAGATGTTTAAATGTTTTTGAAAGAAGTCTCTTATGTTCGACACACTGACACTGACATGACACCTGACTGACTCGAGTCACAGAACATGTCACCATTGACTTCTGTGCGTCAGATGCCATGTCACTTAATGTTAATACCGCCTCTCACAAAATAGATGCTGACACCGTCATTGAAGAAGCGGTAATTAAACGTCAGTGTTTAGGTCAATGGTTCTCCAAAACCATTTTGGCTGAAACCAGAAGTTCATTCTTTTGTGTGTTTCAGCCAAATGTTTCCATTTGCTGACACTACATTTAGGCCTTTCGAGCATCTGTCAAGTAGCATTCACACAGTACTAGAACAACTCAAATAATTTAGTCATTTTAACAACCAAAAAATGTAATTTGAAAGGTGGTTTTATGTTCCTCCGGTTGTTGCTTTTTCTATGCAGCCATGCACCGAGCTTTTCAGATGGACCTAAGCAGGCTGCGTCTAACTGCAGCACGTGCTTATGTCAAAGCCCTGGAGTCCAGCCTTGCGCCCATGTCGGCGAGCCTGACCGAGCCACTCAAGATGAATGCTGTGGTGAGTTGTGCAATTCTGAGTGCATGAACAAGATGGTACCGGATGACTGATACTGATCTCTACTTCTGCTTTCTGTTTTTGCAAGGTTCAAGGGTTGGGCCCATCCTTCAAGCTCACTCTAAACATCCAGAACACTGCAGCGTCTCGTCCGGTCATGAACCTAGCCATCAGTTTTCTGTATGATGAAAGTTTGTACAGCATGAGGACAGCCTTCTTCAAGGTGACCACAGCTGAGCAGTTTCATGATCACTATTCTTACCCAATAAGTGTAGACTTTCTGTGCCCTATTTTAATGATCTGCGTGCATGGTCTGAAGAGCAGGTGCACTTAGGGCGTGTCCAAATCCACTTTTGCTAGTTTAATGATGGAAAAAACGGTCCAAAAGGGTTGTACCTATTCTCTTAATGAGTCATGGGTGTGTTTTGGGCTTAATGTGCAATAAACCAATCAGAGTCTCATCTCCCATTCCCTTTAAAAGCCAGTTTCGCTTGCACCAATGGTGGAATTTGCTAGCGAAAAGACTAAACACTTCTCCAGAGAAGAATCTTTTTATTTTTCATATTTAAACACGTTTGTGTGCTGCTGCGCGTATGCACCCCATGTGTGTAATAAGCAGGCGCATATTACTAACGTGCCCTTTAAATAACACAAAAAATACTGTGCTATTGACTTTAGACCAGGTTTTTTTTTTTTTTTTCAATGGTGCTGTTGTTTTCAGTTGCCTCAAAATAGCAACGCGCCAACAATGCACCTGAACACACCTCGTTTTCAGACCAGCATGCCCATGGTCACGAGTGCATTTGCCATTTATACAATGAGGCGCTGGACGTGAAAATGATAACTGTGCAGGCTGAAACTAGCAAAAACCACTTGCATTGCATTGCACTGGGTGTATGATAGGACCTTATATGTGTAGTTATTGATGTTGAGGAAATGTTTTGCTGAAAACAGTACATTTTTGTGTCTGTAGATTCCCCTACTGGTTCCAGGACTGAATTACCCCATTGACACTTTTGTGGAGTGCCTGAGTGACAAAGGCATCTCTGACATCATCAAAGTAAGACTCTCACCCAGTCAGAACATCTATGCAGCATTAATATTCAGAATGGCTAGAATGTGTGTTGTGAAAAATATGCAAATTGCACAATATACTAATATTAGCCCAAAATGTTTATATGAAACCGAATCAACCGAATCATCATTCTGCCACTGGTGCCACCTCAAAAATATAGGAGCATGTACAGTCTCATGATGTACAACATAAATGTTGATTACTGTATGCATGAAATCAAGCTGCTGTTTGTTATGTTTCTTTTTTCAGGTGTTTGTGCTGAGAGAAGGAAAGAGTGCTCCTCTCCTCACCGCCCACATCAACATGCCTGTGAGTGAAGGACTTGCACTGAACTGAGAGCGAGTCGTGCCGTCTAGCTGAGCTTCACAGGCGTCTTCAACTCTTGCTGTGCTCCTAGCAGCAAGGCTTCTCCAAGGAGCTGCCTGAACCGTCATGGGAGTAAAAACAAGCTTGTGCTGGCCATAGAGCCGGTGCTTCCTGTAGCTTAGATCAGGATTGAGGGAGGTGTGTCCAATACCTCTGTACCTTTTAATGGATAGTGACTGGAGCCTTTGATTTACAGCTGTGAGGCCAAGTGCTCCATAGTTTGGATGTAAGAGACATTCCGATGTCTATTTGTGGTAGTCATGTCTATTTGTATGTAAATTAATATTTATTATTCCTGATGTAATGATCACATACAAACTCAATTATGAGGCTTTATTGACTTGCTTTTGTTGTAATATAATGATTCATTACATAATCAGTGTTCTGGTTTATGAGGGTAATCTTGCAAGACTGTTCAAGGCAATGCAGTAAGAAAAAGATTTACTACTTTTAAAGCACACACATAGAGAGGCACAAGGGTGAAAGGTCACAGAAGAGAATCTCATGTAAAAGGCAGCCAGAGCTGTTGATGACTGACCCTTAGCTAAGCCTGACCAGTCCTGCCTTAGCAACTGTTGCTGCTCACCATATTATCAGACAAGCTTTTGCTCATCTCTTCTGTATGTCTATGGAATTACAATGTGTTTTGAAGATTTCTGTAAAATGATGCTTAAAATGAACTGGGTTTACAGGTAATATAATAGTGACACGGTACAGTACCAAAAAGGATTCAGACAATATCTTTCCCCTTTTCCAAATCTTTAGGAGCTAGTAACCAATCAGTAACCAAACGGAGCACGGCTTAGCGAAAAGTCAATTAATTCTCTCCCTCTATACAGTGCAACAGTGCCGTCCACGTTTTCAGAAGTATGCTTTCCATTCGTTTCTCCCATAGGGATTTCAAAAATGTTTTTGTTAACGTGTTATTAGCCATGAACCAAGCCAAACAGCCACAAGGTGAATCATAACATTACAAACTTTGATGTGAAGCAAAAAAAGTATTCGAAAATTGGACAAAGATACAAGACTTAACGGCTGTGGTGATGGAAAGAATTCAATCACAGGAAGCGCTGCAAAAAGCATTATCAAAATGGAGAAATATGAAATTGCTCATTTAAAAATGTTGATTGTTGAATTTTGATGTATAAGCAATATGTTTTAAGTGTATTGCAAAATATGCACATATATACAAATATTTAAATATTTCAAGAGTGTATGGAGACTATTACATTTGCAGTGCTTCATGGGATTGGGTGGAGCTAAAGACATCTTCATTTGCTTTTTCCAACTCTGGTAGAATTTTCTGTACAGCATCATGGGTAATGTAGTTTTTCACCACAAATTCTGCTGTTAAACAAGATTATTTTAAAACTAAGTTAAAATAATGGATATAATGGCTTTAGCAGAAGTAAATAGTATTGATCAACAACCTCGTAGCTCACTGTTTAAAGGTTTAAAAGATATTGTTCAAATTCAGTTTCCCTATGGAGAAAACGAATGGAGATTTACTTCTGGAAACCCGACTAATTCACAGTTATATGTTCTTTGGCTCAAATACTTTTATAAATTTTGCCTAAATATTTCTTGCATGCCTGTAAACTTTATTGTACACTACTGTTCAAATTTGGGGTTTTTGGAAGAAGGCTCTTATGCTCACCAATACTTTAATTATTTGATCAAAAATACAATAAAACAGTATTGTGAAATATTATTGCAATTAAATGAACTGTTTTCTATTGTAATATGCATAATGTAATCAATTCCTGTGATGGCAAAGCTGAATTTTCAGCATTTTTGCATGACCCTTTAGCAATCATTCTAATATGCTGATTTGCTGCTCAAAAACATTATAATTAATGTTAAAAATAATTGTGCTGCCTAATATTTTTGTGGAAACATTTTTTTCAGGATTCTAATAAACATAAACAGCATTTATTTGAAATATCAATCTTTTGTTACATTATACATTTCTTTACTGTCAACTTTGATCAATTTAATGCATCCTCGCTGAATAATAAAAAAATCTTTCTGACCTCAAACTTTTGAACTGTAGTGTAAACACAAAATCAGGTTCACTTTTTCTCTGAGTATATTCTCTTAGCTGTTACATCTCAATATTTGCTTTCCTTTCCTGTCATGTTGAATGAAAATCTGCCATTGTGCCATATAGCTGATAGTATGAGTGCTATACTGCTGGTCAGGCACCAACTGAGGTTACAGGAGGCACATAGTAAAGAAGATTTGGGACTGAGGAAGCAGTGAGGACAAGGAACATCCATCTAAGTAAACATAGTGAGGGTGATCCACTATAAGAAGACAGGAAGAAAACAAGAGGGAGAGAAATGTTGCAAACATATATTACTGGGCCACAGAGAGACAGGGATGCATTTGCTTTTTGACCAACCTGGGTGAAGCTGAAGGATACCAAACCATCTTCATCAGTGTCCATTGTTTTAAAAGTTTCTGTTGGAATAAATGTGAACTCTTAACACATCTAGTCCTTTCTTACAAAATATTTGTCATAACCCTATACTGAATTTTGATAGGTTACAGTAGTTTTCTACTTGGCACACTTACTGAACATGGTCTCCAGGCGGATCAGACAGGCCACAAAGTTGTCAAAGTCCACATTGAGGTCTGGCTTTGCGTAACGCAGGATTATCAGCTGGAATAGGTTGTTGGTTAACTTGAAGCCTTATACAAGCAAACAATGCAAAAAAATAATCATAAAGATAATTTACCACATTAATTATAGATGTTTTTTTGTGTGTTGCGTGTGGCAGATACCTGCTGATTCTAATGCCAGACGCATTTCATAAGAGCTCATTGTTCCAGACTTGTCCAAATCAAACTTCCTAAACACAGCCTAGCCATTTATAAAAAAAAAATTTAAAAATATACGGTCAACATCTATACTACCATTCAAAAGTTTGGGGTTGTAAGATTTTTTTAATGTTTTTAAAAAAACTTTTACTGTATTTAGATCAAATTAACGGTTATATTGTGAAATATTATTACAATTTAAAATAACTGTTTTCTATTTTAATGTATTTTAAAATGCAATTTATTTCTGTGATATCAAAGCTGAATTTTCAGCATCATTACGCCAGTCTTCAGTCACATGATCCTTCAGAAATCCTTCTAATTATATGCCGATTTGCTGCTCAAGAAACATTTATTATTATAAATACTGAAAAATACTGAACGTCCTTGCTTATTAAAAGTATTAATTAATTTTTTTAAACATTTACCAACCCCAAACCTTTGAATTGTAATGCATGTCTAATATTTCATTCATTCACCATAAAGTAAGCATAAAATGTCGCCACTGACAAGATATCGTTTGATCTTCTCCCAGAGCACATGGAAGTCAGTCAGTCCCAGCTTTCCAAGACCAGTTGTCTTTATGGTAGGTCAAGGTTTGTTCAATGCATACTACCTTCAAAAATGGGCCGCAAATGCTAATATTCAGGAGTTTGGAGTCTTTAAAGGATACATCCATCAGATTTATCATGGCTCGGCATGCCTCTTTGCCAAATCCGTCTGTCTTTATATCTTTATCTGTAAGAAGAACAATTATAAGATCATTTTAAACTCCAGCTGCCTCCTTTCAGGGAATATACAAGGTTAAATATGACCTTAGCTTTATTCACAGCATATTTGGCATGTTGTCATTTAGCACAGAACTAATTGTGAAAACTGAAATATGCTTTACGTGTCCATAAGCACACTCACGTTTGCTAACAACCCGGTTCAGAATCATCTGGAGTTTGGACACATTGATCTCCATTTCCTGTTGACCAAAGTGAGCAAGTCACTGAAGCTATTGGGCATAACAGCAACCCATTAACACCACTTCCTGCTGTCTTACCGGCCCTGCCAGCTTTGCGAAAAGTGCCTTGAAGCCCTCGTCAATGTCACTCTCCTGGAGCACAGGCTGCCATAGAAACATTAATTAACAGCAAAACTGCACAGTATTCATCTATGTGCAGTATTGTTAAAAATGTTTCACAGGGAAACTCACCTCCTCCGGTACATCTGCTGAAATTTCATCATCTAGCTCCCTATAGTGAAAGAATTTTTTTTAATTTTCTCTCAGTTCCATTTTAAGGTGTGCTATTTTAATGGTTTTCATTAATTGAATATATATTAATGCTTTGTTAAAATGTTTATATTAAATCAATTGTATTTATATTTCTAACCATTTTAATATATATATATATATATATATATATATATATATATATACACACACACACACACACACACACACACACACACACACACACACACACACACACACACACACACACACACACACACACACACACACAGCTCTGGAAAATGAAGAGACCACTTAACATTGAGAAACATTGAGAAATCAATGTTAAGTGGTCTCTTCATTTTTCCAGAGCTGTATATATATATATATATATATACACACACATACACATGCTGGTCATATAATTAGAATATCATCAAAAGTTGATTTATTTCACTAATTCCATTCAAAAAGTGAAACTTGTATATTATATTCATTCATTACAGACAGACTGATATATTTAAAATGTTTATTTATTTTAATTTTTATGATTATAACTGACAACTAAGGAAAATCCCAAATTCAGTATCTCAGAAAATTAGAATATTGTGAAAAGGTTGAATATTGAAGACACCTGGTGCCACACTCTAATCAGCTGATGAACTCAAAACACCTGCAAAGGCCTTTCAATGGTCTCTCAGTCTAGTTCTGTAGGCTACACAATCATGGAGAAGACTGCTGACCTGACCGTTGTCCAAAAGACGACCACTGACACCTTGCATAAGGAGGGCAAGACACAAAACCTCATTGCAAAAGAGGCTGGCTGTTCACAGAGCTCTGTGTCCAAGCACATTAATAGAGAGGCCAAGGGAAGGAAAAGATGTGGTAGAAAAAAGTGTACAAGCAAAAGGGATAACCGCACCCTGGAGAGGATTGTGAAACAAAACCCATTCAAAAATGTGGGGGAGATTCACAAAGAGTGGACTGCAGCTGGAGTCAGTGCTTCAAGAACCACTACGCACAGACGAATGCAAGACATGGGTTTCAGCTGTCGCATTCCTTGAGTCAAGCCACTCTTGAACAACAGACAGCGTCAGAAGCGTCTCGCCTGGGCTAAAGACAAAAAGGACTGGACTGCTGCTGAGTGCTCCAAAGTTATGTTCTCTGATGAAAGTAAATCAGGGTCCCAGAGTCTGGAGGAAGAGAGGAGAGGCACACAATCCAACCTGGGCTCTCATAACACCTGAGCAGTGCCACAGACTGATCGACTCCATGCCACGCCGCATTGCTGCAGTAATTCAGGCAAAAGGAGCCCCAGCTAAGTGTTGAGTGCTGTACATGCTCATACTTTTCAGTTGGCCAAGATTTCTAAAAATCCTTTCTTTGTATTGGTCTTAAGTGATATTCTAATTTTCTGAGATACTGAATTTGGGATTTTCCTTAGTTGTCAGTTATAATCATCAAAATGAAAAGAAATAAACATTTGAAATATATCAGTCTGTGTGAATGAATATAATATACTCATTTAAAGTTTCACTTTTTGAATGGAATTAGTGAAATCAACTTTTTGATGATATTCTAATTATATGACCAGCACCTGTATATATATATACTTAATTAAAAACAGATTTTAATTTATTTGCAACATTTCCAGAAAAGTTGGGACATTTTGTAAAATGTAATACAATACATGATTTCTTAATTCTTTCTAACCTTTTTTTTTTTTTTTTTAACTGACAAAAGTACAAAGAAATTATTTCCAATGTTTTCACTGACCAACTTAGTTGTATATTGTAAATATAAACTTTTATTTTTTATTAGGAACAGAGGCAAAATAAAAGGGAAAAGATTATAGAATATCCGAGTTAAACTGTTTTGAACTGGTACTAGGTGAGGGTATCGTCTTTCATGATTGGGTATAATAGCACCATCCACTAAAGGATTGACCCATCTTTGGCAAAGATGGGTCATGACTCACATGTGCCAAATTTCATGACAGATTGTCAAACAATAAAACTATTTTTATGGGGGTGCATTGGTGCAAACAGTATTGGTGACTTGCATATGTCTGAAGGCACTACTGATGTTTAATTATTTGTATTTCTAACCATTTCAAATAGTTATTATTGCTCCATTAAAATTATTATATTGAACAAATTCTGTTATTTTATAACCATTCTATATATTATTGCTCAATTTGGAAAAAAAAACATTATATGAAACATTTATTCTCAAGTGGTCACTCACTGGGAGTCAGCAGCCTTTTCAGAAAAGACCCTCAGCACAAAGTCTCCTTCTTTCTGGGGCTCAAAGGTGGAGGGGACAATGATATATTCCCCTGCTGGAAGGCAGAAACGGGAGCTCACCTCTCGAAGGTTGATGTAGAGCTCGGAACGAGCCTTGGACGTGTGGGTGAGGAAAAAATCACGCTTCAGATGCACACCCACCCGGCCCAGATACTGACAAGGGGAGGAGATTCGTATCACTACACACATATCACTATGTGTGATCTCAGCTATCTGATCTCATGTGCAGGGTCTCTCAGCGTTACGCTATCCTAACTAAGAATCTGCAGTTTAGACACTGATAACAAATAGTTTACCTATGTTAAACAATGCTGATGAGTTTCAATAATCTGGCACAGATCTCGTACCTCTTTAGGGACCTGTAAGATTCAGAAATAATAATAATATTAAAATTAATAATAAATATGCATCTTTCAGTTTTTCTTTATAATTGGAATCACTTTTTTAGCAACCCACATTTCCTAACATATTTGTTACATCCAGTAAGTAATATAAGGAACACTGGGGATAGTTGTCACTTTTTATGCCAGTGAATATTTCTCAGGGTGGGTTTATTTTTGAAAAGTCATACCTTGCTTAAAGCCTTATCGTTAGTGAGGTAAAGCATGTGTGACAACTTGCCCCAGTCTCCTCTATAATACGGAAATTATTTAACATAACATTTATTTTAGATACATAAAAAGCATCTTAAAACTGATTGACTATTCTGATTAACAGCTATTTACTCAAATATATGCCCATATCAAATGAGTTTTCTACCTCATAAATGGCAAATCCAATCGTCTCCATGTCTTTGCCCTCCCGACGTAATTTTCTGCGATTCTTCTGCATCAGGGCCACTAGAAAAGTGCAGTCATCTTGATTCTCAATATCTGGCTCCTTCAAGACTATTTTAAACTGGGGATTGATCCAAAATGTTGCTGTGTAGAGAGAAATAGACTTTAACCTCTTAAACTCTGTGGACCCTGTACAGAGTATATACTTAAAATTTTAAATGTCTGTGGAGGAGCTCTGACCCCATTTGAAAGCTTAGAGTCTCTGCTTTCTGGAGACATGCATCACTTTGGCATTTGTTTTACACGAAGTAACTTATTTACACTAAATTACTCTGGGACCATTTCCACCTGGATTTGGCCTACCCAAATTGTCCTCCCTTCAGATCCATTTGAATAAATCTCGCATACAACATGATACAAAAAAACCTTTTTTTTCCAGTATTTTCTGGAATCTAGTGGAAACTAGCTAGAGTACACAGGGCTTGAGTTACACACTTTCAAAACTGAATTTATAACCAGAAAAGCTTGGATAGCATAAAAGCTATTAAAGCTCAGATAACATATACTTACATGTTTATCACTTTTAGCAGTGGTTTATGTAACTGGGCTTCCTTTAAAATTACACCAAAATTTAGACCACTGTATGTGGGTATGGGAAGCTTTTCAATTTGGGTAGGCCAAATTGAAATCCCAAAAATGGTCTCAGAGCTTTAATGTGAAAGCACTGTCTCTCATGTCAGCTCACAGGCATCCTGAAGGCTTTCATAGAGAACATGCCTGGAAAATTCCTGCAGCCGCCAGCAGTGCTTCCTCTTCTCCATTCACCGGGATACAGGGATGTGTTCCACTTCTTCACCTCGCTGCTCTGTAGCGCATCCGCTGTCAAATTACAGATCTCTAGTCTGCTGAACTCTCGCATGAAGTCACTGAACGACATCCTGTGTGTGTGTGGGTGAACAATATTCAAGCTTAAAAGGATAGTTCAGAAGATATTTGAAAAAATGTTTCAGTGCTTTTTTTGTCCATACAATGAAGGTCAATGCTATTTTGGTCCCTACTGACTTTCATTATATAGACAAAAACAGCTGAAACATTCTTCAAAATATCTTTTATTATAAATCATATAAATCATGTCTCTTCAGAAAATTTGGACTAAACTGCTCGATTCATATGGATCACTTTATTAACTTTTTGAAAAGTGAAAGTGGTAGTTGCATAGCTGTCAACAGAGAGTACAGAAATCACTCAGATTTCATCAAAAAGATCTTCATTTGTGTTCTGAAGATAAACGAAAGTCTTATGGGTTTGGAATGACATGAGGGTGAGGAATTAATGACAGAATTTTCATTTTGGGGTGAACTAACCCTTTTAAGTTTAATATTGACACAGTGGTGCCATACATATTGAGCAATTCATTATTCCTATTTAATATGCCACCTATGTAACCATTTAAATCTAATATCCAAGCGAGGAACAGATTACATTTATTTCAAAAGAATACTGCCAGAAACACGTACCAGAATTCTCCATCCTCTCTGCAGTTGTGCAGACGGGACCTTACAGACGGGTCAATTTCACGCCATTCCTTTGACCTGAATTGACAGAAGGTGATAGTATTCAACAAAGCTATCTGACATTATTCATTATTATTTCAGGAATAATTTCCCCCCTTCATCCCTCCTCTTCACATCATTCTCACTCATCACTCCAGGGCCCCATCCACTCCACTTCTCCCCAAGGGTTTCTGATGCGCAACAGCTTTGTGAGGTTTCTTCTGTATTCCACCTGGCCAACAGATTTACATCTGCCAATGATGAGTTGTCTGTGATCGTTTGAGTTTCTTGTCAATCAAAATCCAACACTCACCTCCTCCACTCCAGTAACGGAGTAGGCATGACCTTTCACTAGCTTTTTAAAGGTGATAGCCTCCATGTCAAAGAAACTTGTAATCTGAAAGTGAAAATAAAATAAATTTGAGTACTTTTGAATATATTAATAACAACGAGAATGTAAAGTTTGGTTAGCATGGCCCCTGCTGGTTAATGCTGAAATTACACCATCTGAACCCAAAAAGCTCTCCATTGACAGTCATTCAAAATATTATATATATATATATATATATATATATATATATATATATATATATATATATATATATATATATATATATATATATAATATAATTTTGCCATTGAGATGGACACTTTTTGCCATTGAGATGAACCTGAATTCATCCAGATGTTTAAGATACAGACTTCTCCAGATATTACAGACTGCTTGGTTATTGGTTGTGTTGTTCCTGAACACTAACATCTATCGAGCAGCCCATCAGGGAGCCTCTCTCCACAGCTCTTCTGATGATGTTGAAGAGGTTGGGTGGAGCTTTTTTCAGCTCATACATCTCTGTCACTCCACCGGTGAAGTCCTCAAAGCCCTCGGACGTGCAGCCTCCGGAAAGAGCCTCATAGCAGCCATTCAGCCTGTCACATTCATAACAACAATCTCATTACACAATCAAACAAGATCCTGGTCTGAAGTCTATCTGTGAAAGCGTATGACTGAAGCCTTCTTACTTTGCATATGCCTTCTCCACCAGGGCGCTCCAGAACTCTGCTCCCTCAGCTGAGTGAACAAAAAGAAGCTTCCCATCTCTGACAGGCAGCCGGTCGTCAATAACCACATCCACCCAGTCCCCAAACTGCCAAAACTAGAAAACCCAGTAGGAAAAACATTGGGTTTAATGCTGCACTCACGTCATGTCACAATTATTGTACAGTAATTAAAATAATGACAAAGACAAAAAGTAATCAAAGCTTTGACATCCTCTTACTCTAGATTTGTTTCTATGGAAATGCTCACAATGCCTAAATGAATCCATGTCTGAGAATTGGTGATGCATATTTTCAAATTGTAATTATGAGTTTGACGAAAACATAAATGGTTTTTACTAGTCAGGAACTCGTAATTATTATAATAGCGAGATGACATGAATGCAGCATTAACCAGCGATTAACCAGTGCAAACAATTGGAGGATGGGTGTATTATATTTTTGGCATTACATGATGTACTAAGAAGCTGTTGTAAGATTATAAATGTATTTTCACTTTTGATAAATTTTTATGCATCCTTGCTGAATAAAAATAATCATTGTTTTTAATTTCTCCTAAAAACTAATCATTAGTTTTTAATTGTTTTCTGTATATATATATATATATATATATATATATATATATATATATATATATATATATATATATATATATATATATATATACACACACACACACTCACCTAAAGGATTATTAGGAACACCTGTTCAATTTCTCATTAATGCAATTATCTAATCAACCAATCACATGGCAGTTGCTTCAATGCATTTAGGGGTGTGGTCCTGGTCAAGACAATCTCCTGAACTCCAAACTGAATGTCAGAATGGGAAAGAAAGGTGATTTAAGACGGGCCGGTCTGAGTATTTCACAATCTGCTCAGTTACTGGGATTTTCACACACAACCATTTCTAGGGTTTACAAAGAATGGTGTGAAAAGGGAAAAACATCCAGTATGCGGCAGTCCTGTGGGGCGAAATGCCTTGTTGATGCTAGAGGTCAGAGGAGAATGGGCCGACTGATTCAAGCTGATAGAAGAGCAACTTTGACTGAAATAACCATTCGTTACAACCAAGGTATGCAGCAAAGCATTTATGAAGCCACAACACGCACAACCTTGAGGCGGATGGGCTACAACAGCAGAAGACCCCACCGGGTACCACTCATCTCCACTACAAATAGGAAAAAGAGGCTACAATTTGCACAAGCTCACCAAAATTGGACAGTTGAAGACTGGGAAAATGTTGCCTGGTCTGATGAGTCTCGATTTCTGTTGAGACATTCAGATGGTAGAGTCAGAATTTGGCGTAAACAGAATGAGAACATGGATCCATCATGCCTTGTTACCACTGTGCAGGCTGGTGGTGGTGGTGTAATGGTGTGGGGGATGTTTTCTTGGCACACTTTAGGCCCCTTAGTGCCAATTGGGCATAGTTTAAATGCCACGGCCTTGTTTCTGACCATGTCCATCCCTTTATGACCACCATGTACCCATTCTCTGATGGCTACTTCCAGCAGGATAATGCACCATGTCACAAAGCTCGAATCATTACAAATTGCTTTCTTGAACATGACAATGAGTTCACTGTACTAAAATGGCCCCCACAGTCACCAGATCTCAACCCAATAGAGTATCTTTGGGATGTGGTGGAACGGGAGCTTTGTGCCCTGGATGTGCGTCCCACAAATCTCCATCAACTGCAAGATGCTATCCTATCAATATGGGCCAACATTTCTAAAGAATGTTTTCAGCACCTTGTTGAATCAATGCCGTGTAGAATTAAGGCAGTTCTGAAGGCAAAGGGGGTCAAACACAGTATTAGTATGGCGTTCCTAATAATCCTTTAGGTGAGTGTATATATACAGTACTGTGCAAAAGTCTTAGGCACGTTAGTATTTTTACACACAAAAAGTGGGTTTAAGCCAGTTATTTATATCTTTTGCTGTACTGTGTCATTAGGAAATATCAGTTTACATTTATAAATGAATTGCCATTCATTTTAATAATCCGGTGAGATTTTTGTATGCATAAAGAGTCTGACAATAGTCTCTATGCTCCACATGGAGATCTGATCTCATCTTCATTGAGTCTGTCTGTGATTACATGAAGAAACATAAAAAATGAGATGGACTAAATCCAGAAGAACTGTGGCAACGTCTCCAAGACACTTGAAGAAACTTCTTGAACTTCCTGCAAAACTACATGAACAGGTGTAGGAATAGATGCAGGTGACAAAAGCCGTTTTAAATGCAAAGGGTGGTCACACCAAATATCGATTTGAATTAGTTAATAGAAGTTAATTCATAAATAAAAGCTATTTATGTTATTATTTTTGACAGCATTCTCACTTTAAGACATTCTGACAAGTGCCTAAACTTTTCACAGTACTGTAGTTTTGAGGGAAGGTTTCCTCAAGTGTCTGGGAGACGTTGCCTCAGTTTTTCTGGATTTAGTCTGTCTCAGTTTTTTCTGTTTCTTCATGTAATCACAGACAGACTCGATGATGGTGAGATCAGATCATACCGGCTGCTGATGGAAAAAAAATCTCACTGGATTATTACAATTAATTGCAAAATGAATGTTTGGAAATGTAAACCGATATTTCCTACTAACACACTACAGTAAAATATATAAATAACTGGCTTAAAAACATTTTTCGTGTGAAAATACCAACGTGCCTAAGACTTTTGAACAGTACTGTATTTGATGACTAGAATATGCAATAACATCTACAATTTGTGCCTTTCTCTCCCTATGTAAGCATCAGTACACTAGGTGCTGCTGGCTGTACTCCAAGTCTCTCTGCAACACTAATGCTCTGAACATTACAAGCATTCACTGAGTGACTGAGCCTAAATGACTCCTGGCTCGAAAACAGAAGGGGAATTTGGCAGAGGGAAGCGAGAGATGTGGCCATTTTATTTTCTGGGTGAGGCTTGTATATATAGTCACTGCAGCAGACAGGGTGGGCTGACGTTTAGGGACTGCTGAGCTACGGAGAATCAAATGGAAGGGGAACAGATCAGTTTACACATTGCATTGGAAGGAAGGACATGTTTGGGAGTTTTCACAAAACCAGGGCTTGGGAAATGTGTCAGAAGATTAACTAAAGGGTTATAAATTTATTTACTTAAATAATGATAACATATACATTTTATCTGTGTGACTGAGTGCATAGATTAGCTTTATCTAAACGATGTCTCTCCTTTATAGGTAATTATAAATTAAAATGAATTGTAATTAAAAGTGAGATCAAATATAATTGTAATATTTGATCTCACTTTTATGTATATAAAAGTGTGTGATTATATATGTATAAAACTAGAATTAGAATTACAAAATTAAAAAATATAATATTAATCAAAAATAAATAAAACTTAAAATCTTCCAGTACCTGGAAGTGAAAGATTCCAGCATATTGCTGATGGAAACTCTGGCCATGAGGCACCACCCGATGCAGCAAGGGTTCATTGAGGGTAAGGCACGCAATGGCTGCCAGCAGCCAACAATCTCCTACAATTAATATATTGAACAGACATTTGTTTTTAAAGTGTAGTGAAACAGATGGGAATCATGCTTCATTACTGCTGCAGCGACATGATCACTGGCAAAAAAGCATGCACTCTCTTGTGAGTTAATTGGCAAGAAAGCATCCATGCCATGTTTTTTGAGTTCTACATTGATTTTGTTCTGTTTTAGTAGATGCTTGTTTTACCTAGAGCTCCTTGGCAGATGTCTGTGCGTGTGGCCCCATCTACGATAAAGTGTGGATCAGTGCAGAACTCCTGGGGTACACAGAGAAGACCTATGGGTCAGACAGGGCATAGACATGACTGAACATCTCTGCTGATGTTGATCAACCAGTTATCTTTTTACTGTATTATAGTATTTTACAAGTAAAAAGTTATTTAGAATATTAAAGCCCAGTGTATGAGCAAAGACATTGCATAATATATGTATGCTAATGTTTATACATATTAGGTTTTTGATCTTTCTAAAGTTGAAAATATTGGCCCACACTACAGACTCCCAGTTTATTCTTAAGTTCTCACCGTCGGCCTCATCCAGCGAACACCTTTGGTTTTGGCAGAGCCAGGGCCCAGCTCTTTGAATCCTAAAGAAGGCTGCTGTGCTGGGAATGTTTCATCCTCAAACAAACATCCACTCTGAAGGCAGCGCTCACGTAAGTATTCAAAATCTTGGCCCAGAAACTTCAGAGCCATATGGTTCTGACCAAATCCCTCATTTCGATTCCATTCACTCCTCAAACGAGCAGCGACTCCCGTGGCACAAATTTGCTCCATCCAGGAAAGAACTGTCAGAGACACTAAAACAATAAGGATCACTGCTGCATCACATTAGGTCAAATTCATTATTTCTTATTTTACAACAAAGTCTAAATCCAAAGTGTATTGCTTTTTTATTGCTCAATCATAGCAGCAACATTATTGATATACATGTATATTTATTTATTACTATCATCATATCTACCCTAAAAATTACATTGTTTAGAAGCAGATGTAACTTAATATGTTTTTTCACCTCGAAATAGAAATCAGTGGAAGAAATCCTTCCACCCATTATGTTTATATGGTTAGTGGTTAAATATAACACATAGCATACAGTTTGTTGTTGCCAACCACTTATAAAGAGAGTAACAAATTATTGTACCTTACCTTAAAATGGCACTCTCCAAATCTTTTTATGACTGTCCTTGCAATGAGGTTCTGTTCAATAAACTTATACCATGTTAGGCTTGTCCCAGCTTGTAAAGGCTGCTGTAAATACTGCAGTGCGGAGTGCGCGCACGCGTGTAGTTCCAAATGATATTTACTATGAGACAAGCGGTTATATTCCTCTAGAGGGCGCGAGGGGATTGATATTTCATCTCTGGATACATTTTTGTACATTATTATTTGTGACATAAAGAGGAAAATCGCCTGAAATAACCGCTATAATAAATCCCCATTTTCTTTCAAAAATAACCTTATTGAATAACCAAACGACTGTGATTGGTCCATCCTGACAAGCGCAGAGAAAAGTAACAGATTACATGTGACAACATCATTACTGTGTTATATCTGCAGGAAGCCATTCATTTGAAAAATAGAAACATTTAATTATTAATTAAACCCACCGTACCTGACCGGAGAAAGTTTCAACAGAAACCATACATACAGTGCATAGCATAAATGAGTTCAGCCTCTCTTAAAACTAACAAATTCAGCAATTACTCTTTACCTAGAAGATGTTATTGTTCTTTAAGGATGATGTTCCAGGAAGTCTGCTTGATCAATGACCAAAGAAGCATGTCAAAATTATTCAGGAAATAAGATTTTCTTATCAAAGTGATAAAATATTGTGTTGCAAAAATTATTATTATTATTTTATTTTTCTGGTGTAAGTTTAAGGCAATTTTTGATCAGCAGGTAAGTATGTTGAACCAACACATTTAAATAGAACTAATTTCTTGACAATTAAAAGTGTTATATAGCCCACATGTCTTAGACTTAATGCTGACAACAACAGAACCATTTGGGACTGGAGATAACTGTCAGACTTATTTCTTAGCACAAAAGAGGACAGTGGTACAAGAGGATTACAAAATAATTGTTTTAAGTGTGAAAATGTAGCAAAAGTAACACAGAAAACAAAACAAAACAATGGACTTGTGACAAGGCCCCTGAAATAATCAGGCCTTCATTTTAAGCTTTCATTTAATTATGAGTGATTTTATTGCAGATATCAGAGCTAGCAAAAGCTATGAAAAGAGTGGCTGTTTATAAGTAAGATGCAGCATGCAGAAGTGACATGCATGGTTGGAACTTCAATTAGCCATTTCCAAGGCCCATATTTACAAAATACAGATTTCTGGAAATCCATACTCTGGTCTCATGAGACCAAGCCCATCATTTTGGATCTAACGGCATCCAAAATGTTATGGTGCCGCTCCTCACAGTGAGAAGTGCCTGGTTCCAACATTGATGTTCAGTGGTAAAGCTCATATAGAGATGTATGAGTGCTGAAGGTGTTAGGGAGTTGTGCTTCATCAATGCTGTCATGAATTCACACACCACTGTGTGATGTAATACAAAAACTTGAAACAGATGATGCTACCCTCTCCTCATTCCCTGTGTTGTTGGGCATTTGTTCAACATGACAATAACGATATGCATTCTCCTAAGGTGAAAAACCTTCTGTGGACATGTATTTCACACAATATTATCACTCTATCACTAGCTATTTTACTTGATATTAATGACATACATTTCTCTGTTTTTATGTCTAATTTATTATATATATATATATATATATATATATATATATATATATATATATATATATATATATATATATATATATATATATATATATATATATATATATATATAAGAATAAGACTTCCAATACACTTTAAACTGTTAAATTGTACTACAATCTGTTAAACCTAGACTAGATTAAACTAATAATAAATAAACCATTAACACTCATTTCTTAGTATACTGAAGCTAAAAATGTGGAGTTACTACTACCGGGCAGCTTTATGAATTCTACACCCATACTGTGTTTCATAATTTAAAACCCAAGCCTAAAGCAACTTATGCCTCACCTACCAAAAATATTTAACAGTGCTTAAACTTCAACTGGGTATAAAATGCCTACCAGTTTGGAATAAATTGTCACATGATGCCCAAAAGGGGGTAGCAAAGAGCTGTAATAACGTGACTGTCATCTGATTGCAACTTACAGTGTGTGTGCGTGTGTGTGTGTGTGTGTGTGTGTGTGAGAGAGAGAGAGAGAGAGAGAGAGAGAGAGAGAGAGAGAGAGAGAGAGAGAGAGAGAGAGAGAGAGAGAGAGAGAGAGAGAGAGAGAGAGAGAGATCCTGTCCTTTGATGGAAAGCTCTTGGATTTTCTCCAGAGCTACATATTTTGTGCCAACAACAGCAGCCTACATGTGTTTGTTTGTATGTATGGGAATGCTGGTGATTGATTCCAGTGTATATGAGAGATCGGGTCAGAAGAGAAATGTATTTTACTCCATTCTATTTTGTTCTTGATTTTGCTTGTCATGCATCCAAAATTCCTATCAAGATATGTATTCGAAGTGGGAATGTGGAAGTGTTTTGCACCAGTACTGTATGTTAGTAAAAGCACAGTCCTTAAAATCCAGGACAGTCTTGAAATAGAGCAGACATTATAACCTTTAGGGAATATGTGTATTCAGCTTCAGCTTTATCCGAAAAGATTAAAATGTAGAAAGTGTAAGGAACTCTGGGCCCTTTTTGATTAATCCTTGGCAGTCTGCATGTTTCAGGACTTGATGTCATGAAACTTCACTTCTCTCTGGCTCCAATCTGTCAGGGAGAGATAAACTACAAATGGTGCCAGTGTGGGTGGCTGCAGTGTTTTAGGAGCTGCCACTACCATAATAGATTCAAGTGGGTTGTGTTTAAAATAGATAGATAGAAATACAGCAAGAGAGGGAGATAAGAGTAGCCTATAGAGCTTATTATTATGGCTTAATATTATTTCTAAAACATTTAAGATGGTTTGTTGATTTTCACAAGTGGCCAAAAAGTCAGTCAACAGACCAGGGATCATCTAAGACCAGCAAACCATCTTTGGCTGGTTTATAGGTAGTGTAAGGGGAAAATAAGCATTTTTTTTTCAGACACTAATAGCCTAATGGAAAAGTAGACAATTGGCTAATATTGTGCTAATATGTCAAACAGCAGGTGCTAGTGACTTTTACAAAAGATAGAAAACATGTTAATGTTTTTGTTACAAACACTGACTTTAACAGTAGGGGACCTTAGTGCTCTACTACACTACAAGCACAAGAGACGCGTCCAGTTTTGTTCCAGCGTCGCGTCACTCGCTTGCAGTACGTGCGTCTTTAACGAGAGGCGTTGCTTTACTAGCCTATATGTTTTTAAAGAAGATATTTCCGCTTCCTGCTGATGTTTTATACGCTCAATTGATCACAAGCCATAGCAGGACTGACCGCAGCAGCAACGGACTGTGTGAAGTCTCCAATGAATCAACCGCTAAGCGGAAGGCGGGAACGTTAAGAGGCTCGTGCCATGAAAGTGTCATCATCATCATCATCATCATTTAAAAAGACTATAGGCACGAGCGAGTGTCAAAACTGACCGAGTCCGGTGGCAGCACATATCCCGAGACTTCCAGCATGTCGGAGCGTGGAGGGCTTCAGCAGCAGCAGCAGCAGCTGCTGCGAGCGGGAGTTCCGTCTCCCCACCTGCAGCCTCTCAGGACGGTCACGATTTCTTCGGGTCGCCCGGTTCAGATGAACCTGTTCGCGACATGGGAGATTGACAGCTCCTCTCCCAGCTGTGTGCCCAGGTATGACGCTTCTTCACTTAAGAGTGGACCTGCGCTTTTTTGTACAGCCGCCGAAAGAGCTACTTTGTATCAGAGTAAATCGTTAATCCCGATCACGCTGCTGGAGATCACATGAAACAGTGGTTTCTTACTTTAGACAAGAGCTTTCAACTTTTACACACCCAGAGAGTACAAAACCGTTTGAACATTTATATATTGTCTATATTTATTGTAGCTACTTGGCCTATTTTTTATTGCTATTGAATAATTCGTTAAGTTCACTTGTAAATGTGTCATTAGATAATAGTATTTAGTCACTACATAGGCTATATTTAATTAGTCACTATAGTAGGCTGCTACTCACTCATTAGATACTAGTAATCATTTTCTCCTAGTCACTATTCCAGTAATGTCTAGTTTTCAGTTTATATTTTACTAGAAAAAAAGTTGTATTACTTAAAACGTCTGCCCCCGGTTTTACAGACAAGGCTTAAGTCCCAGACTAAAATGCATGTTTGAGCTGTTTTAACAGAAAGCAGCTTGCACTGGCATATCTTACAATTTGTCACTGCCATTGTTTTGTCTCAATTTTCTAAGGCATGTTTATAAAAGCTACTTAAATGTCCTAATTGAACAAAGGCCTAATCCAGGTTTAATTTAAACCCCGTCTGTGGAACCAGGCTAAGTAGCTAACACTGTGGTAACACTCATTTGTAAGTCACTTTGGATAAAAGCGTTTGCTAAGTAAATAAATGTAAATGTAATGTGTGTTGATTATGAATTCTACACATGCAGCAAAAGCATTTCTGCCTTTTTAGACAGTTGACACTTAGCTGATAACTGACTGCTGATCTTTTTGCATCATGTTCTTCCTGTTATAACTCGCTAGTCACGTTCATGTGGAGCCATCATTTAATTTGTAGAGTGAAAATGTCATTAGAGATTGTTGCCACAGTGCAAAATGAGACTCACTCACTCACTCACTCACTCACTCACTCAATCTCCTCTGTAAGATGCTGTAAAATGGATGCATATGTTGTTTACTATTCACCAATATTCAGCCTCATTACTTTGATGAAGGGATTGTGATATGGAAATGTAGAGGATGGGTTTTGGGATTGTTCATGCAGGGAGTGAAATAAAAAATGTCCATGAAGATGATGCAAAGAGGCTGACAGTAAGAGTGGCCAGCAGAGAAGAAAAGCAGAATCGGCGTGACAGACACAGAATAAAGAGTAGCCTATTACTCAAATACGAAGACCCTTTTTTATCTTTATCTTTTCTATGACACTGCCTCCATAATGCTTTCAAAGGCTTGTAAAACTCTTTTAGGCATTAAGTCTCTTGCTTTACACTTTCTATTCAAATATGTAAGAACCCTAAATGGATGTTGTAGCATATTGCGCCATTAGAATGTTGCAGAAGATCACTGAAAGGTGAGATGTGTTTCCGATTCTCTCCTCCTCTCCCAATTTCATTACCTTTGTGCTCTAGAGTTACACTCTAATGCACAGGGACAGACTAAGTGAATTAGACCCGTTCAGTATAGCTCACTTTGAAGAGAGGGCTGGGTTCAAGCTGCTATTATGTATTAATGTATTTTCTTGATGTTGCTTTTAGTCAATGCAAGGGCATTGAACATCTGCCATCTGTAGCTTAGAAATAAAACCAGATAGTAAGTGAAGATATATAAATATATTGTGCACAAATTTAGTTACTGGATTCAAATATATAGAAGCCTACAGCTTTAGAAAAATTAAGAGACAACTGCAAAATTAGCAGTTTCTCTGGATTTACCATTTATATGTTTGTGTTTGAGTGAAATTAACATTTTTGATTTATTCTATAAAATACTGACAACATTTCTTTAAAAGTTCAAGTAAAACATTGTCATTTAGAGCATTTATTTGCAGAAAATGACATCTGGTCATAATAACAAAAAATATGAAAAAGACCTTGAATAATGCAAAGAAAATATGTTTTTATTCATTTTTAAACAACGCCCATGCGCTTCAGCACTCGGTGACCCCTCTCTCTGACTTTTTCGTGGTCTTCCGCTTCATGGCTGAGATGCTGCTGTTCCTAAATGCTTATACTATCCAATAATACCACTTACAGTTGACTGTGGAAAATCTAGCAGGGATGAAATTTCACAAACTGACTTATTGCAAAAAAAAAAAAAAAAAAAAAAAAAAAAAAAAGGCATTCTATCACAGTACCTCGCTTGAAGTCGCTGAACTCTTCAGAATGACCCTTTTTTCACAAATGTTTGTAAATGCAGACTGCATGGCTAGTTGCTTGATTTTATACACTTGTGGCCATGGGTCTGATTGAAACACCTGAATTCATTAATAAAAAACTTCTGTCCATATAGTTTGTATATATACACTGAATGAGCTGAGAGCCTGAATGCTGTGTCACTCTGACATTTATCCCCTGAACTGAATATCACCAAATGCGCAGTGTTTTTGACTTCAGGCCAAAAACATCACAGCACACCTTGTGGAGATGTATCAGAGGACAACCCAGTTTTTGGGACATTGCATTCCTTGTTACCAAATAGAGTTTACTTCAGTTGTCCTGTGTCATGCGGAGTGGAGAAATAAACTTCAAAATGATTTTCATTCCAGCATCCATTGGTAGCTGTCCTTAGATCGTTAGCAGGATATTGAATCTTCAGTCATGTTAGTTTTCTGTACATGTATTTTATAGATTGATTGTTCATTTTTTTTGCATGGAACTATTTGCCATCATTTACTCACCCTCATGTTAACATGTATACTGTCAGTTTTCTGTGAAGTACTAAAGTAGACTTTTTAAGGAGCAAGCTCAAGCTCAAAAAGGCACTAAAGGGTATATTTTCGAGTTAGACAGACACTATGGAAAAAGAACTGTGTGTAAATTATTGAAAAAGTTCTCCTTTTATGTTCCACAGAAAAAAAACAACAACAGCAGCATACAGGTTTGGAACATCATGAGGACGAGTAAATATTGTTCCCTTTAATATGAGGCACATTTCGATTTGTAATTGTGACTGAGCGTGACATATATTAAAAACCATCATGGCACTTCTCATTCACTATACAAAAGGTCACAATTGTTGTGTAGAATTTTAGGTGAAATGTCAGCCAAAATTACATCTGGGATTTGAGGCCAAAATGTCAACTCTGTATGGTAAACTTGATAAGCCAGCTTGGGAACAGATTATTCATTCAGCTGCCATAGCAACTTGTCCTCAGAACAACGTGTGCATCTCTCTTGTTTTCTCTTGTAGACTTCTCAGTCTAACTCTTAAAAAATTAGTGATTTTGAAGGAGCTGGACAGGGATCTCACATCGGTGGTCATTGCAGTTAAACTTCAGGTAAAAAAGTTTTTTCTTTTTTTTTTTTTTCTGGTTTGCAATAAACTGTGTTTAATCGATGTTTAGGTAACTAATGATTGTAAATGTCTCTTTAGGGCTCAAAACGCATTTTGCGGTCAAATGAAATCATGTTATCTTCTGCTGGCCTTACAGAGACTGATCTTCAGCTGACCTTCTCTCTTCAGGTCAGCTGTGTTTGAGTGCATTTTGGATGAGATTAGTACTAAATACACATTTGCAAATGTAATATTATGGTTTTGTTTGATTAAACGTATCGAAGTCCTTAAGTGACTCTTCCCTTCTGTTTAAATGAATTGGATCCAATTAGATTAATGTTCATTCTTCAGTACTTTCTCCCTTCCATATTGACTTCAGTACCCACACTTTTTGAAGAGAGATGCCAACAAGCTTCAGATTATGCTCCAGAGACGCAAGAGGTACAAGAATCGCACTATACTGGGCTATAAGACCCTCGCACTAGGACTGATAAATATGGCTGAGGTGAGAAACCGCAAAACCCTACAAGTCCAGTTCGGCCACATTTTTGTGTGATTCTAGACTGATTGTTTGAATGTTGTTAAAAGAAAATTAACTCTCACATTTAAGCACATATTTGAAAATGCATCTAAAAAAAGCCATAGAAGACACGGAAACTGCTGTAGGAGGTGGAAGAGAATGACTTCCTGTACTTCAGTCAGTTTTACGTCACTTTAATGGAGTTAACAGTACTGAAACTTCTCACAGATGCACCAAAATCCACACAGGTCATTTTGTATCTGTAATTTAATGCCCAAATAAATGCCAAGACATTTGCATTTGTACTATGATTCAGTACATGACTAACTGTTGAAAGCACATCCACGTCATTTCACATTATTATTATATATTTCAAACCAAGACGAAGAAGAAAATGGTAAAAAAAGAATCTCTAAATTATCACACATCTGTTATCAGCATGAAAAGTGTGTTTTAGACCCTTTAAGTAGGTCAAACAATTTATTGAATATATTTTGCTGCAAACATAATTCAAGCACCTAAACAAACTAACATTTTGTAGTTTATTTGCAGTGTAATCATTTAGCAGATATGTTTTGTAGTCTGTTCTGATCCTCTAGTCTTTCAGGCTACTTAATGGCTTTTGTTCCGCCTGTCCATAGGTGATGCAGCACCCTACAGAAGGTGCTCAGGTGTTGGGCTTGCACACAACGGTGAAGGACACACCAGTGCCCGTTGCTGAGATCAGGGTCTATTCTCTCTCCAGTCAGCCCATCGACCCAGAGGGACCAAAGTCCAAGCTATCCGGTGAGTCGCTCATGTATATATTTCAAATTGAATAAGCTAATGAGAAATCTCAAAAAGAGGTCAAGGCTGCTTTTTTACACGTTCTTTAAATTCTGCAAGTTGTTTCTGTAAGTCCAGGCCACTCTGGTTTAATCACTCACATGGTTCCTGTTCTCTTCTTTTCAGATCGTTCACCAGACATTGATAATTACTCTGAGGAGGAAGAGGAAAGCTATTCGTCAGAGCAGGACGGCAGTGATGATCCTCTACAGGGGCATGTAAGGCCTGTGAGATTGAACTGATTGATTTTGATATTCAGCCATCTTGCCTATTTCCTGTTTAGTGATTTACAAAGTTGCACGGAGACTGAAGTGAATCCGTTGAAGTCAGATCACTGAAGAAACACACTGATAGATAGGAAGTGTAAGAAAGTGGTGTGTACCTTCTAGCCAAAGAGAGGAAATATAGGCAGCAAAAATGGGTGATTTAGCATGATATATTATAATAGATAAGTTGAACCAAAAACAAAAATTCTGTCATTTACACATCCTTGTGTTATTTCAAAGCTGTATGACTGTGAAACCGAAGAAAATAAGTTTTGGTAGAATTTTCATTCAGCTCTAATCCATTCCAGTTGGTGGTTACCAAGAAAATCCGTTCTCCAAAGCACTTATCCTCTTAAAAAAAGAGATATATGCTGCCTGACCAAAAAAAAAAAATTTGCTGTTTGGATTTAAATAGGCAAATGCTTAAAGGTACTGTATGTAAGTTTTTGACTGTACTAAAGCACAAAAATACCATATGTTTGCAGTTATTTAGGAAACATGCTGAGTTCACATACTTGTTTCTCCGAAAAGCAATGCTACAGCCAGTTATTCTACTTTGAAATGTGTCAGAATGTCTGTTTTTGTATTCGTCTGTGCGATAATGCACATTGCCAGTTTACCCAATAGTATTTCGACACCACAGGTTGCCAGTTGGCGGAAAACAGAGTCTACTGCAGCCATGGAAGCATTGCAGTGTGTAAGTCTCCTCACCTTCCATTGTCAATTACCCTCGTTGTTGTGTCCTCAAACTAGCAACCGCTTGAGCGTCGAGTTTGACGAGGAGGGGGCGGGGCAAACAATATTTTGAATTTGGACTGCAGTACCCATTTCAACCACTAGCTGTAATTTTTACATGCAGCACCTTTAAAAGTCAATGATTGGATCACTGAACTTTTTGCAATGGTTATTATGTTTCTAGCATGTTATATGTTTGGCAATAGTTCTTCTAACCCTATTTGATGGAGTGTGTAGCTTTTCATTTCTTAAACAACCATGTAGGAAGTCACATCATGGTCAAATTCAAGGATGATAATGTCAAGATTCATCAGGCTCAAACTATGAAAGAATGGTTGGGAGGGGGCATGAATAATCATTTTCAGACATGAATTGGCACCTCTGAGTCCAGACCTTAAATTCATTGAAAGTCTTTGGGATATAACATCATTTCCATCAAGAGGTGCATCAATTTTTGGTCAAGGTCTTGTATTGACAATGCAAGAGTCAAGCACTCTGTAAATTCTACTCCAGCACATCCCAAAGACTTTCAATGAATTTAAGGTCTGGACTCAGAGGTGCCAATTCATGTCTGAAAATTATTCTACAAGCATTTGCATATTTAAATCCAAACAGTGACTTTTTTTGGCTGGGCAGTGTATTTTAGGGCGGTTGATTTAACACTGTTCATTTAATTAATTAGTTATGGAAAAATAATGTGAATAAAATTATATAGCACATTTTTTACCTCATTTAATATATGTCAGTGGCTATTTGCACTAAGCAACTAGATTCTATTTACACTAAGTGAATATAGCATATTTTCTTACTTTCTATTTACACTGTGAAAATAGTGATAGATGCTATTTACACCAAGTGAAAATAACATATTTTCTTAACAATAGATGGTATTTACACTAAGTGCAAATAGCTGTAGATGCTATTTACTAAATGAAATAGCATACTAAGTGAAAATAGTGATATATTCTATTTACACAAGTAGCAGTTCAAAATAAAGTATAAACAGCGTCTAATTACCATTTATACATTGCAGATATACACTCACCTAAAGGATTATTAGGAACACCTGTTAAATTTCTCATTAATGCAATTATCTAATCAACCAATCACATGGCAGTTGCTTCAATGCATTTATGGCTGTGGTCCTGGTCAAGACAATCTCCTGAACTCCAAACTGAATGTCAGAATGGGAAAGAAAGGTGATTTAAGCAATTTTGAGTGTGGCATGGTTGTTAGTGCTAGACGGGCCGGTCTGAGTATTTCGCAATCTGCTCAGTTACTGGGATTTTCACGCACAACCATTTCTAGGGTTTACAAAGAATGGTGTGAAAAGGGAAAAACATCCAGTATGTGGCAGTCCTGTGGGCAAAAATGCCTTGTTGATGCTAGAAGTCAGAGGAGAATGGGCCGACTGATTCAAGCTGATAGAAGAGCAACTTTGACTGAAATAACCACTCGTTACAACCGAGGTATGCAGCAAAGCATTTTTGAAGCCACAACACGCACAACCTTGAGGCGGATGGGCTACAACAGCAGAAGACCTCACTGGGTACCACTCATCTCCACTACAAATAGGAAAAAGAGGCTACAATTTGCACGAGCTCACCAAAATTGGACAGTTGAAGACTGGAAAAATTTTGCCTGGTCTGATGAGTCTCTATTTTTGTTGAGACATTCAGATGGTAGAGTCAGAATTTGGCGTAAACAGAATGAGAACATGGATCCATCATGCCTTGTTACCACTGTGCAGGCTGGTGGTGGTGGTGTAATGGTGTGGGGGATGTTTTCTTGGCACACTTTAGGCCCCTTAGTGCCAATTGGGCATCGTTTAAATTCCACGGCCTACCTGAGCATTGTTTCTGACCATGTCCATCCCTTTATGGCCACCATGTACCCATTCTCTGATGGCTACTTCCAGCAGGATAATGCACCATGTCATAAAGCTCAAATCATTTCAAATTGGTTTCTTGAACATGACAATGAGTTCACTGTACTAAAGTGGCCCCCACAGTCACCAGATCTCAACCCAATAGAGCATCTTTAGGATGTGGTGGAACGGGAGCTTCGTGCTCTGGATGTGCATCCCACAAATCTCCATCAACTGCAAGATGCTATCCTATCAATATGGGCCAACATTTCTAAAGAATGCTTTCAGCACCTTGTTGAATCAATGCCACGTATAATTAAGGCAGTTCTGAAGGCAAAAGGGGGTCAAACACAGTATGTGTAACATAGTATGGTGTTCCTAATAATCCTTTAGGTGAGTGTATACTGTTTGCACCTCAGTATTGTTGTACATTAACAGGATGCAATAATAACAGTGTAAATGATCATATTTTTTAGAATTATTAAATGGATGCCTCCTTAATGGGACAATAAACACCCTCCCTACACCTACCTCTAACCCTACCCAATAAATACTTTTATTATTATTAAACATTTCGTTAGGCACTTTATTTCCACTTTTAGAACATTTTCTTAATTTTTATTGAAAGTAAATGCCGTTCCGATGTGATATGTGATGGGAAAAGGGAAAAGAGCGAGCTCTGCAAAAGGCGGATTTGAACCTGTGTCGATCGTGTCAAAAGCTTGTTCCACAAGCCTTACACACTACTGACTACACCACTGAAGACATTGAAAAACATGCGTCTTTCTTTGCTTGGGCTAACCAGGCATTGTTAGGAGGAGCTAACACGAATAGCACATGCCAACAAGGCATGCTATTTGCACTTGGTGTAAATACATTTAAATTTATGCATTTGACAGAGCTTTTATCCAAAGCGACTTACATTGCATTCAAGGTACACATTTTTACATTTTGTCAGTTCTTGCTTTCCCTGGGAATCGAACCCACTCATATGATATAATTAAGCGATATTACACAAGTAACAAGCGCAATATCACACGAGTGCTGTTTTTGTCCCAAATAGCATGAGTGCAAATGTGATATGGATTTTATACAACAGTTCAATAAATAAGAGATTTAAAATTGTCATATTTTAGACACTATTGTCTGAGCAGAACTGATGTGCCTCTCCGAACACAGCGGTGTTTCGCTTCTGAATTAATCTGTGTTTTGAGCGAATCAATTAGGTGAACTTCTTTCCAAAATAAATCAGCCGATGAACATTTTTGAAAGGCTGCATCCTTCAGAGGTTGTATTTGTTGCCCGCATATGTCATTGAGGCGGCTTCATTTCAGTAAACTGACCACTACATTCCAAATGTATTAAAGGGGTCATGAACTGGCTTTAAAAAAAAAAATCAGGTCAGCTTATGACGTTTGTGGTTTTTACATTCAAAAACACATACTGTATAAGTAATAGGCTATTTTCTATCTCCTGTTTTTATGGGTGTGCCACATTGAAGACTTGGATGTAAACGCCTACTGCTATGATTGGATAACAGTTTTGCATATTATAATGAGCTTTGAATCCCAGTTATTACAAGTGAGGAATTGTTTTGAAAACTTCCAATATGGGGAAACGGCAACCAGAATGATTCGCCCACAGGGCTCGCAAAATGTCTTTATCAAACAAACACAATCTCTCATCCAGCAGCAATTAATTGGAATGTTATTTTTTTTATTACTTGGCCGGCCTGATCAGTGGATATAACCACGAACCGTGCAACACACACACACACGTTTGTTTTTGTGAATTGTGGGGACATTCCATAGGTGTAATGGTTTTATACCGTACAAACCGTATTTTCTATCCCCCTACACCAGCGTTTCTCAAAGTGTGGGGCGCGCCCCACTGGTGGGGAATATAGACATGACAAACGGGAGGAAATGTTTTCATTTTTGTGCCCATCTCTATTAACCTTTTGAGCAGTCCCACATATGGGATTTGTATTTCTGTGCCCCTGAGAGTACGGGGTATATGGGATTTAGAATGTTCAGTGACGTGACATAACTGCTAGATTCAAACTGTGTTTTCGTGCTTTGGCTGGCACTGAGCCAGAGGCAGACACGCTCAGCGCTGACATATATCATGCAGTGTTTTCAATCACATAATGTTTATTTTAGGTTTCAAACATTTAAATACACATAAGTACTAGTAAAACAATACATCTAGAGTTTGTAAAATACACACTGGTGTCTATGGAAGTAGCAATAACAATCCATTCAAATACTGTATCAGATACACATGGTGTAAGTAACTATAAAATGTACTCTATTCTTCTCCCAGTTCACCACCACTTACTTGCATGTATTTCTGGAGAGACTGAAGAATTTAAGTGCTGTAAATCCGACTGACAGGACTTCCCGAACTGCGGTGCAAATAAACATGGCGGCGCCCATCTCACATTACAGATCAAAATCAAGATAATGGTAACACTTTATTTTACAGTGTAAAATAATTTATAAAGGTTTTTAAATAGTAAAACACACTTACACATATTTGAGAATCAGAAAATATCAGATCGTTGATGACATGGTAAGCAAGTTTGTGAATAATTTGAATAAAAAAGGAAAAACTTAATAAAAGTGATACATCTGTCATTCAGTGCTATCTTGGCTGCGATGAGTCACGTGACAAGCATGACGCGTCGCCATGGAAACAATAAGGGGAAATGTATTTGTCAGCTTTGGGGTCAGCTAGAATATCTTAAACGTACGCATGAAAGGGTTTTGAATGTGATGTTAATAAAATATATTTTAACAGTTAAACTTAAGCCTAGTTTATTACCATTTTGTTAGGGCGATTGGGGACAGGTTGGGGCTCAGAACCCTTACCTACCTCCAAAGTGAGGAATGGCAGAAAGAATTTGAGAAACACTGCCCTACACTACCCCTATCCCTAAACCTACCCATTTTTACTTTCTCCCCAAAAAACGAATTCTGTATGATTTATAAGCCTTTTGAAAAATGGGGACATGGGTAATGTCCTCATAAGCCACCCTCTCCTTGTAATACCATGTCATTGTACACATTTGTGTCCTGATTTGTCACAAAATTATGCACGCGCACACACACACCCCGGGATGTTGGCCTTTGCAAGCTCTGGCCCATACATGTCCGAGTCTGATCACGAATCGCAGCACAATGAACCAACAACACCTCAAATACAAAGGATACTCCAGCCTGTGACAGTGTGGAAGTTATGCTTGGTTAGACACATACACATTTTCAGTAGCTATCAAATGTAACAATGCAATAGCTACTATCACATATAAAAACATTGTTGCATAATTCCTGTCAGATTCAGAAGCCACAGCATCGTTTTTTAATCTCATCCTGTCTGCAAATCCAGTCTCTTGTTTACAAACGAATCCTCAGTAAAATGAAGCGAACAAATGCAATGTCTTACCCACGTGAGCTGGTTCTTTATTAAAAATCAATGTATTAAAAACCATGCATTGCTAATATTGGAATCCGAAGGAAGCTTATAGCATATTGCTTGGATGTTCGATACGGTTTAGCTCCACGTAGACCTATGTTATTTATCTAACGTGTCAGGCACGAGTCGGTGGGTGGAGCTACAGAATTAGGCATTCGTCTTGAGGCGGCGTTTCACTGAACTCTGACGTCACAAGTATGCACATTCGCAGATTGATCGTTTGCTGAGCCATCTGCCAATAAAAGCTTTTCTTTGACTAACAAGGACGTTTTCAGCTCTGAAACTTACAGGATATTTTTATATTAAGATGACCTTTTATATATCAAAAGCTCAAGGGAAAGTTGATTTCTCAATTCATGACCCCTTTAAGAAATTACAACAATTTATGCTTCACTAGGCATAACGGTCAATTTAGTAATGGTTACTGTTCTGAAATAAACTTCCTTTATGAGGTATGTGGCCAACAAATGCAACCTCCAGAGGACACAGCAGAATGACATTTACCACCACCTACTGCCAGTTTTAGTTTCTTATTTAGAGTATCATTTAATTGAAAAAACTATTTCATATTTTAGCAGTAGTTTGCCCAAAAATGAAAATTAACATTTACTCACTCTCATGTCGTTTCAAACCTGTATTATTTAATTTTTTTCGTATATATTAGATGTTTGTCAGACATAGTCACTATGTCTGACAACTGTTATTGTATTCAAATAAGGTGTTTGAGGTTGTTTTAAAGCGTAATTTGTCGCTTTTGGGCAGTACCTCTATGACGACGAGGATGAACTGAGGAAAAAGAAACCTCGTCGCAAACTCCCCTCCACAGCCTCCATCACCAGAGCGAACGTAAGTGACGTAAGTGATTGTCCTGAATTAGAAAACAGTCCTCAAAAAAACAGACCAGCTTTCTGTGTCTCCATGTCAGGCTTTGTCAGTGTGAACAACTGCACATTTCTCCCTGGGGCAACTGATGTTCTTTGGGCGTAGCAGTGATTGCAATAGGAGCTGCTGCAATTCTTACAATCATATGGAAACTCTAGCGATGGGGCTTCTGAGCACATTAACGTGTTATCTACTTCTTCCTCTCAGATGCCTTCAGAAGTCTGTTTTGTTTTCCTGTGTGCTTCGTCTTCTAGCTGACAAGCCTTCGCCAGCGCTCTGTGCTTGTTGTGACAGATTTTTTTCCACTCTCTGCTTGCTGCTATTTTTGTTCCCTGCTGTTGCTCAGCCAGATACGTGGTTAATTTGTGTCTGTTTGCTATTGTTGCTTATGACGCCCCCGCTTTCTGTCTAACAAGGTGTTTGTGTTTTAAATCCAGCAACCCAACATCAAACAGAAGCTTATGGCATTGGTGAAATGGTTCAAAGTGTCTGATGAGGTAATAACTGTCTCTAAATTCACAAGCTCTTTTTGGTGATGGTCTTTTCTCTTCTTTTTCCCCACCAGTTTTTCTTTAAAGTGCCGCTATTATGCTATTTTAAAGGTTCCTAATTTTGTTTTGGAGGTCTCCTACAATAGGTTTACATGCATGAAAGGTCTGTAGCATTTTCTCATAATATACATTGCACATCACATTTTTCAATGATTCTCAAACGACTTGAATATTCTGTCTAAATCCCTCCTTTCCGTGACCCTACTCTGCTCTGATTGGCCAGATTGCCCAGTCTGTTGTGATTGAAACTAAACACTCATTACCATAACTGAACTTCAGCCCCGAGTCTGGAGGCTTCCTAAAGCTCAGAGATCGTACACACAGTAAAGACAGCAACAATGACGTTGATTTTTCCATATCACACAGTCCGATGATGAAACATTGGAAGAACTAGTTATTCAACCCGAACCTCCATCGCATGGACGATTTGAATAAGACATTTCTCATTGATATGCTACACAGTTTGTTGTACATCATGTTGCAAATGTAATTCCTCACCATCAGCATTAGCAAGTGTATGTCAACATACCGATGTGTATATTTCTAATTTATTGCAGTGCACATGCGAGAATTGTATCAATAACTGCGCCTACGTTAGCGGACTACTAACATTAATGACTGATGTAACCATAAAGTTTGTAAAACAAATCTTGCTCCATCCTTTTGTCTTTACTTAAATTAGTAATAATGTGAGTTAGCCGGTTAGCCGGAAACAATATAAAACACAAAACTACGTATTTTGAACACCCGGTAGAAAATATATACATCAGTAATTATTCATACTTACAGGTTCTGAGGAGCAAGTCGGACCAAATAAACTGGATACTGACCCATCTTTAATGAATAAGCATTTTGTAAATCCCATTTAGACCTCAGGGATTTGAGAAGCTATCGTCAAAAGATTATGCTCTTCACATCCTCATCCTTCGGAAGTGTTTACAAAGAGAATTTGCATTTGCAGAGCAGAAAACATTCTTGAAATGTACACAATACGAACCAGCTACAGTGTTGAGGGTGTGTCAAAAGTAGCCATTGTTCATGGGCATAGGCGGGCATTATGTATTCGGGCAGTATGAATTTATGTCGACTCGTTTAGGCGGTTCAGAGTCGATTCTGTCTTTTGGGAGTCAATAACTTTTTATCGTGCACTTTCGACTTTACAACTTTGCAGCGTTTACAGTCATAGACAGCTACACCGATCAGGCATAACACTGCTTTTGCCGGCTTGCCTTCTTCCCATAATGCATCCTGGTGCCATGTGTTCCTCAGGAAAGCGAAGCACAAGCACCCGGCCATCCTCGTGATATAAAAGAAAACGTGATTCATCAAACCAGGCCAACTTTTTCCATTGCTCCGTGGTCCAATTCTGATGCTCACATGCCCACTGTTGGTGCTTTCTGGGGTGGACAGGGGTCAGCATCGCTACCCTGACTGGTCTGCGGCTATGCAGCCCCATACGCAACAAACAGCGATGCACTGTGTATTCTGACACCTTTCTATCAGAACCAACATTAACCTCTTGAGCAATTTGAGCTACAGTAGCCGTCTGTTTGATAGGACCACACGGGCCAGCCTTTGCTCCCCATGTGTATCAATGAGCCTTGGCCGCCCATGACCCTCAGCCATGAGGTTTACCACTTTTGATAGATACTGAATATTCACTCATTGCCTAATATATCCCACCCATTAACCGGTGCCATGATATAGAGATAGTCAGTGTTATTGACTTCACCTGTCATAATGTTATGCTGATTGGTGTATATTACACATTGTATTAAAGGTAATATTTAAAAAAGCATAATAGGGGCACTGTAAGAATTGTATTTGTTCACTTAGAACAGTACAAATCGTAATTGGGGTGCATCTATATAAAAATTCTGACAGACACAGATAAGTTGGTGATTATTTTCATAAAATAGCTAATAATCAATAATTTCCTGACATTAAAATGTATCTAAATAAAATATAAAAAAATAAAATAATAAAAACATTTAAGACTTAAGTGACTTAATTTACACTTAAGTGATCATCAGATGATGAGAAAGGTATTCTAAAGGTAAAAATAGGGTCTATATCAGCTAATATTCTATATCAGCGGATTAAAAAAAACTAATATCGTAACGATAACTGATATGATACCTATTTATCGTTTATCGCTATCATTAATCGATGGGTAATATTATGTATGCAGGGGTTCGGTTTGGATCATGTGTCCCAAGAGCAGATCCGGGATGTGGAAGAGGACCTGGATGAGCTCTATGACAGTCTTGAAATGTACAACCCCAGTGACAGTGGCCCAGACACGGAGGAGACGGACAGTATTATCAGCACCCCCAAACCCAAACTCCGGTAAAGTATTCACTAGCTAATATTTACTCTTATGCCACCCACTTTCAGATATCAATTTAGTCATTTTGCTTTGCATTACATAGATTTGATTATACAATTAAGGAGGCAGCCAATAAATGTAGTGTTGTTGTTGCAAAAGATTCTTGTATATATTGTATATGAGAAGCATGTATACGCAGCATACTCGCTCTCAAATGTTGAAATAAACTGACAAAAAACTGAGCTTTTTTTTTAGCCACATACTGAGTGGGCAAACTGCCTACATCTCAGTTTATTTATTCTGACCCTGCCTTTGTGTGTGTGTGTGTGTGTGTGTTTTAGGCCATTTTTTGAAGGCATGTCACAGTCCAGCTCTCAGACGGAGTTTGGTAGCTTGAATAGTAGGTGCAGCCACAGCAAAGAGAAGCTGAGTCCTGTGAGTGTCATTCTAAGAGACAGACCTTATTTGAGCACTGTGATTTAGCTTTACTTTGCTTTGCCTTATTATGGTGCATGCCCACTACAACGGCAAAATCCACTCAGTGCCACACTATGATGCCTCTGCTTTGAGGCGTGTCTGTAGCGAGTGTTTTATTTTTATTTTTTAACATGCGGGCAATAATCATCAGAGATGCACATGATTGCATTTGGAAATAGGCAAGCTTTGTTTCCAAATGCCCCAAGTAAAGATATCCTGTCAATTTTATTGGCTTTTGTAAACCCAGCCAGTATAACCACAGTGAAAGCATCCAAACTGCAATATTTAACATGCATGTAACAACTGCAAAGCGTCCAATGTGTAAACAATATGATTTACGTACTAAATTCTCCATAAACTCCAGCACAACCTGCAAATTTTTAAACGTTCAAGACAGATGTCACTACCTGAACCTCACAGCGTTTGGCTGCTGCCCGTGTTTTTCCCTTGATTTTTAGAACTGGTCAACTCTTTGATGCTTACAGCCACTCTTAATGCTGTACATACATGTATGTGTGTGTGAAAACAATATAAACAATATAAAAATATCCTCTTGAGAACCAGAAAAGATTATTTAAAAAAATGTTTTTATGTCATTACATTGTTTGGAGCATAAGAAACAAATAGGGGAATTTTTTTTTTTTAATTGAACATTTTTTTATTCATATTTTATGCTGTGTCCTCTGTAGAGGACACCAGGACTCTGAAAATGATTGGTTTCATTCACCAATCAATTTCTTAATAAAGATGAACTCAACTCAACCAATGTCAAAATATATAACACAATGATTTGATATACTATTTTACTTTATGAAATATGTGTGTAAAATGACCATAAATGGGTAGTCCCATTCTATACAATGTATCTATACACCATATATAATTAACATATTAATGTATATTTAGGGCAACATGTAATGAAAAAAGAAGTGTAATAATGGGAGTAATAACATTTTCACTTCATCTAATATTTCATAGGAATAATGACATAGAATTTCTTTCGCTAACTTGTGTCTCCCCAAAATACCTGATAATGCATGCAGTAAGTCTGGTGTCTTCTACAGATGACATGAAATCAATGCCCTGTTTCATAATGTCTCGGTTACGTGTGTAACCCTCGTTCCCTGAAGGAGGGAACAGAGACACCACGTTGAAGACCGATGAATGGGAATCCTGGGTATAAATGAGGCATAGGTGCTTGTATCAAATCAGTTTTTTGCTGAGGAGCCGAGTAAGTGAAGCAGGGTACAGAGAACATGGCGGCGGGATGTGGCATCTCCATTCCCTCCTTCAGGGAACGAGGGTTACATACTTAACCGAGATGTTCCCATTCAGTCGGTCACCGACGAATAGGATTCCCTAGCAAAGCGCCATGGCCTCGCCCCCTTCCAGTGCCCTGAAGGCACCAGAAGTCTATCACTGCTGTTCCACATGACCCGTTCAGTGACTTATTGGATAACACTGGGAAAGTGTGCCCTCTAGTAGGAGGGGATGCTGCGGAACCCACATCGTACCCTGAAGGAGTTATGTAGAGTACAACGCTGAAGGGGGACTCTCACAAGGCAAAGACACAGGCTTCTGTTTAGGAGCAACCATAGAAAAATATATGGGATCCCCGCAGGTTCACTCATATAACCCCAGCCCAGTACCGGCTCTCAAGGATTCAGTGGCAAAGGGCCAAATGCCAGATGCTCCGCCACATCCGGCACCGAGGGTGATTGAGGGCTTGACAGAGTTTGCTTCTGGAGAATATAAGCTCCATAGTCAAGCCGGCAAGAGCCAGGGCCTCTCAGTGCTTCTACCCGTTTGAGGTGAGAACACAGGAGGAAACCTGCTCTACACATAGGCTATAGAATCTAGCGAGCTTGTTGCGTGTCGCCCCGCCTGCAGCTTTACAGATGTCTGAGAGTGAGGCACCACATGCCAGCGCCCAGGAGGATGCAACACTTATAGTAGTGTGCTCATACCCTGAGCGGACAGGGCACACCTTGTGCTTGGTAAGCCAAGGTGATGGCATCCACTATCCAGTGGGCCATCCTCTGCTTGTAGGCAGCTTTTCCCTTCTGCTGACCTCCGTGACAGACAAAGAGCTGATCTGAGGTCCTGAAGCTTTGCGTTCTATCCACGTACAGCTGCAGAGCGTGGACGGGATAGAGCAAAGCCAGGGCTGGGTCTGCCTCCTCCGAGGGCAGTGCTTGCAGGTTCACCACCTGGTCCCTGAAGGGAGTGGTAGGAATCTTGAGCACATAGCCGGGTCGGGGGAATCTTGAGCACATTCAGGCCGGGTGACACCCATGTGGTACTGAGACCCCAGCCTGAACTCTAGGCACGATTCACCGACCGAAAGTGCCTGCAGGTGCCCTACCCTCTTGATGGAGGCCAGTGCAGCCAGCAGCAAATTCTTCATAGACAGAATCTTTAGCTCTGCCAACTGCAGAGGCTCGAATGTGGCATTCCGAAGTGCTCTGAGCACCAGAGCAAGATCCCAAGAGGGTACAGAGGGAGGTTACAAATGTCTTCTTGGCGAAAAGAACACCACTCGACGAACAGGTTCCACTTCAAGGCATAAGCCTGTCTCATAGACTTTGCTCGTGCCGAAGTGATGATGTTAACTACCTCTTGGGGTAAGTCAACTTGAACCTCCGAGTCCCGCCCATGGACCAGACATGAAGTTTCCAGAGGATGCCCCGTCTCTGAGTCAGAAGGTCCTTCCTCAGAGGAATCTGCCAGGGATGGGCTGTCACGAGGAGCATTAGCTCTGGGAACCAAGTCAGGTTGGGCCAGTATGGCACCACCAACAGGACCAGCTCCTCGTCCTCCCTGACTTTGCACAGGGTTTGTGTAAGTAGGGTCACTGCGGGAAATGCATATTTGCACAGGCCCCAGGGCCAGCTGTGCGAGAGTGCATACGTGCCGAGTGTTCAGCCAATAAAACCACTGGCACTGGGACATTTCTGCAGAGGCAAACAGGTTGACCTGCGCCTCCCCGAACTGTCTCAGATCAGCTTCTCCCGTTGCATAGCAACGGCCTGTTCCATGGGAGGAACCTGCGTGTAACCCTTTGCAGCTCCACCATCGAGGGTGGTGAAGGAGGAGGAGCCAACAGGTCGGTTTCTGGCAGTAAAAGGTACCATCCATGACCTAGTGAGCTCCTCGTGCACCTCTGGAAAGAAAGGAACCAGGGTGGGGTGCTGAGAACCAACAAGGGCCACGGGACACGAGAACAAAACATTTGGGACATGGTGGAGGATTCCACATGAGCCCGACTGTTTTATAAATTGCCTTTTGCAAAGTTAGGCATTAGTCACTTAACGAAAGACCAGTAATGCTCCATGATGGCTCGTTGGCCTCTGTAATGTTGGTCACAATTCGTCAACTAACTGCAAAATCATGTCATGGGAGTCTGTAAGTACACACAAGTCCAAAAGTCTCTCCACCAGCAAATGTCGCTGCTCTTCTTGTATAATCAATAAATGTAATGCCAATCTCGAAAAAGGCTTTTTGTACTGTGAATTTTTTTTTTTACATTGGATTTCAAAAAGGTTTGAAGTTAGGACACCATTGGGGTTGTCCTAAAGGTAAGACAGCTTTTAGGATTTTTTTTTTGTCGAGTTAAGATGCTTCTGTAATACCCGTTTCCTATCCATAGTTAAGATAAGATTATGCACTTAAGAAATGTCATTCTGTAATAGCTTTTGTCCTAAATGCGGTCCTAACTAAAATTGCCATGGTTACCAAACAGATAAGATAGGATTCTAAAGTTAAAATGTTTCTGTAATACGCCCCCTGGTTGTCGAGAGGACCCCCGAAGGATACAGATGGTGCACACCTCGTGGGTGGCCCACCGTGTTCTGATGGCAGCTCTACTGGCTGCAAAGTGCGGGAGGAGTGAGGGCTCCCTGGGGAAAGCGTACTCACTGTAATCCTCAAATCAACCGCGCTACTGCCAGAAGTAACCCTCTGTGGAGGGTTAGATCTAGGCAGAGGCGTGGTGACTCCACGCCTTGTGAGATGGAGTCTCGACCGCAGCGTCGAGATGGTCATGTTCCCGCAGCGAGAACATGAATCATCCACCAGCGCTATCTCAGTGTGCCCAAACATGAGATACAGCACTGGTGACCATCCCTCGGTGACAGATAACCACCACATCCAGAAACACACAGATAGAATGTCATCTTGAAAAAGACACAAACTCTATCTGTGTACCTTTTTTTTTTTTTTTAGAAGGATGCTGTCCTTGGTGCTGAAGCACGCAGGGGGAATGGTCGTGGCAACACAGCCAGGGAAGTAGTACAGGTTTCAGGACAAGCAATCCACCACTTGGCTCCGAAGCAAAAAGCTGATATGATGTACGCACCTGTGCCTCATTTATACCCAAGCTGTGTGGCATGAGCAGCTGGTGCAATCATTGCATGCCAATATCCATTGAATATCCATGTGTAACTTACGAACGATATTCCTATTCGTTGGTGTCCGACTTGGGAACTAAAAGACATATTTCGATTTAAAACCCCCTAATGTTTTCCTGGGATGTTTATTTATAACAAACCACATGGAAAGTAATCAGATTTAAATTATAATTAAAAAACAAATATCATATATCCATAAGAGTGCTACATTTGATCATACAGTCAATGTCAGTCATATTTAAAGACCAAGGAGAGGGAGTTGCATGGCCCTGAAAGCCCTGAATGAGCACTTTACAGGACATCCAGACTTAAAACTGTGTCATATATGTTGGCTCAGAGAAATATAATGAAAAATTAGAATGTTCTGCACAGAGGACAAAAATCTATGCCTGAGTCTCAGGAGGAAAACTGTTTGGACTTTTAAGCCAGCTATTTTGGCATTTACTTTTAACCAACTGACTATGGACACATTAACTACATGAAAGTGTCAAACAAGATAAAATACCTTGTCTTATTTTTGTACATTGTATTGTTGTGTATTTTTTGTTTTCCTTTTGTTTTAAATTTTTGCAATAGACATGCCACTTGCTTAAATGTGTTGTCTAGTGTAATTACATTATATACAGTGGCCGCAAAATTTATATAGACAGTTAAAACTGTAATATTGTGTGTTTCTTTTCAATTCTCTCTCTTTCCCACGTCCATTCTTTCTCCTGAAGAGGGGTGAGCAGACTGTATCTGGTAAAATCCAGCGTTCCCTCAGTTCGCAGCTGGAGGATGCTTTCTCAGAAATGGACACGCTGGTGAGACTGATTGCACCCCTTTATCTGCCCCCTTCTCACTCTCTACCCCTTGCATTTGGTTTGTAGTAAAACCTCTTTTGTACTCTGTGAGCCTGTGAACCAGTATTCATTGAGATGGTTATGCTCTAGGAACTTAATGAAGTGGAGGTGATAGCAGACGGGACCCCTAGCATCACTTTATCAGTGGCGGAGAGGCCCCGGACCCCACAGAGGAGCAATAGCACTAACATGCCATCTCCCAGGTTGGTATTATACATTAAACCTGCATTTAAAGAGATGATCCCCCCCCCAAAAATGAAAATGTTGATAACCAAACATAATCGGTTCCCATTGACTTTCATTGTATTTTTGTCCATACAATGAAAGTCAAAAGAAACCAAAACTACAGTTGCCAACATTCTTCAGAATATCTCCTTTTGTATTTCATAGAAGAAATAAATTCAAACAGGTTTGGAACAAGACAAAGGTGTGTAAATGAAAACAATTTTAATTTTTGGGTGGACTATCCCTTTCAGGGCTGTTTGCTATGAAGCATGAAATGATTCAAATGTCTCATCCGATAGAGATATTTTTTAACCGGTAACAGACAATACTAATTTGTAATTAGTAAGTGATTTTTATCTTTGGGTTTTATTCCATCAAGCACCAAATAACAAAAGTATATAATAATAAAAAATATATAAATAATAATTTGCGATGGAGACCTTTTATTTCTAAAATATAATTATATATGATATATTGTTATATGTACTGTTACGGCATGATATAAAATGAGTTGTACTGTGAATTGGGGGTAATACCGTCCACTCCTAATGTATGCTATGCACAAACTATGTACGTAGCTCCTTGTTCATTTCGACTCTTGGGCACATATTGAGTGTGTATAGCAAATAAATAAAAGCAGCTGTGAAATTCTCATCAGGCTGGATGGCAGTCATACCCCCAAACAGAGGCGGGGGACCCCTATGAAAGAGAGACAGCTGTCCAAACCACTCAGTGAACGCACCAACAGCTCAGACAGCGAGAGATCACCCGAGCTCAGCCTCACCCCTCAGGTAACAACCTAGTTTTCATGTTTAATGGGGACTTTTCATAGACATAATGATTTTTATATGGTACAAACTATATCTCCTTATATACTCTACCCCTAAACCTACCCAACAGAAAACTTTCTTTCACTTAGTCACTTAGTCACTTAATCACTTAGTATGATTTTATAAGCTGTTTTCCTCATGGGGTCCAAAAAATGTCCCCAGAAGGACAAGGATTTCAGATATTGCCATCTTTGTGGATATTGCCATCTTTGTTACCAGGAACACACACACACACACGCACGCAGAGCTAGCACTTAACAGAGCTCTATCTCACTCTTCTTAAGTTGCTCTGACCGAAGCTCAGCAGAATCAATAAACCCCCAAGGGCTATTTGCTCAGGAAACTGTGTGTTTGTGTGCATGTGAGAGGGCAAAGCGGAGAATATGGTGATTCATTTGGGCCGTGCATGAGGATTAGTGAGCTGGGGGAGTGGGTGTGATGCTAGAGGAGAGAGAGAGAGAGAGAGAGAGAGAGAGAGAGAGAGAGAGAGAGAGAGAGAGAGAGAGAGAGTGGGCGATAATTCTCCTTATGTAACTCTGTACTAGGTCTGGCATGATTCAACACCTGGTTCATATGGCCCTTCACTTTTGTGCAGAGGTGTCAAAACATACTCAAAGGCACTCACACTCACACTGTGATGAAGTGCCATTTTTAATTTTTCCCTGCATGATACATTCCACTTAAACACATATTTTTGCTGCTCACCATCTCTGTTGCTTTTTATCAAATGTTTGTGGGAAACCATGTGGTTTATGAGACCGAAATAGCCGTTTCTGAGTCATCCACAATACGAGAGCTCTTAAAGGTGAAGTGTTTATTTTTTCAATGTAAGTTTTTGGAGTTAATTTTAGGGGGTGCATGCATTTTTGTAATCGCTTTCAAATCTAACCGACTACATGAGAGATATTTAAGAAGGCTAAATAGATTTTTAATTGAACAAAAAAACCCTCAATTGAATTATAAGAATGTTATTTCTGCAGTAACGGTAGTGATCATATATCAACTTGAACAAATACACTACTGTTCAAAAGAAACGTTTTTGAAAGAAGTCTCTTACGCTAACCATTTATTTGATCAAAAATACAGTAAAAACAGTAATATTGTGAGATATTAGTACAATGTGAAGCAACTATTTTCTATTTGAATCTATTTTAAAATGTAGTTTATTCCTGTGTTGGCAAAGCATCATTACTCCAGTCTTGATCCTTCAGAAATCATTCTAATGTGCTGTTTTGCTGATCAAGAAACAATAATAATAATAATAATAATTATTATTATTATTATTACTATTATTATTAATATCATCAATGTTAAAACAGTTATATTTTTGTGGAAACCATTAAAACATTCTCAGGGTTCTTTTGAATAGAATGTTCAAAAGAACAGCATTTATTTGAAATGGAAATCTTTTGTAACAATGTAAATGTATTTATTTGCTGTATTTTTTGATCAATTTAAAGCATCCTTGCTGAATAAGTGTTAATTTAAAGAGACCCAAACTTTTGAACGTGATGTACATTTGCAATGTATAAAATTATTAAAACATTACATAACTGAGGCAAAAATTGTGATAAATATCAGTAAAATATGCCTTGCCAAATGAGCAACTGAACCAAATGAGTCAGTGAATCACTCATTTGCGTTGTTCAAACTGTTTAAACTAACAAATTCAATCAAATGAATCTTTCCAATGCTTATTTCCTCACTTGGATATAAAGCTGACATTACAAATACCTGATATTACATTTTATTCTTTAAAAGCTACATTATTTTGAAAGCAGCTCAGCTGCTGTCACGCTACTGTCATTATGTTGTTAGGTACTCTTTAACACCAGGAAACTGCATCTTACAGTTAAATGCTTAAAATGCTAGTCTGAGAAAATGTTTTCAGTCACACTTCTCTTTGCAGATGCCGAGGAAAATAGTATACGACCAGCTCAACCAGATTCTGCTATCTGACAGCACCCTTCCTGACAGCCTTATCTTGGTGAACGGCAGTGATTGGCAAGGACACGTAAATACCATTCCACTTTACTTCCTGTGTGCCTGTCTGTCTGACCTCCCTGCACAGAACTTAGCCGTTTTCTTGTGTTCAATTGATAACTGCTTTAATCTGAAGTTGAATTTCTGAATATGTTTTATCAGTTTTATCAGTGTTTCAGTGCATATTGATGTTTTTATCCATTTTGAAGTAGAGAAATATGAATCTGTGTGTCTGCAGTATGTGGCCGAGCTGCTGCAGGCCCAAAAGCTGCCGGTGGTCTGCACCTGCTCAGGATCAGAAATCCAGGCCGTCCTTTCCGCCCTGCTCACACGCATACAGAAATTGTGAGTGTAATTGCGGTGGAATCAGTGAGAATAAACACAAATGTGAAACGACATGGTCTGTAGTAATGGCTGGCTGTCAGATCTCATGGTAGTCATGGTTGTCAATATGAATCACATTGTTGATCAAAGATTTTAGCATATAAACAGCATGTGCTTCTACCAGTTCCTGTGTCTGCAGTGTGGCTTTTTATTGTTCTTTCTTTATGCTCACAGCTGCAACTGTAACTCCATCATGCCCAAACCGGTGAAGGTTGTTGCAGTTGGAGGTCAGAGCTACTTAGGAGCCGTTTTGAGATTCTTTGTCTCTCAGCTAGCCAACAAGATGTCTGACTGGCTCAGCCACATGAAGTTTCTTGTGGTGCCTTTAGGTGCATATAGATAACCTCTAAACACAATGATATTGCACACAAAAATGGCAAAAGCTTTCCAAAAAATTGCAGGCTGTATCATGTGAGTGTCTCCACAGGCTCTCACCCTGTGGCCAAACACCTGGGTTCTCTGGACAATCGCTACAGTTCTTCCTTCCTGGACAGCTCATGGAGAGAGTTTTTCAGCCGCCCAGAGCCTCCCCAGACTGGCAAGTAATGCATTTGTCTGCTATGGTTATTTATTTTTCATATTTAATCTCATAGTGGAATGCACCATTTCTCTTTTCGGTGCCCATTGAGATGTTATATTGCAGATTGTCCATTGGATTTTATCTTGTATCTCTTCAGCTTCTTCCTCTGCTGACTTTGTGGATGTGGCTGGAAGAATTCTACAGTACATTAACGGATCTGCAGTTACCCATCAGCTCCCCATTGCTGAGGCCATGCTGACCTGCAAACACATGATGAGGTGATAGAAATCATCACACTCACGTCTTTTCAAATATTTTTTTATTGTATTTTATTTCATTATTTTTTTACTCTTCTAGGCAAGATGAAGATTCCTACCAAAATTTTGTTCCTTTTGTGGGTGTAAGTACATTTTTAGTTAATGTTACACTACCATTCATAAGTTTGTGTGCGGTAATAAAAAAAAAAGAAAAAAAAAGAAGTCTCTTATGCTCACAAGGCTGCGTTTATTTGATCAAAAATAAAATAAAAACTGTAATGTTATGAAATATTATTACAATTTAAAACAACTGTTTTCTATTTTAATATATTTATTATAGTTTATTTTATCAATGTTGAAAAGAGCCGAGTTCTGCTTAAAGTGTTAGTTCACCCAAAAATGACATTTCTGTCATTAATTACTCGCCCTCATGTCGTTCCAAACCCGTAAGACCTTTGTTCATCTTCAGACCACAAATGAAGATATTTTTGATTAATCTGAGAGCTTTCTGACCTCCTATAGACTGCAACGTTATTACCACTTTCAAGGCCCAGAAAGGAAAGTGGTTCAACCTTAATGTTATAAAGTGATGATAATACTTTTAGTGTGCAAAAAACCCCAAAAATAACTAATTTATTCAATGGTTTCTTCTCTTCCGTGTCAGTCTCTGACGCTGAGCACCACGACGCATGTCATGCTGACGCAGGAGCTAGCCAATAGTGAGCTGGCGTACTGATGTAGAACCGGGAAGCACTGCACTGTGTTTAGAACGTGAACAGCATCAAGAGACTGACACACAAGCCGTTATTTTTATTTTTTTATTTTTTTTGCACACAAAAAGTATTCTCATCGCTTCATAAAATTAAGGTTGAACCACTGTAGTCAAATGGACTATTTTAAAGATGTTTTTACAAACCCCATTCCAAAAAAGTTGGGACACTGTACAAATTGTGACTAAGAAAGGAATGCAATAATTTACAAATCGCATAAACTTATATCTTATTCACAGTAGAATATAGATAACATATCAAATGTTGAAAGTGAGACATTTTGAAATGTCATGGCAAATATTGGCTCATTTTGGATTTCATGAGAGCTACACATTCCAAAAAAGTTGGGGCCGGTAGCAATAAGAGGCCGGAAAAGTTAAATGTACATATAAGGAACAGCTGGAGGACCAATTTGCAGCTTATTAGGTCAATTGGCAACATGATTGGGTATAAAAAGAGCCTCTCAGAGTGGCAGTGTCTCTCAGAAGTCAAGATGGGCAGAGGATCACCAATTCCCCCAATGCTGCGGCCAAAAATAGTGGAGCAATATCAGAAAGGAGTTTCTCAGAGAAAAACTGCAAAGAGTTTGAAGTTATCATCATCTACAGTGCATAATATCATCCAAAGATTCAGAGAATCTGGAACAATCTCTGTCTTGTAAGGGTCAACGCCGAAAACCATACTGGATGCCCGTGATCTTCGGGCCCTTAGACGGCACTGCATCACATACAGGAATGCTACTGTAATGGAAATCACAACATGGGCTCAGGAATACTTCCAGAAAACATTGTCAGTGAACACAATCCACCGTGCCATTCGCCGTTGCGGCTAAAACTCTATAGGTCAAAAAAGAAGCCATATCTACACATGATCCAGAAGCGCAGGCATTTTCTCTGGGCCAGGGCTCATTTAAAATGGACTGTGGCAAAGTGGAAAACTGTTCTGTGGTCAGACCAATCAAAATTTGAAGTTCTTTTTGGAAAACGGGGACACCATGTCATCCAGACTAAAGAGGACAAGGACAACCCAAGTTGTTATCAGCGCTCAGTTCAGAAGCCAGCATCTCTGATGGGATGGGGTTGCATGAGTGCGTGTGGCATGGGCAGCTTACACATCTGGAAAGGCACCATCAATGCTGAAAGGTATATCCAAGTTCTAGAACAACATATGCTCCCATCCAGACGTCGTCTCTTTCAGGGAAGACTTTGCATTTTCCAACATGACAATGCCAGACCACATACTGCATCAATTACAACATCATGGCTGCGTAGAAGGAGGATCCGGGTACCGAAATGGCCAGCCTGCAGTCCAGATCTTTCAGACATAGAAAACATTTGGCGCATCATAAAGAGGAAGATGCGACAAAGAAGACCTAAGACAGTTGAGCAACTAGAAGCCTGTATTAGACAAGAATGGGACAACATTCCTATTCCTAAACTTGAGCAACTTGTCTCCTCAGTCCCCAGACGTTTGCAGACTGTTAGAAAAAGAAGAGGGGATGCCACACAGTGGGAAACATGGCCTTGTCCCAACTTTTTTGAGATGTGTTGATGCCATGAAATTTAAAATCAACTTATTTTTCCCTTAAAATGATAATTTTCTCAGTTTAAACATTGGATATGTCATCTATGTTGTATTCTGAATAAAATATTGAAATTTGAGACTTCCACATCATTGCATTCTGTTTTTATTCACAATTTGTACAGTGTACTTTTTTGGAATTGGGTTTGTACTTGAAAGTGGTAATAACGTTGCAGTCTATGGGAGATCAGAGAGCTCTCAGATTTCATCAAAAATATCTTCATTTGTGTTCCGAAGATGAATGAAGGTCTTACGGGTTTGGAACGACATGAGAATGAGGAATTAATGACAGAATTTTCATTTATATTTAATATTTTTTTGTGGAAACAAGATCAAAAGAACAACATTTATTTGAAATAAAATCTTTTATAAAATTATAAATGTTTTTACTTTCACTTTTGATCAATTTAATGCATCCTTGCTGAAGAAAATTTCATTTTCAATGAGATTTATATTTCCTTTTTTTTTTTTTTTTTTTTTTTTTTGCAACAGGTGGTTAAGGTGGGATTGGTAGAGCCCAGCCCAGGATCTTCAGGTTTTTCTTTTTTTCCATCTGTCCACAAAATTCACCAGTAATATTGTATTACCATTAGGGTTGGGAATAAAGAACCAGACAGTGCAACCAATGTAGTTTGAGTCCTCAACGACTGACTCTTATGAGCTGGTTTGTTTTAGTGAATCAAAAACATATCGCCCTTTAGTTGGTTCTTTTTAGTAAACATACAACTTCATATTTATTCATATTACAGAAAGTATTCATATTTCTTTTAGAAATCATCTTGACACTGTAATGAAATTGCATTTTACCATTGTTGTAGGTTTTTTCACAAATGTTTATTTGACTCATTGTAGGTGGAGATTGTGAGGAAGGTTTGGCTTTGAGCTTGGTAGTTCCCTCGACCTCTCCACCTGCTCATGTATCTCCCACTGGGATGATGAGAGATTCTGCAACGCCTCCTCCATCACCATCACTAAGCGGCGGACTGGCTGCTCTAGGGTTTGTGTAAACTGTTGTACAGAAATCTGCACCCTCCCTGCTGTTTCTCACATTGCATAGAATTGCTAGCCTGGTAAATCTGGTCCAATTGATTCTGTTATCTAGGAGCCCCAGCATGTCTCATGGTGTGGATGCAATTGGGCTGCAGGTGGATTACTGGGTGTCTTCAGGGGTTGAGAAGCGCAAAGACGGAGAGCGGAAAGACACTAAGTACACTTTAAAGTGTGCGTTCAGATCCTTGCAGGTTAGCCGACTACCCGGTTTCGGCACCATTGAGCTCCAAACTGGCTCTAACACCATGTCCATGACTGTGGTGACCAAAGAGAAGAACAAGAAAGGTGAGATTGTCCACTAAATTTACATAAAATGCACATTTGTCCTTTTGCTAAAGATCACTGTGTGTTTTCTTGACTCTATACAGTGTTTTCCATCCCTGCAATTTCATTTGACATTTCTGCTCTCTCTCGCCCTCAGCCTCTTTTTTTATTTATTTTTTATTTTTTTTAGCTGAGCTTTTTTTGTTCCTCTCACTGCAGTGCTACTATTGTTGATAGTCTCCTATATTTATCCATATCCACACATACCTATATTTACTCATTACGCCTGTCTTCAGTCCCGACCATCTTCCTAGGGAAGAAGCCGAAAGAGAAAGACACAGAGTCAAAGAGCCAGGTCATTGAAGGCATCACCAGACTCATCTGCTCTGCCAAGAATCAACAAACCAGTCTAAGAGGTACTTGTCAACAGATGTTTTACAGGACGCAAATTAAATGAGCAGTCATACTTGGTTTTTATCGCCCACTGACTTTTGTAATAAAGTGTCTAAGACCGCATTTACCTTACATGTGCAAATGACCCGTTTCCAATATTTATTTATTTTTTTCCTCCAATGTGGCACAGATCGGATATGACCCACAAACGTGTAAGCAAGAAAAAACATATGGATTCCGAAATTCTCAGATCAGTTTCAGGCCATGTTCATGTGTAAATAAATCTGATATGAATCGGACACGTGAAGTTGCGTCTGCCATGTAAGTGGACATATTGGATATTTCCCTGTCAATGCAAGTCGTACGTCGTTGAAAAAGTGGCAGTAGTGAATGGTGTCCACTCCAACCACAATCACATTACCCTTTTTAATACCTAAGCTGCAACAAGGGCTCTCCTTTTTTTCTCTGCCTTAAGAGACCAATGTTTAGCTGAACTTTAAAGATGATGCAGAAAGCAAAAACTTGTATTGTCATTTTGTCTGCATCTATTGCAAATCGCACCCTTTTCAGCCTAAGCTTTGCCAGGTCAGTACGTCTACCTTGAGTTATTTTGCCAAGTGTATAGTGTAAATGCAGACATCGGATATGGGTCAATTTGAAAAGATGTAAGCTGGTCGTCAAAGAAATCAGATATAGTGACCGAATTGGACATCAAGACCTGCAGTGTAAATGCGGCCTTAATGATTTAGATATGTTAGATACCAATAACGTGACTAAAAGATTTCTAGTATCCAAGGATGTTACCAAATATTCCAAATTTGAGGCATTAGTGGTAAGTTTAAGAAGCTGTCACTGGAAAAACCAATTGTGTACATTAGTGTCTGATGTTCATGGCCCTGAAAGTTCTGAGACCATTCACAAAATGTGTATAGTTTGCATTTTCTAATTGAATTTTCAACATATTATCATATTTTATATGATTAAGAAGTTCAATTAAAAATGTACATGAATTTCAGAAATTTGTTTTGTCCTACTCAACAAGAACAATGTCTCACATTTGCTTATTTTAATAGTGACCTATATAATGCAGAATCTTAAATATTTCCTGTTAAGTTTGTTTTAAATGTAAAAATTCTGGGTAAATTCGATTTTAAATCTCTGGGACATTTGGACCCACTGTATGTTAACACTCTTCACTCATGAGATGGACATGTTTCAGTGTCTGTAGATGGGATGGAGTGGAATGATGTGAAGTTCTTCCAGCTGGCGTCTCAGTGGCCCACTCATGTGAAGTACATTCCTGTGGGGCTGTTTGGGTACAACAAACCATCTTCCTAGTGACCTCTCACTTGGGAAAAATTATGGTAACGTTTCTTGATCCTGCTTGTTACAGCCTTCAGATGGAACAGAGGGCTAGTTGTTCTTCTTGAGTGGTCCTGCTTCCTGTACACGACAGATACTTGAGCCAAAGTGGAAGATCTCGAAATTCTCATCAGTGATCGGTGGGTTTATTTGATCTCGTTTTTGAGGGCCAGAGCAGAAAAAGACTTGAGGATGGATCATCAGTGGGTTGAGAATATTATTTATGAACCATTTCTAACAGTTTTGTCTGCTGTGCGATTCATGACGCAATAATATCCCAATATTGTATTGAGTTTATATTTAAATGGTACTTGATGTTAGTGATTTAAAGTCTTCAGATGTATTATTTGTACCTTTTATTGTACAACTTTAATGTATGATTAGTGTTACTTCACCCGAATCTGAATAACTGACATCCAAAGCTTCTCAGACACTATGTAAAGAAAAAAAGAAGCCTTTAAGATACTTTTATTAAAGGATATTTTTGTGTATGTATGAAATATTCTACTGTCCACTTGTATAAAAATATATATTTGCTTATGTGATTTTATCTATATGTATGCAGTAATCAAAGCATGTGCTTACATCAGGGTTTGTCTAAGCTGCTATGGACACCTAATCCATTCCACTGTGGTTTTTGAGTTTAATATCTTTGTTGCTATCAATTTATTAATCTGCCATTACTAAAGGTAATTACTGGCTTTTGTTATGCCTTCCACAACAAATGTAATTATTTGAGATAAGTAATAATAAGGGTAAACATAATATGGTTTATTTTGTTCATTCTAAGTGACCTGAGACTACGTTTGAAAAATGTGAACCATTATTGCCTTTCTAAATCTGTTGTACACAACGTAGTTAGTTTGCACGATGCAGTATATTGATCAGTATGATTGCAGTACACATGTGGTTATTTTGATAACACTCTACATGTGAAAAGTCAGTATTGTATATTTTGGTCTATAAAGCTTTGTGTGGTATTTTGACATTTACAAATAACTGCAGAAGTAATAAATCTAGTAAATGCAACCTCTCTGTTTTAGTTTACTTTTATGAGTTAAAATGGGCCTCCACTAAAGCTCATAATTAAAAAAAAAGTGTAATATAGATTACTTGCCTATTGTACTCAGTTACTGCTTCCAAATTACATGACAAAAAACTGTAGTTAGTAATGTAATCTAGATTACTTGTTTTAGGTAATGTAGGTAATGGTTACTTTTTAGATTACGTTTGACCTTTTATCACATTGATTTTATAAACATGTTTATATAAAAATACAAAGAAAAAATATATATATATTCTGTTCTTTAGTATCAACAACATGAAGTGCATTAAATACTACATTACGTCAGGGTTTCCCAAACTTAAAATCTAAGGGCTTATTTCAAGTACAAACCCGATTCCAAAAAAGTTGGGACACTGTACAAATTGTGAATAAAACAGAATGCAATGATGTGGAAGTTTCAAATTTCAATATTTTATTCAAAAGTTGATTTTAAATTTCATGGCATCAACACATCTAAAAAAAGTTGGGACAAGGCCATGTTTCCCACTGTGTGGCATCCCCTCTTCTTTTTATAACAGTCTGCAAACGTCTGGGGACTGAGGAGACAAGTTGCTCAAGTTTAGGAATAGGAATGTTGTCCCATTCTTGTCTAATACAGGCTTCTAGTTGCTCAACGGTCTTAGGTCTTCTTTGTCGCATCTTTATGATGCGCCAAATGTTTTCTATGTCTGAAAGATCTGGACTGCAGGCTGGCCATTTCAGTACCCGGATCCTTCTTCTACGCAGTCATGATGTTGTAATTGATGCAGTATGTGGTCTGGCATTGTCATGTTGGAAAATGCAAGGTCTTCCCTGAAAGAGATCACGTCTGGATGGGAGCATATGTTCTTCTAGAATTTGGATATACCTTTCAGCATTGATGGTGCCTTTCCAGATGTGTAAGCTGCCCATGCCACACACACTCATGCAACCCCATCCCATCAGAGATGCAGGCTTCTGAACTGAGCACTGATAACAACTTGGGTTGTCCTTGTCCTCTTTAGTCTGGATGACATGGCGTCCCCGTTTTCCAAAAAGAACTTCAAATTTTGATTCGTCTGACCACAGAACAGTTTTCCACTTTGCCACAGTCCATTTTAAATGAGCCTTGGCCCAGAGAAAACGCCTGCGCTTCTGGATCATGTTTAGATATGGCTTCTTTTTTGACCTATAGAGTTTTAGCCGGCAACGGCGAATGGCACGGTAGATTGTGTTCACTGACAATGTTTTCTGGAAGTATTCCTGAGCCCATGTTGTGATTTCCATTACAGTAGCATTCCTGTATGTGATGCAGTGCCGTATAAGGGCCCGAAGATCACGGGCATCCAGTATGGTTTTCCGGCCTTGACCCTTACGCACAGAGATTGTTCCAGATTCTCTGAATCTTTGGGTGATATTATGCACTGCAGATGATGATAACTTGCAATTAACTCTTTGCAATTTATCTCTGAGAAACTCCTTTCTGATATTGCTCCACTATTTTAGGCCGCAGCATTGGGGGAATTGCTGATCCTCTGCCCATCGTGATCCCATCTTGGAATGTGTAGCTCTCATGAAATCCAAAATGAGCCAATATTTGGCATGCCATTTCAAAATGTCTCACTTTCAACATTTGATATGTTATCTATATTGTATTGTGAATAAGATATAAATTTATGAGATTTGTAAATTATTGCATTCTTTTTTTAGTCACAATTTGTACAGTGTCCCAACTTTTTTGGAATCGAGTTTGTAAATATATTAGGGCAAAGAGAAATTTTTAAATATAACAAAGAAGTAGAATCAATGATTTATGAATAATTTGCCACCATCAGTGTGTGAGAATAACATGTATTTAATAGAAAAGTAACTGTAGTCTGATTACAAGTATTTTAAGTACTTCATTTTTGGAATCTGATTACGTAATCCAGATTACATGTAATCATTAACTACCCAGCACACTGGCAGTGACACTGGAGTAATGGAGTGATCTATCTGGTTCAAATTGTATAAATTTTTCAGAATATTACTGTATTTTTGATCAAATATATGCAAACTTCTTTCAAAAAAAAAAAAAAACTTACGAAATATTGTGTATATAGAGAAAGGGGGTCATCCAAAGGGATCATCATATTTGTAGGTATGTATGAAAACCCCTGATTTAGCAGCTGCTTTCTTATTCAACACTACAGGGACATGTAAACTATTCACTGTGTGTGGTTACGGGGGATACGCAGCGATAGAGGGAGGGCAGGAGATAAAGGGAGAGGGAACGAGAACTGCCCCCCTTTGATGCCCAATAACCAAGTTATGCCTGTCCAGTCAGTCCAAACACACGGACCTGTATGGAGGAAAGTGCACATGTATCTTCTCAGAGATGGGCTGTACGGGATGGAGACTGCTCTGGCTGGCCTGCTTGGTGTCCACTTTTCTTCAATATGGTGCGTGTTTGATTTTGTTGCTAACATTAGGCTGTTAAATATGATCAGGAAAAATTGTGCCTTGTGACTTGGGGAGAAGAACATTTACAGAACTGAAGATAACTGTTGCCCGATAACTTGATTTTAGGCAGGGTTTAACATACTGTGACATACCATAACAAGTATCTCAATGTTTTTCATATTACAAACCCTTTTGAAATCAGTTCAATAGATATTAAATGTTTGAGGTATAAAAAAACTGCAACAAAGATCACAGTGATATTTTTTTTATAATTTAGTATTTTATGTGTAATGTTACAATAGGTGAAGTATTTTTAATTTGGGTCAGTTTTTTTTAAAGAAGAATTGAACCCCGTTGTTCTCTCAGTTGGTGTATTTGTCCTTGCCAAGGCTGTCAGCTGTAATTAAGGCTTTATAGTCACTTTGCATTCCCATACACACGCACACACAAAGGCCTGGGGGTGGCAGAGCGGTGGGGGTGGGAATCATCATTATAGTAATGAGACAACCATTGAGATGGAAGGAGAGAGGTTGAGAGCTACACAACACAACTGTAGAATAAATGGGTCGCTAGTGATTAATCGCTGCCAATTGTTTGCAATGGGAAAAACGGCCACAAATGATCCAGCTTGACTGTTTCCCTCCAACCTCTCCAGGTGCAGTCCGGGTGACCGTGAGGGAATCTGGTTTGGAGGTTGTGCAGGGAGATTCTGTCACACTGCCCTGTTCGTTCTTCACCATGATGCCCTTGTTCAGACTCAGCATCATCTGGACTCTGACCCCAGTCTCCGACCCTGACTCCCCCACACAGGTGTCACCTATATACAACGATCATCTAATAGACCTAAAGGCCCATTCACACCAAGAAAGATAACAATAACTATAACCAAGTTCTAAAAATCACTCTAAGAGACCAGTAGAATGCAAGTAATGATAAAGACGTATTTGAATTGATTTTTCATAGCGATTTTTTAAATTTTTTTTTTAATTTTTATGAACAATTAAAACCCAGTGATAGGCAATCAAAATCCATCCAACTTTGAAGCATGTAAATGAACATAACCTAGAATAAAAAGTGTTATTGTCCGATGGTCTGGATGCTAATATACAGTGCATCTGGAAAGTATTCACAACGCTACACTTTTTCCACATTTTGTTGTTACAGCCTTATTCCAAAATGGATTCAATTCAATATTTTCCTCAGTTCTACAAACAACACTCCATAATGACAATGTGAAAAAAATTTGTTTGAAATCTTTGCAAATTTATAAATATTTTTAATTTTTTTAAGTATTCACAGCCTTTGCTCAGTACTTTGTTGAAGCACCTTTGGCACCACTTACAGCCTCAAGTCTTTCTGAGTGTAATACGACAAGCTTGGCACACCTATTTTTGGGCAGTTTCTCCCATTCTTCTTTTTTCAAGGACCTCTCAAGCTCCATCATGTTGGATGGGGAGCATCAGTGCACAGCCATTTTCAGATCTCTCCAGAGATATTCAATCGTGTTTCAAGTCAGGGCTCTGGCTAAGCCACTCAAGGACATTCACAGAGTTGTCCCATAGCCACTCCTTTGTTATCTTGGCTGTGTGCTTAAGGTCACTGTCCTGTTGGAAGAGGAACCTTCACCCCAGTCTGAGGTCCAGAGCGCTCTGGTGCAGGTTTTCATCAAGGATGTCTCTGTACATTGCTGCATTCATCTTTCCCTCGATCCTGACTAGTCTCCCAGTCCTTGCTGCTGAAAAACATCCCCACAGCATGATGCTGCCACCACCATGCTTCACTGTAGGGATGGTATTGGCCAGGTAATGAGCAGTGCCTGGTTTCCTCCAGACATGACGCTTGCCATTCAGGCCAAAGAGTTCAATCTTCATTTCATCAGACGAGAGAATTTTGTTTCTTATGGTCTGAGAGTCCTTCAGGTGCCATTGCTCAGTTTGGCTGGGCGGCCAGCTCTAGGAAGAGTCCTGGTGGTTCCAAACTTCTTCCATTTACGGATGATGGAGGCGACTGTGCTCATTGGGGCCTTCAATGCTGCATACATGTTTCTGTCCCCTTCCCCAGATCTGTGCCTCGATACAATCCTGTCTCGGAGGTCTAGACAATTCCTTGGACTTCATGGCTTGGTTTGTGCTCTGACATGCACGGTTAACTGAGGGACCTTATATAGACAGGTGTGTGCCTTTCAAAATCATGTGCAATCAACTGAATTTACCACAGGTGGACTCCAATCAAGTTGTAGAAACATCTCAAGGATGATCAGTGGAAACAGGATGCACCTGAGCTGTCATGGCAAAGACTGTGAATATATACATGATTTTTTTTTTTTTTTTTTTTTTTTTTTCAAACTAAATTCTTTCACGTCATTATGGGGTATTGATTGTAGAATTTTGAGGAAAATAATGAATTGATCCATTTTGGAATAAGGCTGTAACATAACAAAGTGTGGAAAAAGTGAAGCGCTGTGAAATACTTTGCGGATGTACTGTAGTTATTGTTATAGGTTGCGTCTGAAATGGCATTCTCTCGAAGTACTTATTTTGAATGTAATTACATTGCAACCATCAAAAGTATGTTCTGTGTAGTATGAATGTGTGTAGTATCAATGTAATCTGGGTGTACTACATTTGCCATGTTGTCACTGTTGTGTGACTTACCCACTGTCAGTTGCATAGCTCCATTGCCATTCATAAATCCTCTCCCATGGCCTCATGGGATAGTAAAGTGTCCATTGGACGTGCACATCAGAATCTTGCCGAAAGTAGTACACCATCCTGACACTTTTCACCCTACTGTTTTATGGATAGCGTGAAGTTGGAAATGTTGTTTTTCAACTAGGTGGGACGAATGCGATTTCAGATACAGACAAAGCTTGTTGTTGGTGCGAATGGCTTTTAGTCAGGACAGATGCGATATTGAAATGAAGATTAAAAGGAGGCTGTGAGGGTTAGGGTTCATCAATCAGGTCCCTAGTTCAGTATTCAGGGCCACTGACCAGTGACAGTGAGTCAGTCATTTTATGTAATGTCTCAATCGCAAAATCCTACTGGAACATTCACTCCCTAAAAATTCCACAAAGTATGCCAATTGGGATGACCTTATGTTCTCTTAATCGGGAATTCTAAAGTGCTAGATGGGTAGCCTAGAAAACATAAAGATAAAATGTATAATTAAAATTTGTTTCGTTAAACAGAAATAATGTCAGAAAGATATCAGTCCTGCTCATTTTAAAGTGATTTATTTCAATTGTATGATTAATAGTTTTATATCAGTTCACAAACCCCTTGAAGTTCCCAAACCCTTTGGAAAACCCTGGTTTGCACAATATATTGATTAACAAGCTAACGAGACAATTCAAATGTTTAAATAGTCTTTACAATGGCAACTTAGCACAGTATAAAGGTCCTAGATCATATGTAATTTTAGAAAACTCTAACAGTTTTATGACATTTTTGTCCACTGAAAGTGTTTGGAAATATGTTTAATCAACCAATCAACCATTGGCACTCCTACATTCCATTGAACACACTGTAGGGGAGAGCGGGGCACAACCTAACGCTTTTTGACCCTCTCAGTTTGTGTAAATCCTCTTGGGGTTCAGAGTATTTAATTTTTCCCCCACATTAATTTCTCACATGTCTAGTACATTTATGTGGTTTTGTTTCATTAATACAGTGTATACTTTTTTCTTGATTTACCCCGAAAGAATGGAAGTGAACTGTGACAACATGCCCCATAGGTGGGGTACATTGTAACATGTGAGGGGCGCATTGTAACATCACCAAATGACAGCTTAAAATGTTACCTGATATAATCAAAAAATATCCAAGACAAACTACAATATTTTGTCAATAAAATACAATTATTAATTTTTTAAAAATAAAATAATGCCATTTTTTTAAATAATTTAAAATGTACTCATTTTTGAGTTTGACAACAAACACGTCACTAAATTCAGCTATACAGCATAGTTCAAAACATAATGATAATGAATCATTTCTGAACATGACTCTCAGTCATTATTCACCCTTTTCTCATGGTTTCTCAAAAGAATTCATAAAAGTATAGAATAGAATAGCATATTTCTAACAGGGGCTCATTGTAACGCAGTGTTCCAACGCACCCCACCTCCGTAACTGGGATTTAAACCGCGGCTCGTGTCTTCTGCTGTTAGATCAGCATTAAAGAACCATCTCAACTGTTAAATAACAGATATAAGATTACAATAATATCAGATGTGTCTTATTTTAAATAAACACAAAAAACAGAGATGAAAAATAAACTTAAGACATTTACTTTTGCTATGGTTTAATAAATGCTCAGTCATATCTTCCAAAGATTTCTTAATTTTGGCGTAATTTTTTCTCTAAATAGTGTTGATATGGCAACTAGTAAATACACCAAGTTTCATCATCCTGGCATGTGTGGAAAGTGTTAAACCATGTGTTACAACTAACCCTGCGTTAGGTTGTGCCACGCGCTCCCCTACTTCTATCCCTCACAGGCTTGTTTTCATTCCCTTCAAAAAATGAAATATGGTGCTAGCTAGTTTGACTAAGATCTACATCTCTCTCGTTGCGCAGGTGATCGTGTATGATCACGGGCAGGTGATTGAAAGCCCTTCATTCATGGGCAGGGTGGGCTTTGCTGGCATGCCCTGGAGCGCAGACATCATCTTGAATTCCACACGCGTGTCTGACGCTGGAGTCTATCGCTGTGTGGTCAGCAACCCACCTGAGACGGGAGACCCTGGCATAGGAGAGCTCAGCCTCACTGTTCTGGGTATCATACATCACACAGCATCTTTTTTTTTTGTGCTCTTGTATATGTTAATTCACAATTTGGCGTGTTTACAAGGCGGACATCTAAAACCGTTCAGCTGCGCACAATTTCTAGATCATTTGCGTTTCAGAGTTTACATATGGAAGTGAGACGTATGCACGTTTTTTGTGTTCATGTTCCTTCTCTGAATTGCACGTAGGCCTACACACATCTGAGGAATCATTGTAAGATTGTAGGATCAAATGCAGGAGAGTTTCTATGTAACATTTTATACATGAGTCCCCATGTTCCAACATTACTTTAAGCATATTAGTTTTTGCCAGTATTCTGACATGATTCCGTCCAGATCATGCTGCTACACTTTACACAATAAATGGAACTCTTGTAATTCAGGTTTCATAACTCTTTCTGTGTGTGCAGCACCCCCATCTCTTCCTGCGTGTCTATGGGAAGGAGATACAGATGCTGGGGGCAATGTAAGACTGTCCTGTGTGGTGGTGGAGGGCTTCCCCACTCCACAGGTGATCTGGGAGAAGCTAGAACCAGACAAGACAACACTGCCAGTGAACATGGATGGTATAAAAAAAAAAATAAAAAAAACTTTATAGGGAGGCTGGGGATGGCTGTAACATTTTTGACCTTTCTGTCTATATCTTAGAGTACTTCTAAGCCAGTGTGTTCAAAATGTGATTCAAACTAGTTAAAAGTGTCTGCTATTAAATGAGATAATGCATGGTTTAGTTTCAGACACGAGGAGTGAAATGTTACAATTCACCCCATAGTCTGGGTTAGTTGTAACATACCCTGGGGTGAGATGTAACATTAGGATATCCACCGGGGTGATATGTAACAATGAAATAAGGTTTATGACCAAAAAAAAAAAAAAAAAAAAAAAAAAAAATTTAAAGCTTTTTATTCAACACTGACTGACAATATAGTTATACAGTCTATAATATATACAGTCATCTCAGTCATAGTAATTGACCATAATAAATTGAATTTGTGTGTAAGCGTGTTTGTTACTGTCAGTCATAGTACTGACCATAGTAAAATATTGAAAGTGTGTGTGTAAGTTGGTTACTCTGTCATATTGGCCATATTAAAATTTAAATTGAAAACACTTGAACATGGTGTTTGTGTAAGCACTGTCTGTGTGTGTGTGTGTGTGTGTTTTTCTTGGGGTAGGTTGTAACGTTTCATTATTGTTACAACTAACCCAGAGTCATGTAGCCATGACCTAGCTCACCTTACAGCTAACAGCTAAAAACATTAGCACCAACAACTTGCATGAAAAATATCTACACAGACACACAATAAACAATTTAAATTTGATGAGTTTAACTACAACGCAGAAATTCTGTAAAAAAAAAAAAAAAGTTACTTTCTTACCTCAAAATAGTTTTTTTCACTAACATCTATGTCTGCCACACAGCTCTGCATTATCACATGTGGAATAAGGACTAAACTGAGCATCTGCAAAGTGAATCGGGTGATTTGTAACTAGTTTCTGATTGGACTTGTTACAACTGACCCATGTTACAACCATCCCCGGTCTCCCCCTACAGGTTTTCATCAAAAACATCAGACATGCAGAAACAATTCTACACCCTTATGTGTTGCAGGCACCATGACGGGTTCTGTGTACATTGCCAATGTGTCTGCGCAAACCTCTGGCCTTTACCGCTGCTCAGTGACCAACCCGCTGGGAACTCAGCACTGCTACATTAACCTGTCTGTGTACACACGTAAGTCTTTCTGCACGCTTTCTTATTCATTGTGATTGCACAGACACGACCAGACGTCTTCAAAACTTCTTTTGTGTTCTATGGAAGGGCAAAAGTCAAACAGGTTTGGAACGATATGCGGGTGAGCAACTGATAACAGATTTTCTTTTTTTTTGTGACCCTATAGCTCCAGATAATTCCCCAGGCATCCTGCAGGGGGTGCTGTTGAGTCTGTCTATGGCCCTGCTCTTGCTGGCTCTGATGGTGCTGGTGCTGTGGCTCCACCGTTCGGCACGGGAGAGCAAATGGAGGATCCGCCATGAGGAAGATGAGTGCTATAATGAGATCAAATATACACCCTATCTCATTAAACGCTCCTTTGTCTAAGACAAAGACAGGAAGTCAGAGCTGGATCGACTCTCTGCACTAATCACAATGTAAAAGCAAATATCATACTTCACCTGACAAAAATCAGGTAGTTTTTAAAGCCAGTGGCTTTAAAGTACTTAAAGGGATAGTTCACCCAGAAATGAAAATGACCCCATGATTTACTCACCCTCAAGCCATCCCAGGTGTATATGACGAATAAAATCAGTTATATTAAACAATACCCTAGCATTATAATGACAGCCCAAAATCCTGGCTTCAAATTTTGGGCTGCCATTTATAATGCTTGGATTAGCTAGGGTATTGTTTAATATAACTCTGATTTTATTCGTCATATACACCTGGGATGGCTTGAGGGTGAGTAAACCAGGGGCTAATTTTCATTTCTGGGTGAACTATCCCTTTAAATGCTTAATTGCATTACAATTGTCTTAAAAAGACCCAAAAATAAATCGTTCTCCCCCCTGTGGAAATCAACAGCATGCCACAGATGTTGTGAAATAGATCTTAATTTGTATTTAACCCAATAAATTACTATACAGGCTACTTTTTAAGCTGCACGTAGTCTCAAGACAATCAAGTTAAACCAATGCAAGTTCTGAGTTCATTCTTTTCATACTGTAACATACATGGGTTAAAGATTATTGCATTTTGCTTTTGGAATTAACCCTCCAATTTAACTACAATAAAATGTAGATACATGCACTTTTAGTTTGTTCTGAGCAAATCCTCTTCCATGATTCCTTTTAATGTGTACACACACACACAGGCTATATATTTCTGAAGGATCATCTGACACTGAAGACTGCAGTAATGTCTACTAAAAAAAATCAGCTTTGCCAGCACAAGAATAAATTACATTTTTAAATGTATTAAAGTGTTAGTTCACCCAAAAATGAAAATTCTGTCATTAATTCCTCATTCTCATGTCGTTCCAAAGCCGTAAGACCTTCGTTCATCTTCAGAACACAAATGAAGATATTTTGGATGAAATACGAGAGCTCTCGGACCCTCTATTAGACTATTAATGAACACTATCAAGGTCCAGAAAGGAAGTAAGGAGATCTTTAAAATAAGTAAAAACAAACAAAAATAATGACTTTATTCAACAATTTCGTTCTGCTCTGTGCCAGTCTCCTATGCTTTTTACATTGTAAATACAGTAGAGCTCCCGCACATGCGTCTTGGTGCTCACGTGAACCGCATCAGCTGCTGCAGATCTCGAGAGCACTGCACTATTTCTTAAGTTTATTTTTCATCTCTGTTTTTTGTGTTCATTTAAAATAAGACACATCTGATATTATTGTAATCTTATATCTGTTATTTAACAGTTGAGATGGTTCTTTAATGCTGATCTAACAGCAGAAGACACGAGCCGCGGTTTAAATCCCAGTTACGGAGGTGGGGTGCGTTGGAACACTGCGTTACAATGAGCCCCTGTTAGAAATATGCTATTCTATTCTATACTTTTATGAATTCTTTTGAGAAACCATGAGAAAAGGGTGAATAATGACTGAGAGTCATGTTCAGAAATGATTCATTATCATTATGTTTTGAACTATGCTGTATAGCTGAATTTAGTGACGTGTTTGTTGTCAAACTCAAAAATGAGTACATTTTAAATTATTTAAAAAAAATGGCATTATTTTATTTTTAAAAAATTAATAATTGTATTTTATTGACAAAATATTGTAGTTTGTCTTGGATATTTTTTTGATTATATCAGGTAACATTTTAAGCTGTCATTTGGTGATGTTACAATGCGCCCCTCACATGTTACAATGTACCCCACCTATGGGGCATGTTGTCACAGTTCACTTCCATTCTTTTGGGGTAAAGCAAGAAAAAAGTATACACTGTATTAATGAAACAAAACCACATAAATGTACTAGACATGTGAGAAATTAATGTGGGGAAAAATAAATACTCTGAACCCCAAGAGGATTTACACAAACTGAGAGGGTCAAAAAGCGTTAGGTTGTGCCCCGCTCTCCCCTACGCTCGATTCTGCAGCCCCACCCACCGACTCGTGCAAAAAATGAAACAAAAATAACATGGGCCTTCATAGAGCTAAACGGATGGCGCTACGGAGCACTAAGCATGCCGAAGATAGCAAGATATTTTGCTTTACTGTTTGTGGAAGAACACAGACGCTACAAAAGCTTCATTCGGATTCCAATATTATGATTATTAATGTCTGACTGCAGTGAAGCTTGTGCACGTGCGTTAGTGATGCACGGTTCGGTTATATCCACCAAACGGGCCGGCCAAATAATAAAAAAATAACATTCCAATTAATTGCGGCTGGCTGAGAGATAAATCATTGTGTTTGTTTGATAAAGACATTTTGTGAGCCCTGTGGGCAAATCATCATTCCGGGTTGCCATTTCCCACACGCTTTCAAAATTTCTCACGTGTACTCACGGGGGAGATGGAGCTCATTATAATATGCAAAACTTAGCCAATCATAGCAGTGAGCATTTACTGCCAAGTCTTCAGTGCCCATAAAAACAGAGCATTCCATGAGAGAGGCTCAAAACCAGGGTAGAAATAGCCTATTACTTATTCATTATGATGTTTTTGAATGTAAAAAACACAAACATAAGTTGACCTCAGACAACAGTATAAAAAAAAAATAAAAAGCCAGTTCACGACCCCTTTAAATATTAAGTATCAAAGCATGGTTGAACCACTGTAGTCACATGGACTATTTTAATAATGTCTTTACTACCTGGCCCTTGAAGTGTTAATTAAATGGCTGTCTATGGAGGGGTCTGAGGTTGAAGGTCTTGCAGATTGGAATGACACATGGGTGAGTAATAAATGACAAATTTCATTTTTGGGTGAACTATGCCTCTAAAATAGAAATCCTTATTTTAATCTCTCACGATCTCTAAATAAATAAATGTATTTATCAAAATAAATGATAAATGTGAGAAAAATAACTGACCATGAACATTTAAATAGTAGTAATATACATGTACACAGAGGCAATTTATTAAATTGCTACAATTCATAAGTTAAAATGAACTAAATGGCTAATTGTTGAAATTACTCACTTGCAACGCTATTGATCCAAATCAGTATCAACATGACTTTAATTCCTATATATCTGATTCCTGACAAGCCTACTGCGTTTTGAATTATGGGTGACACTTCCGGTTTGGGGAACTTCCATTCAAAAAGACTAAAACAAACCATTTAGAATCATCAGGTTGCACAACAAAAAAAAGCTTATGTCAATTTTCCTTCATATTTTATTTTCAGACATCATGAGAATAACGTAACGCTTGATATTTTAACGTGACATGTTATAACAAGAATATATATGGCAAGAGCATATATATCCTTTTCAGTCACTGCATTCTTTTTCTCATGATTATTTTATATATTTTATTTGTATTCCAGTATGAAAAAGGACAACACATAGCCTACCGCACATGTGGTCTGTTCTCCCAATTTAATTTACGATAAATTCCATTAACAACATAAAAATGAACCTCTCATCCCTTTAATGATCGATAGTTGAAGGGTGAGTAGAACAATGTCTTCTCATTGTACCCAGTATATTACAAAAAGGTATCGTGTTCATAGAGCATTTCACTGATTGTTTACAGCTTAACGGAAGTTACACCCATAATTCGCGCAAAGCATCATGGGCGTAGGAATAAGGTGGATATAGTTTGTGAATTGATTTTACCACCTTAAATCTTGACAATTCAATTCATACTGGGGTGAAAAAGACCAAAGACATGAACAAAATGACTGTTTTACAAAGAATAACACAAAAAAAGCTTTAATTTAAATAGGGGAAAAAGGAAGAAAAAAAAAAATTCACAAACTGTACATAACTTAGAATATTGAAGAACAGTTTTTAAATAAAACAACCCCCAATAACTAAAAAAAGCAGGATGGTGTACTATTTTACAATAGTTGTGCAAAAGCAGTATTAACTGATTCGATTCCCCAGACTTCATGATTCTATGTCGAGAGAGAGTCAGACCCCTCCGCAAGCACAGATACACCGAAGCGTGACTCTCCTAAGACTCAAAGTAGTGTCCTCCATTGAAAAATAACCAGAAATCCAATAATAATAAAATAGATTTATATATATTTTTAAATATATTTATATACAAAACATGCTGTACATATATGGCAGAGATTGGTTAGATCCCTTTTAAATCACTGACACCCAAGACTATCCAGTAACTTGTGCTTTCTCCCAGTAAGAGAAGTACTCCCTGTTGCTTTGGAAAAGATGAGAGTAATGGTCCTGATGGGAAGAGAGAAAGAGGTCGAAACGCTCGATAGCTTTTGAAGCCCATCACAAGCCGTAAACGAGCCAAGTTGGCTTGGCAGACTACATGAGAGACTTGAGATGGCCTAGAGAGCGTGTTTGGTGGTGACTGGGAACAGACTAGGCTGCACGGTCCGCAGAGAGATTTAGTGTTCAAACAACTTGTGATATGGTCTGTGATGTGTGGAGAGACTATATACTTTCAGTGTTATTAAACCTATTAACGATCGGTGGTTTAAGTGAGTATGAATAAGTGAGCATGATCAAATCGCTGTGAACTGCCTCTACTGGCACTAAACGAAGCTAGAGACTCAAAATCGCATCAAAACGTGATGTTGATTGAACAGAATCGCCTGTTTAGAATGAGTCAGCATTGTAAAATGAACGGGGCCGCTCAGTAGAAAAACACTTTGATTGTTATTTTGCATGAAACCGCATTACTCTGAGGAACCAGTGTAAAATCTCCAGTAAAAATCCTTCTCTTCCACTTGAAACCCAGTCAAATCGTAAGGCACCATTTTCTCATGGAGGCCCCCACGCGCCGACTCTCAAACCACATCCGTCAACGCAAAGCTTTTTTTCTGAGCACAGCTCAGCCACGTCAATCATTTTAAGCTAGGAAATTGTATGGCGAAGAAGCACTGAATGGCTTTCTGAATCTGAAAACCACTTTAAACAGCTCACCGGATATTTCAAGCTCCTTTACATCAACACGCCACAGCTATTCCAGGCTGATGTCAGTGGTGTATTGTTTGAGCATTTGATATGTTTGTTGTTGTAGAGGCAGTGAGTGCCCTGCTTTCCACAGCAGGCAGTCTGAGCTTTGTTCGCCCAACAGCAGATATATATAAATGACATCTACATTTCCAGTTGTTTTACACACAGGGAATTCGCTAGTCACAATCAGGTGGGTTCAAGAATGAGGGGAAAGCTTACAGTTCACTCATGTCCAGCTAGTATGAGCACAAACAACAACAAAAAACAGCCACTCCATCAATCTTCATTTGAGATCAGCAATCAAATATATCTGTCTTTAGAATCGGTACATCTTTGTCCCTCCCCCTCCAAGTTCTTCCAACTAAAACGCTGGAGTTTAGAAGTCGAAGCAGTAGTTTGGTTAGTTCTATTAGTAGTAGAGGGGGTGGTGCAGTAGCAGTAGTATTGCGGAGAGGGAGGCGCTTGCAGTAGCAGGAAAAAGCCCGACGGGAGGCCATGAAGCCCTCACATGCTCTGGCCCACTACATCACCAGAGCCCATTCGGTTGGCAGCAGTTTAGGAATTAAGAAGGTAGTCTAATTTCCTGTGGGATGTGTAAAGAAAAAGAAAGTAGGTCGGAAAAACGACAGCGACAACCAGACTGATGACTTCAACTTCACCCCCAAAACTCAGGGCCCTCCATCCTCACCTGAGCTGGCTGTAAACTATGTAGGGAGCACCAGGTGCTGAGGGAAGTGCACATGTGAGCGAGTACATGTGTGTATTCAAGTCTTATCCCTGAAGCTTGCTGAACAACGGTTGTGGTTGTGTCATTAAAGAGCGTGAGCACATGACATGCAGCTGTCTGATGGGCCGCCGACGTGATCGAATGTCTTTTCTGGAATGTGTGAGCTATATAAATGATAGCTCCGCGAGAGGGAATTCAAAATCGAGTCCTTTGGTCTTGAAAGGACAGTGGCTGATGTGGTAGAAAGCTCTGTGCTTTGATCGGAGGGAGATTAAAAATAAAAATCCTGCACAATACAGCTGACGCACAGCGTTTGAGGATGTTTGGCAATGGACTGGATGTGTGAGGGTAAAAACAAGCTTGAGTAGAAGTTTAAGGCTGCTACAGAGACGAGGAGAGTTCCCTTTTTGTTACTGCTGGTGGTACAGGTCACAGATTTGCTTTGATTAAAATGACCTGAACCTCCTTTTGTAAGAAGGAAAAAAAGAAAATCCCTTAAGATTGCACTGACTGCCCACTTTTTTTTGGCTTATTGGCCTGGAAGCCAAAAGTGTAGCCAAAGCTTAGGAGAGCTCAGTCCAGAGTTCATTACTTTCACGGCACTCATCTAATGTGCTTCCGTATCTGGTGATGTGCAAGTATACTTGCGAGAAACATCCTAATATATGCAGATCTGACTGAAGACGCTTTAATTCCTCCCAGCTCTCTCTCTCTTGATGGTGAGGATGACCATGAGCTAGTCTGATCCAAGCTGTACCTGTCGTGCAGTGAAGGCTCAGCGGAGGTGCTCAAGTAAAGGCAGTTCTGTAGACTCGTCCCGTACACTGGGCAGGTCTGATGTAAGGGGCGTGGTCTCAGAGGGTACAACTGTGCCCACTGGATCCAGTGTTGGGCTGACATCAGTGGGCAGCACAGGAAGGGGAGTTTGTGAAGGCTGAAGAAATAAAAAAAAAAAAAGTTAATTTTTATATATACACTAAAAGTTTCAGGTTGGAAAAAATGTGAAAAGTTCCTTACGCTCACCAAGGCTGCATTTATTTGATTAGAAATTCAGTACAACAGTAATGAGAGATGGACTGATAATTTTTTTCATTGTCAGATTTCATTTGAAATTAACAATCCAAACTTAATTTTTTTTTCTTATTGCTTTCCATTAATCATTCCATTCATGGTTTCATTTCCCATTGTAAGGGGCTGATAATGGCCGCTCTTTGGAATGTAATACAAATGTGTCAGTCGTTGCCTTGATGCAAGAGTTTACAGACGATATGAGATGTAGCAACCACATTGAATTTTATTATTAACTTGGCCAGCTACAGTTAGCCAACCATGCTGATAATTCTGGGAAGAGAACGTTTTGTAATTGTGCCATGCCAAACCAAGCTCAAGTAGAAATTCCTTACTGCTCAAAAGGCATCTTTACATGTCTTTAATGTCTCCGTGTCTGCTCAAAATTCTGTGTAAAGACGCAAAGCCAGATAAAAAGATTTAAAATATGCCGGGTCTGACCCACCTCAGCACCTAGTTTCAAAGGTGTCTTGGATACTGTTGTCATAACCGAAAGCATGCCCTTCAGCTCAGGCGGCATGAGACTCAAGGAACGGGAGACAAAACATATAGGCTTAGCTCCATTTTGTTTTAGGGCATATTAAAAAAATGCCTACCAACAAGGGACAGTGAAGTAAAATAGCCCTGTACTCACATTGTGAAGCAAATCACTGTTTGTAATCTTCCTTTGAAGAGATTGGCAGATCAACACTCTCAGATACAGTAAGCGCATTGCTATATTACATTCCAAAAATCATCTTGAGGACTATATTTCACAACGGTCTGTTGACATCTACCTGTCCTGCCTGAAACGCTAACGCTAGCATCATTGTTCATTTGTTGTGCCTGCTCCAAAGTGACTTTTTGACCTTTTAATCCTTGCAGTGATCTACCTGGTGTAATTCATAATTTCTTTTGTAGCGTTTGTTCCAGCTGGAACAATTTTAAGAAATAGAAAATAACTATCAGTACCACAGCAACTATGACAAACACCAAAGCGTGAGATATAGCACGCAGAAGAAATTAATTTAAATTTTTATTTTTATTTCAAATTAAACACTATAGTTTTTAAAAAAAGTGTTACAAAATAAAGTGAAAATAGTAACGTTCAAAAGCACTGTTTTCCAAAATTTGAATTCCTGCGTAAATGCACGGTTTCATGATTTTATGCCACTTAAGATTTGGTTTCTGTGCCGCTTTTTCCCATTAAATGACCCTGTGCCGCCACGGTTTCATAATGAACCGAAAATGTAAAGCATAGCCCAAAATAAAAGGTCTCTAATGTTGTATTATGTATTTATGCCAGCAAAAGACAATGATTTTGCTCATTGGTGATTTGCTCACGGTGATTTTGGAGGTAATGCTCATTGGTTCACCCAACCAGATACATCAATGGGTCAACAATGGGTCTTTAACTTTAAGTGTGGATCGCTCTACACTGGAATTTCAAACAAAATTAAGAAATTTAGGGGTGATATTTGATGCACATTTAACATTTGTTCCCCATGTTCAGAACACTGTAAAGACATCATTCTTTCATCTAATAAACATTGCCAAATTGCGTCCTATGCTACTTTTAAAAGGTGCTATAGAAAATAAAGTTCATAATTATTATTTTTTAATGAATTTTTTGTTTAATTAAGGGAGTCTGTTTGTGCTGCACGCACTTTGCTCACACGATCAGCTGGTGATCTGGTGTTTTCTCCAAAATAAAAGCTCAAGGGTTTACCTCTTGCAAGTGAAGAAATTAGGATGAAAGTATTGCAATTTCCCTATACTGATGTATATTTTACTTTAATGAAATATTAATTTTCATTTATTTTACAATATATAGATATTACATTCATAGGAATTAATATAATAATTTACAGAATTTTTTAATTGTTTGGCAATTTAAAACCAGTGTCAATGTAATGTGGACTGAGATTTATATCACAACTAAAAAGATTTGAGCCCTCTTTAATGTCCAGGTACAAGTCAATGCTTTTTCTTTGATCAATTTGCACACTGTACATGGGTTAAAGCTCTTAATTGAGCTCTCAAAGTGCACCAGATTGATGCATTTAATCTTAAACTGTACAAAATTTTCTTCTGGGGGGCATCCCCCGAACCCCCTTAGAGACACAGACATCCACCCAACATAACTTTACAAAATCCTGTGGGAAAAACTGATCATTTTATTAACTTTACTCCAGCCTAGTACAACAACGTTTCTTTTAAGTAGGTAAAGCTGTTAAAGCCAAATTAAAAATGTCATTGGACAAACTAGATTTGGGCTAACCTCCAAATATTTACAATGTCTGGCTCCGCCCCGGCAGATACATTAAAGGAAAATAATTTTCAAATACTGTTGTTTTATCTTTTGTTTGCCAAATAACCGTATTTGTCTACCCCCAGAAAAAAAAAAAAAGTTCAGTCGCAGGATTATTTTTTTTGCTTTAACCCCTGCTGTTTATCAAACTCGAGTGCACACAAACTAACCATACCAGAGTATACATAAAAAGGGTTGCATGGGGTACGGGTCATGTGAACACAAATGTTTCTTTAACGCACTAAAACAGACCTAATTGATACTCACGTGTGCACACACACACTTTAGTATAATAGACTTTTTCTTTTAATGGCAGTTGGCAAATCCACTTCAAGGTGCATTTCCCACCACCTACTGCACAACATTAGCATCACAGCTGAAGAAGAATTTTGCTTATAATAGCCAATAACGATTCATTTAAAAGAAATGCTTAATCTGCCCCAATTCCGATCCTGGTGATCACCTTGGAACAGTCTTTACCTGTGTGCGTATGCTCTGTGATGCGGAGCCATCCCCTTCCATTACAGCAGGTCCGTTGAATCCTTTCCTCCCTGGCAGACTCCACTTGCTATACAGGGCCTCATAGTGCAGCCCACTGCCCTGACCCAGGCTTAAGCCCCTCTGAGACACCCTGTGACTTAGATTGTCCTGCAGGCTACTGGGGCAGAAGCGGTCTGCAGGTGGAAGGGCTACTGAACCACTGAAAGACAGCTGGGAGCTGGACAGGTGTTGACCCAAAAGCCCATGGATGGAAGAGGTGCGTTGCAATGAACTAACCAGCCCCGCATCCATCCTGCCCTCCGATTGGCTTAGCAGGGCAAGTGGGAGGGGCTGGGGATGCAGTGGCCAGGATGGTCCAACTGGGTTGTCAGTCCCTTGAGAAAGGAAGGGAAGAGTGAGACTCAGCCTGCATACATTGCTTTATTGATTGGAGGTGGATGGTGATGCATTATCTGAGAAGCAGGTGTCATACCCATCAAGGGCTGTACAGTTGTGGGGTGAGGCTGAGGGATGCTGGATGCTGTGCTCTGTGAAGGATGAGCTGCAGGGTTGTTACTGATAGAGGTAGAACCACCACCACAGTCTGAATCCTCAATGTTCCCCCCACTGTTACATCCAGCACCACAACCTTTCTGAAGCCTGAAGAGAACAGAAAGCATATACATAAGTAACACTATACACCTAAAATGTGATATAACAGGGCAGAGTGCATGCTTTTTTTCGACGCCCGACCTATCCCAGCTGCTGATGAACCAGGTGTAAATGTTGTGGGGGCTGATGGGGCCTCCCCAGACTGAGCGCAGCTGGACATGGGCCCCAGCGTAGGATGTGGTGAGTGGGGAGACATAGATAGGGTATCCGATGGGCTGATCACAGGACGAGTTAATCATGTTCCTCAAGGCTTGCTTGGCATTCTGGATGCTTCCGCGTTCAGGATTCCGGTTCCGCAGGAAGACCAGCTCCTGCTGCTGTCCGGCCCACAGCCCACGCACACACTCCCTGTTCACCTGAAGGAAGGAGTAGGGATAGACTAGTTACATCACTGTCATGATAAAAAAAAATTTTATACAGTCAACAGAAATGTACATGCTAATAAACAGGCTTCTGCTGAAAAGCACCTTGATGACTCTGAAGCTGAGGAAGCGTTTGTTCAGCATGATGATCTTGTACTCGTCACTGCCATCATCCATGACGTGGCGGAGAGCGAGTAGAGAAGGCATGTTGGCCAGGATAGCACTGCGCCAAACAGGATCACCCTCATGAGAGATCAGCATCTTCTCTTCATTAGCCGTGATGGCATCATACAGCACCACTGGGTCCTCATACTCATCAGGAGAGGTGAAGTGATCCTGTGGATGAAAGCACAGAGTGAAGAAAAAAAAAAAGACAAATCAGAATCCAGCATTCCAGAGAGCCATTTTATATAAATTTTATTTAAACATTAAAAAAAATAACTGCATCAGACTACTTTTACTTTATACAGCATGTGATGTGAACTTTACATCACCTAAAGTCTATTTTAGTACAAGCTATGAAAATATCACTGCATTACCCCAGAAACCTCATTAAAGTGTGATATAAGTGGGGATGGACAAATGCCTCAGCTGTACCTGGTGCAGTTTGAGGGACATCCGCACACCAGGAGCTACCACCCTGTTCAACAGGTCCATGTCTGCAAAAACCCACTCGTCTCTAGGAGAGGTGATGCGAAAGTCACCCTTGAACAGGGCATGAAGGCCGTAGAGAAAAGGCTCCAAACTGAATGTACAAGATAGAGAATCAGTGAATTTACAATTAACAAAATTCCACTCATAAAAACCCAACAATACAAGAAAAACTAGTTTACATAAATGGTTTTATGACCTGTCCCCAACAAAAAACAGTTCAAAGTGGTTTTAACTTTATGCAAATACTAGTGAAAAGGTGCTGGGCAATGATGGGCTCAAGTACTACGGTGACACTTTTACCGGTGGATTTAGGAAAAAGGCACAATGGGCGCATGCTAGGGGTGTGCGATATATATCGTCTGCGATAATATCGTAATTGTTGGTTTAACGATGTGCGATCTGACATTATCGAGTATATCCCTCACACACACCCAGAGACAGCACGCATACACTACGTGATGTAGTTTTGTTGATTAGACTAGTGCGGGTGCGCATTAAAGCACACGCTTTTATTTATATCATATAATATAGTTAGGTATCACCCAAAGATATCACAGAAAGATTGCAGTTTTTTAAATGTGATATTGATTTTATGCAAGTTTACTAAACAAGAAGTTAATATTAAGTGACTTACAGTTTAGACTTCCATATTGCCCGTTTTTGCTCTATTTGAGCGGTGTAAATGATCAAACAGTAAACAGTCTGTGTAAATGATCTAAATGCCACTTCAGATGCAGCTTCTGTTTCCTCTGCACTGCAAAGATTCATTTTGTTGATACTTGTTTAATTTGATTGGTAACAGTTCTATTGTGTCTTCTTATAATTAATTTTTATTAAATGTATGAAATTGACAAAATATGTAAAAAATAAATGTATCAAGGTAAATGTATTCTGTCACTTCTGTGAACTGACCACCACACAGAATAATGAAGAATATCAAACTTTAGGAGTCAGCTGACCATGGAATCTGAAGGTGCAAAAAATTTAAATATTGAGAATCTAAATAAAGTCCTTAGCAACACTATTACTACTAATATTTGTTTTTTAAAAAAAATATATTTACGGTATGAAATTTACAAAATATCTTAATGGAACATGATCTTTATTTAAAGCTGCAGTCCGTAACTGTTTGCGCTCTAGCGGAATTGCACGTGTCTTGTGGAAGAACATTGCAGCCGGAGCTACTTCTCTCTGTTTAGGTCTATGGCGAGTTACACAGGGGCTGTGCTCCTCCGCAGTGGTTCCTACCAGTCTGGTCTGAAATAGTCCCAATATAAACACTTATAAGTGTATCATAATGATTCAGGGCAAGACAAAAACACGGTTTGGAAAAAGGATTCATGTTGTACATTCTCATTATATAATTTTTTGTAAATCTTGAACAACAACAAAAGTTACGGACAGCAGCTTTAATATCCTAATAATTTTTAGCATGAAGGAAAAATTTATAATTTTGACCCAAACAATGTATTGTTGGCTACTGCCACAAATATACCCATGCGACTTGTGACTGGTTTTGTGGTCCGGAGTTACATATAAGTGTCTTCCTGTTTCCTTTTCATTTAATCCCTTTCCTTTTGAAATATAAAAATTTGCTCACAATTTAGCATCCTCATTGTCTTGTAATAATGTTGACTAAGTTTGAGTCTGCAGTTTAAAAAAAAAAAAAAAAAAAAAAAAAAAAAAAAAAAAAAAAAAACAATTCCACATTACATGCAAAATGGATGATTTGCTGTTGGGTGGAGCTAATGACTGTCAGAGCAAAAGTTGTTCAGGTCGATGAGAACAATGTGTACTGATTTTCAAACATGTGCATGCATGTACGAAATATACACCAAGTGTTGCATGCATCGCATAAAATTAGGCGCTGCAGAGCCCCCATGCGCTACATTATTCCCGATAACTAATGCAACACGGGCCCTATGGGAGTTTTGCTTTTTAGCTGCAGGAAACCAATTGCTTGTTGAATCAGAATCACGTATTACTTGTGACTTAATCACATATTTTACAGGTAACATATGCTATTTGTGTTCAGACTTCAAACAGCTATGGCTAGTTGTGTTGCCTACAAATAAAATAAAGGCATGCAGCAGTAGAAACAAAATTTTGTAAAAATGCTGAACGTGTATTGTGCATAAGCTGACAACGCATGTTATTTAAATGATTTAAGCAAAAATGCTGTAATCTGTTTAAACGCTTACCTAGCTGACATGCTGTGGGAGGCAGTGCCCAAAGCTCGACGGGCCAAAATACACAAGCCAAAACAGAGTGTGACCAGAGGGGAATCCTTCTCACTCTCAACTGGCTGTAACAGAAAAAAAACAACAACAAAAAAACAACACAGTGAGTTCCATCTTTCATTCCCATGTAACCAGATCAGTCAGCAACTGTAAACAGCAAAGAAGTCTTTAAAATACCGTTTCTCTGCGGCTGTTGCAGTATTTGATCCACTCCAGGTACACCAGACAAAAGGAAAAGGGGGTGATGCCAGAAGCACGGTGGTCGTAGTCTTCATCGATGTTTAGGTTGAAGGTAGGGTCACTATCCACATAGGAAGGGCTGAGGCAGGGCCGCAGCGCTTCCTGCACCGCCTCGTTGGCCAACCACTCCTCCAGTTTGGGTGAGCGGCTCACATAATAGATGATACTCTGTGGTGGAGAGACTTGGATCACTGCTCTGCATCTCAGTAGCTACGTTTACATGGACACATTTTGTTTCTAACAGAATGAAATCATTCTGAATGATGAAACCGAACATAGCATTTACATGAATGATAAATGAAGTATTCGGACTGAGGGGTGTGTTTAAGTAAACTGCACAAATATACAGGGTTTTTCACTGTTGGCACATAATAAACATTATCCTGTCATTGCTTCTTTTTTTCCCCCTTTTCCATTTCGGGTCCTAATTTGAAGACAACGAGAACATGAAGCTTTGTGCCGTGCTGCTTCTATTTATCAAGCCATAAAAATGTTCAATCCAATTGACGTGGTTACATGTCTTTTTATTCTAAATGTGCTCCTAGTGCGATTACAATTAGGGATTATCAGGGTCTATGTAAACACAGACACTGGTGGGTTTTTTTTGGTCATTCTGATAGGAACTGACCTTGACATAATACGTGATGAGAATCTTGCGCAGGTCGAATACTTGAAGCATGGAGGCTGCATTGTTGTCGCTAATGCTGTAGCCCTCCAGCACATATTTAGTGGCAGCCACTTCCCAGGCCAGCCAGCGCTGACCAAAGGCTGCGTTGAAGGAGAGCATGTGGGGGAGATGACCTGGCTCACAGCAGCAACAGCCTTCATCTTCCTCCACCCCTTCAGTGATCGCCTCAACCTCCCTCTGCTGACAATACGTTCCTAAAAACAGTCATTCAAGAAGAGAGAAAATGAAGAGAGGAAAAAACACTGTTCAAGGTAAATCAGTTGTGGTTCAGTATCAGAAACCTTATAAAAATGTAAGTATTCCAAATGATTCAATTCCAATAAAGGTTCTTTATAGTAGAAAAAGGTTCTTTAGATTTTTTTAAATATTCTTCACGCTAAGAAAAAAAGGTTCTTTTAAGAGCTGTTGACAAATTATTTGGGGGAAAAATGGTTCTTCAATGGCATCACTCTGAAAACCACCTTTTGGAACCATTATTTTTAAGTGTGTACTTGATTTTTGCCAACTAGCGTAGATTCTTAAGTAGATGTGTAAAATGGGCACAAGTGCAGATTTTTTTAGCTTCATCTTATGATTCTACCAGTCAGACAATATAAAACATGTTCTATATTTTAAGCCAATATTAGAACACACGGTGTATTTGGCATGAGTCTATTAGCAACATGGTGGATGTTTCTGTGTGAGTTTTTGTGTTTGAAAATCACATTGGCTGCATCCGAAAAAAAACCCTGCATACTTCCCAACTATATAGTAGGCGAAAAACATTATGTGACAAAAGTAGTATGTTCGAATTCACAGTCCTTATAAAAGAGTACGTAAAAAGTACCCGGACTACTTCTGGCAAGATTATGAAGTGTGCATACGATGGACTCTCCTTTCTGTATTTCTGGAGAGCGTAGGGCGGCGCCTGAATAATCGGCTGCGGCCCGGAGGCTTGCTCCAAACTTCATTTCGTTATACTGTACTTGTACATGTGTAATGACGAATAAACTTCAACTTCAACTTCAACTTCACTTTACTATCCCATGAGGCCATGGGAGAGGATTTATGAATGGCAGTGAAGCAACGTAACTGACGCAGGTAGATCACATGATAATGACAATATGATGAATGTAGTATGTTCAGATTACATTGATACTATATAGAACATACTTTTTTTAGCAGTTGTGAAGTAATTAATTATTCAAAATAAGTACCTACTCAAGAGAGTAAGCGATTTCAGATACAGCCTTAGTCTGGTAGTGTGTGATCCTTAGCGGTTTAGTGTGCAGTGCCCAGTTTTTCTCTGTAACCATTTACAAAGTCAGCAAGTGTAAATTTTTTAAATCGGATTCAATCTGATTTTAAAAGTCATGAAGTGCATTCCAGTGTTTAATAAAAATAGTGCTGCATTTAATTTCAGTCCCTTTTCTGCAACACTGCTCACCCCTGAACTCCAGGCCTCTGAGCTGGAAAGTGACAAGGCCGTTGCCAATCTCAATGATGTGTACGAGAGCATTGAGGTAGTCAGAGGCCAGGATGAAGCAGTCTCCTGTGCTGTAGTTTCCCCAGCGGCCCAGCAGAAGATCGCCGCATAGCGAGTGCTGCAGAGAGCGTGTCAGATGCTCATAGAAAATAGAGTTCAAGTTGTTGTCATCAGCACCTATCCAAGCGAGAGATAAAGCGAGAATTAGAGGACAGATTAAGATGAAAACAGATGAAAGGTCTGTATTAATCAGATACATTATCACATACCAGGGTTGCGGTCCAGCTGTGTGGCCAGACGTGTGTTAGAGTGATCCACCCGTTTGGTGCTAAAAGACAAAATCATATTTAAGGGTTCAAGTCACGTCATTTTTTTAATTAAGTTTGAATTCGCAAAACAAACAACGCAGCTGACATTTGATTGAGATTTCTAAAGGCTTACTTATAGTCTCTCTCCCAGAACTTCACAGGTCGGGTGTAGGAAGTAACAAAAACAGCACTACCCAGCACAGGGTTGAGGGGAGTGGAAAAGAGAGCCGAGAACACAGCTTGCACAAACAGCATGGCTGAGTCTGAGAGCAAAAATGAAGTTAAGGTAAAAAGCAATTGAACCAAGTATGAAAATACCTAAAACAGCAGGGGAGGAACATGTGAACTGTGGCCCAAAGGAAAACCAATGGTACAGCTGTGTGGAAATGGCAGCAATCCCACTGTCACATATTAACACCAGGGTAAAGTTACGAGATCAGCATTCAGGTCTGTGTGAGTAATGCTGGTAAAGGATACGGGGAACAGCGAACGGCTGAGCGAAGGCATGGAAAGCAGAACCCCATGTGATCTGCCAAGGTGCAATGTAGGTCAGCACAAAACGCAGCTTATACAGCAGATCCCACATCTGCTCACACACAGGAGAGATGACAGGAACATCAGTCTTAAGATTCTGCTTTACAACCTCACTTCAGCAAGAGCACAAGTTACACAGTACATACAAACGTTTAAAAAAAATATCACTCAAATAGATCAAGGCTTGATAAACGCTTATACATTCATGCGTCTACATTGCAATGTTTAAAAGCAAAAAATAAAATAAAAACATCTGCAGACATGTAGATAAATAAAAATAAAACCTACATATAGAGACAGAGTGACGTGTCATAATCTGAAAACCACGCCCACCGCGGTGAAAACAAACCAACAGTCTCCACTGACTTTGTATTGCGTGAAGCAGCCATTTCTGACTTATTACAAAAAAACGAACAATGTCTAAAATCTGATTTGTGACAAGATGTACAGAAAGCAAGCTCAAAACACAGATTTTTATAAGCTGTTGACCCAAAAAACTAGCGTTTAAGGACACAAAAGTGGATACAGGCAATTGAGATGTGAGCGTGACATGTTATACGTAATCAGCGTCAGGAAATACAATATATAAAACTGACATTTGGATATTTGACAACACGTAGGCATACTGAGTGTCAGGATCCCAAAATGTATCCATTCTTCCTGCTGAAGCTGCACGTCTTATTGACTGTATCCATTTTTGTCTCCTTAAACGCTCGTTTTTTTGGGTCGACAGCTTATAAAAACTTAGTTCTGTGTTTTTTTTTAGCTTGTTTGCTGTACACCTTGTCACATATCAGCTTTTAGACATTGTTCTGTTTTTTGTTACAAGTAAGAAATGACAAGGCGACCACTTCACACAATACAAAGTCAATGGAGAGCATTGGATCGTTTCCCCCGGTGTGGCCATGGCCTAAATGTGCTCTGTCTCTATACACTACTATTAAACATTTCTTAAAAAAAAAAAAAAAAAAAAAAAAAAAAAAAAAAATGTAATACATTTATTCAGCAAAGGCATTAAATTGATCAAAAGTCACAGTAAAGAAATTTATATTGTTACAAAAGAGTTCTATTTCAAATAAATTCTGTTCTTTTGAACTTTCTATTCTATGTATGATGTGTTTCCACAAAAATATTAAAGGGGTCATGAATTAACATTTTCCATGAGAAATACATTTTCATGAGAAACAAATGTGACCCGTGCTGGCAAAATGAGTTGTTACATTCTCTATTAAAAATCCTTCAAAATTATGTATGGTTTGAATTGGACCAAAAAAATTAATGAGCTACACCTGTTTGAAGTCGACAGAGTCAGCAATGTTAATTGAGAAAAATTGAGTTAAGTTTTATGAAGGTTCCAAAACAAAAATCACCTAGCAACCATACTTTAAAATCTCTAGTAATAACACCAAATTTGACACACACCAAGTCAAAACCAAATATCTACAGGGAAAATATATATTCAACTTATTTTCCATGATAACACAGTTGTTTGATTAACATCAATAAAACAGATTGCCTTTATTAAGACCTGCTATACCACACAGATGATTTATAATGTTGCACACCAGATGCTTTTCTACAACAGTAAACCAAGCTTTCACTTAAGACATAACAGATAACGTTTGCGTGAATACCCGCTAAGTACTGTAATTCTGTGTATGTGTGTATATCAGAATCGTGGTCTGAGAGGCGTCTTTGTGCACACGCATCAGATCTGTCACTCAGTGCGAGTAAGATCGTTTTGAGGCACTCCTCTCAGAAAACGTACAAATAAAGATACTTTTAGATGTTTAATTGCTATTTTGAACATTAGGGTCGCTAGACGAGGGCTTAATTAAATAATTTGTGTGAAAACATCAAAATTGACATTTTTCACGTTTTTGTGAAATATGATAATTTGCATTATCCTGTGCACATTACAACTCCTTATGCCAGCACGGGTCACAATTTTTGAATGGTACTGTACATAGGAAAGGTGGAACTGGTGATGGAAAAACTAGATTGTGATAAAAAGACCCATTGCATAATGTGGAATAAGGCCCCTTTAAATCTCACAGAGATTTGACTGTGTGCTCAGACCTTGCTGAAGAGGATGGACATGCAGTAGTAGTCGAGGAGGAAGGTCTGTGAAAAGCGCGGGTAGTCGAATTGGAAGAAGAGGGCGGTGAAACACAGAGTGACATACTGCTGAGACGGGACAGAGAAGGATGAACGAAGAAGCTTCATCCCAGCCACCGAGATGAACAGAGCACGGCCACTAAAGAAACAGATAAATGATACCATCACTGTGCAAGTCTGAAAATCTAAAGTCTGAGACCACATTGAAAACTTGGGATATAAAATCTTCCAAAACAACAAGAGTAACATGAGCTAGTGTTAAGCTTTACTCTACACTAGGATTCTGGATGTTCGTGTTCTTACTAGGCTCCAGGTTTGTCAGGGTTTTGGCTGACAGTGTGAGCTTCAGTGGTGAGGGAGTTGAGCACTACAGCCGGGTAGATGAAATACTTCTCCACACACTGCAGCCAAGCATACAGCTTCTCAAACCACATGAGCTGAGCAGCATCTGAGACAGAGAAAGATCAGTCCATCACACTTGTTCAAATTTTCAGACAATGTGTGCGTGTTGGTTTGACTACTCACCTCGGACCTCAAACTGGCTGTATTCTCGGGATCGCAGCACAGGGTGGGCTAAGCAGAACCAGGGCAGCTGTTTGCGGAGCTGAGGCAAGAGGTAGTGTGTGAAAAACCCCACTACCCCTGCCAAGATATACAGGACGAAACTTAGAGCAGGCTGAAAAGTAGTGCAAAAAACACATTAAAATCAATGCAATAATTTAGAAAAATTGTTTAATGGAAATTAATTTCTTGATTCGCTACACTGAACGTCTCGTTCCCACCTTTACGACTAGAAATCCGTGGATTAGGACTAGCTCTTCAGCAGCATTTCAGAATGAAACTATTAACAATCAAAATCACATTCTGGACAGCCTACTGACCTGCAGAGCAATAAAGACAGTGCTGGCACTAATGGCAAAGGTGATAATGGCCATAAGAGGGCACATGACCAGGTCTGAGTGAAGAGTTTCTTTCTGCAGAGTCAGAGAGAGACGAGCCATTTAAAACCCATTAGAACACTTATTTAGCCAAAGATAAAAGCAGATGGAGAGAGCTTTTACCACAGAGTCACGCAATTTCTCTGGAAGAGGGTCTTTAATCTCTAATGGGGGCTCTTCTGGTGTTCGGCTCTCCAGCTCTGGAAAGAACTTGGAGCGAACTAAAGACCTGCCCAGTGAACAGTGCAAAAAACATGTTAGATGTCAATCACAGAGCTGTTGGTGAAGTGATATGATTTGAAAGTCAACAGCATGTGTGGTGATGCTGACCAGAGGATGGTTGGGTCACTACTCTGCCTGCTCAGATGATAGGACAAGGCCAGGAGGAGGCCACAGAACACAGAGAAGAGCACCGGGACATGTGCCTCTCCCCACGGAGCCTACACAGATACACAAACAAACAATCCTTTACTCAAATTCATAAAATGAGTAAAGGAAGCACCGATAAACAGTTCTGTTGTAAAAGACACAAACAACATCCCACTTACATTGATGGCACCCAGGCAAAATCCATAAACCAGAGCCGCCACCAACATACTGCGCAACAGACTGTAGACTGAAGAAAGGGGGCTTGTGGTGGCTGAAACACAAATGACAAGATCTTATACTCACGGTGCAAGAACATACATATTTTTTATTTATTTATATACACACACACACACACACACACATACATATTTTATATAGTATCATGCTGTACCAGTTGAGCAGGAACATCTTAGCTATAGAAACACTTCACAATAAGGTTCTATGTGTTAACATTACTAGCAATTATGAAAATTATTACTAAGGCATTTATTATTTTCTCAGTTAAATGTTAATTTCAACATTTATTAATACATTAAAATCTTCTCAATCTCTGTTAATCTCTGTATGATAATATTCAATGGACCAGAGCTAACATGAACTAACAATTGACTAGGGCTGGGCAAATTAGTCGTTTTTTAAAATGTGGTTGATTTGAAAATCGATTCTCAAAGGCCACAAATCGAATTTTTCCCCATATTTCCTCTAACATCTAATTACTAGTCTTCTCCACTAGATATCACCCTCTTATTTGCCTCACGCAATGTTAAAGGCGCAAGAGGCGCGCCTGTCATTCATTCAGTGCTTAAATGGCGGCTTCCGGTGCGTTGTCGCCTTTTGTAATGCTGAGGTAATGCTGTGTAATACTACAAATCTGCAGAACCATTTGATGAGACATCGTCACCCAGACGTTGCAACACCCCCATAGCAGAGCACACAACCGCTAAAAATAGAATCGAACTGGAACATCTGAATCGATACCCAGCCCTACAATTGACATTTATATTTTTATTTATAACATTAACAGATTAATCCTTACTGTAACAAACATATTGCTCATTGCTCACATTAAATAATGCATTAACTAACATTAAAGGTGCACTATGTAACTTTTCCGTCCACTAGAGGTCACCTATTCAAAACAAAGGCGTAGCTTGATGACACCAAGTTTGAGCGCAGAATCTTGGGACGTGAGGTCTTCACCTCACAGCCGGTGGAAAAGAATTGGGATAGGACTCGGGCAGAAATCAAGTTCACGGATGTGATTGTTAGCGTTACTGTAGTATGAAGCAGAGCAGAAACGAGTGTTGAGGGAGCTGAGCAAGGCCGCTGGAGCGACTGAACGCAACACACGCCTCGCGAGCAGCGGGACTTTTATTATGCCACAGTCACCGGCGCCATTTCCGCTTTTCCGGTCATGAGTATGAGGTGACACAGCTCTGTTTATCATATTAGATACATTTGACTGTGAAAATTATGTTGTGACGTTACTCTGTGCGTTCGCTCGACGGCTGCTATGACACTTGTTGCACAATGCAGCAACCGGAACTGGAAACCGAGGGTAACGCAGATATGACGCAATTGACAGGCGACTCCCTCACATGTCCCGGTTCATTGGTTAAAATAGCAATTTTCTTACGAATTCCAAATAGTTGGAAACATTTGGAATCTTGTAAATACTCAATTGAACAAAATATATAACACTAGCCTAGTGGTTTTTGGATATTTTACTGAACATTTTTACATAGTGCACCTTTAAATGATTGGACCTTATTGTAAAGTGTTACCTTCATAGCATTAGTAATGTACAATACATGTCTCACCAGTTCCACCGAAAATGTGCATGTCCACCTGTTCCAACAAACACATGAGGAATGTGTTGACCTGAGGTAGAAGCCCAAACAGGAAGATGATGGGAAAACAGAGGGTGAACACTGCAGAGGAAAACATATGAATATTTACATTATATACTGCATACACTATGCACAACTCAATTAACAGAACTGGCTGAGTGATGGTGAGCAGACCTGTGAGCATGTCTCTAGCACAGAGCAGAAAGTGGGGAGAGAAGAAGGTGACCCCATAGAGGGTGAAAGGCCGCATACTGTCCGAGTGGCCAACCAAGTCAAACACCCAGATCAGCATACAACACAGGCAGAAATACACCGGCCGGCTGTACACGATGATCCAGTTATGGCCCTGCAATAAAAAACACATCAAATGAGCTAGGTTGGTCTTTGACTGAAAGTCAAAGAAAAAAGAAGCCAGCCATATACTCACATGCATTGGAGACGCTGCATCAGGCTGTACACTCTGAAATGGACAAGAAAAAAACTGATTAACACTGGACACATTAATATCTTTTGATGATGAAGAGATGCCAACAATGAACACAAAAACAAATGGACCACTTTAAAAATGCTAAATCTCACACTGACCTTTAGCAAGGAGTACTGACAGCTGGCAATGACTAGGCAGAACTGGAAAACCCAGATGTCCCTAAAGAAGCCTTGGAGAAGGAGGAGGAAGCCAAGGAATGCCACCAAGCTGGCCAACACCACTGCAAACACATTCTCCCCAACACGCCGATTCCTGTCCAGTAAGGCTAGCAAAGCTAGTCTGTCGTAACGAACTCTTAACCATTTCCCCGGCAGCACCCAGAATCTGTAATACTGTTTAGGCTTGGCCTTTTCCTCAATCATCAGGGTGTTCTCCTGAGATTCGTGAGGGGAGTCGTGATCTAGGTCGAACTACAAACAGAAAACCGCTGATACAATCAGCAGGATTGTGAAACGGAACATGCATTTAGATGATGTTGAAGAGTTAAGTCTCACCTCTGGCATATCCAGGGGCAGCCTGCGAACCTGCATGCCCTGGAGGACCACTGGTCTAGGCTGCAGCATGGATAGCACCGGTGCCACCTCCTGGACATCAGTGGAGGTAAAGCTGGAGGACTGTGACTGCCGTTCTCGCTCCCTGAGCCAATGAAAATGGGTCAAACACTAGGAGACTTCTAAATATTATCCCAATGGTACAAGTTCTAAGACTTACTGGACTGGGTCCTCATATCCTCCACCAGCAGGCCCAAAAGTATAAGACCTCTTTACTCCTGAAATGAGATCATTTTAATTGAAGAAACGACAACTACCAGAATTAAATTACTGTTAGCACAAATCAGTGAAGCACAAATTATTCTTTACCACTCTCATCATAAAAGTAGTGCACAGCTCCCTCGGAGGTGTCGTCAAAGGTGGATGCCTCATGAACACCGCTGCGGGGCAGCAGCAGCAGAGATGAAGCAGCGAAGTGCAGGGCGGAGGGGAGCGTTCGTGTGCGGGAGTGAGAGGAAGTACGGACTCTCTGGAGGTCCTGTAGACTAGGAGGAGAGCCCATGGCGGAAGGGGGTGGGGTGGGGTTGCTACCAGCATTATGTCGCCTGCGAATGGCCTGCGTCCTCTTCACACTGCTCACAGAGTCACGTTTACTTCCCTCCTCTGGGGCTACATGGGCAAAAAGCAGAAGGCAAACAATTTTAAAGAGCAAAGAAAATAACTAACTACAGAAGAAATAAATAAAAATTATTAGATTTTTTTTATTTATTAATAATGGAAATTGCAAATGTATAATAAAAAAAAAAAATGCAGCCTAATTAGGGCAATGTGGGTCTCACACCATTATTAAAATAAATAAATAAAATAACTATAGCAGAAATTATTAAGTCGATCAATTAATTTAATTATTAAAAATAATTAGTGAAAAAGGAAAATGTATAATATATTAAATTAAATTATAATTATAAAAACATTTACTTAAATTTTTTTCCAGCATAACTATTGGGTGAATATGATGTGGTATGATGAAGGTCTCACACATTCTGACCAAAAAAAATAAAGAGCAACATACTATAACAAAAAGCTATACATAGCTCTAAATATTTTTGCACAAGAAAAGAAGTGCTGAGAATGAATCTGCTTGCTCCTCACCTCCTCCTACTGCCCCTTCTTCCAGCAGCTCTCCTGCCCTCCAGCCCGTCTGATTCCCAGCCCAGGAGCCCCCAAGTGAGTCGAGCCTATGATGTGCCCTGGAGAAGCCCTCTGAGTGCACCGTCCGAGCCTCTAGGTCTGATTTAGAGATGGTGAGTGGACGTGGGGCAGGAGTGGAAGAAGGGGGTAAAGGTAACATAGTCCCTGCAAGGGTCCCCGTGTTGTTGGAACCCCCACCGGCCCCATCCATGCTGAGCACTCTGGCATGAGTCTTGGCACTGGCTGTGCTGGCTGAGCGCTGAGCACTGCGAGAATGGGAGGGTCCTACTGTGTCAGGCTCCTCCCCCTCTCCAGGGCTAGGTAACTGAGGGGGGCCAGGCTGGGAAGCGATGGTGGCATTCGCCAGATCAGGGGAGTAGCAGGAGGTAGAGGAGCTCGAATCATCATCTTCATCATCGTCGTCTTCGTCGTCAGAGCTGAAGCGACGTTGGGATCCTAGACTAGAGCCTGCACTCATATCGCTGCCATCGTCTTCGTCGCTGGAGTCCTCGAACAAGCTCTCACTGTAGGCTTTGGCACCCAGCCGACTGCGTACAGGGATGTAGTCTCTGTGTTGGCCACGGTTGTGATGCCGGCGATAGGAGCCACAGTCGAAACTGCTACTGCCAGCAGCACCTCGTTTACGGGGAGCTTTCCTGCGACCGGGGCGGTGACCCACACTGCCCCCGGCACGTAGCAGCTTCAGATCTTTAGGTCGCACAACCTGCTGCTGAGCTTGCAAAGATGGTGGCTCTGCTAGGAGGTAGGATGGTGCGGACACCGGCAGAGCTGGCTCTGAGCAGACCAAGCCCAGTGCCAACCCTGACGGTACAGAGCTGGCCTGGCGTGGAGGAGGAAGGGGGGGTATAGGGATACCACAGTCAAGATCGCAGGTCTCAGAAGGCCCGCTGCTAGACGGTGACGAGTCCTGCAAGGAGAGCTGTGCAACGTCTGTAAGCAAAGGGGGAAGGTCCTCCCCTTCCACCAGAGTTCTGTCCAGGCCCTGCCCAGAGGAGAGCTCTTTGGAGGGTGAGCGTAGCAGCACGCTGTCTGACAGGTCATCTGTGTCGCTGCCGCCCTGCAGCACGTCTCCAGGCTGCTGATAGGGGCCTTTACCCTGAGGCAAAGCTGTGGAGGGAACGTTAGACACGGGTTTATGCGTCCGGCCCAGCGAGGGGCTCTCAAGCTGTGTTGAGTCTGTTTTCTCGCTGCGGTAGCTACTGACCGTACTGAGAGTCTCTCTGTCTGTGGCTGCTCCACCTCCACTAAAGCAGCTGTCAGTGGAGCCTGCTGCCAGGGCCACTCCGGTGCGGCTGCCTGGTTGCTCAGCACCAGGGGCAAAAGTGACAGGGTCTAGGCCCAAACCTAACAAGTTCTCGCTTAGCTCCTCACTCAAGCTACTCTTGATAAGAGGGCTGAGAGGAGCATCTCCCAGGCTCTCAGAATCGGCTGAAGGTCCAAGGGGGGAGTAGCCTCCTAGACCCTCCCCATTGGGGCTCTGCTGAGATAGCTGCTCCACACACCCCTTCTCCACCTGGTCCTTCTCATCTCCATCTTCTTGGCTGGAGGGGGACGGCGGGATGGAAGGACAGTTTGCTGGGTGCAGCCTATTAAACCCTCCAGATATTACATCACCCACACCAATTAGACCTCTGTAATCCCCAGCCAGACAGGATGGCCCCACACCTGCAATGACAAAAAGTGTCCAGTTACTACGGAGCAGATTAGCTATGTTGTGTTATGTACACAAGTTGTACTAGTCTTAATCTTAAACAAATGAATTGGTTTTAAGCTATCAATTCATTCAGTTAACTTAATTTATAAGACTTTATCTAGATATTTATCTTGTAATATTGTAATATTTTGCAATAAATGTAACTTTTATACATATAATCAATGACAGTACATTTTTTTGCTTCAAATTAAAGTTTATAATGTTATGGTTCATCTCAGAGCTGGTTGGTTTAACTTTTTCTTTAATAAACAGTTGTGATGAAACATAAGAAGTGACAGATCTTTTCTTCTGTATTGTGACGTATATTTATTTAAAAAAATATATAGATTGCTATGAGAGAAGCATTCGATCAACAGGAAAGGCAACGACAGTGTGAGTACTGTTACAGCACTGGAATATTGTTGCCCTTGACTGTTTTTAGTTGCTTCTATCGCTCTCATTTGCAAGTCGCTTTGGATAAAAGCGTCTGCTAAATGACTAAATGTAAATGTTATTAAGATGTGGGCATTTCAAGAATAAATGCTACCAGATTTTTGTAGTTTTCACTGGAAGTTATGACACTGATTAAACGGGTAAAAAAAAAAAAAAAAAAAAAAAAAAAAGTACATTTGCATAGATGAAACATTCACAGCAAGATCTGAATATGCATTTAGAAAATAGATAAGAATTGAATTAGTTGTTTTTTTAACCAAAGCTGCTGAAAATGTGGGTTGCCATTGTTGCGCTCTGGATTGGAAGTGTAGGGCAGCGTTTCCCAACCACTTTACCGGGTTGTCAGGTGTGCCGTGGAAAATGACCAAATATCAAAAATAAATACGAATAAATGCAACAAATAAGAATATCATCGCTGTCAGGCTGAAACCTTGTATTTTGATATTTCTTCATTTTTCTTTTATAAAATGAATGCTGTTGGTCATCCTTTACGTTGGTTTTCACAAATTTTACATTTTAGCATTTTTAAGTATATTTAATATTTAAGAAGGACGTCTCTATGTGCTGAGGTTACAAATCACATAATATCTAGTTTTAATATGCCATTTGAAGCTATGCACGTTTGTGCAATTTTGTTATATTTTTATATAGTGGTGTGCTGTGGGATTTTTTACATATCAAAACTGTGCAGTGGCAAAAAAAAAAAAAAAAAAAAAAAAGGTTGGGAAACACTGGTCTAGGGAACTGTCCAATGCAACACTAATGTAGTGAAGCAGTAAAGGGACAGTTCTTACTAGTGTTGTCCTGAGAGTTGTGTCGAAGGACGTCTCTATGTGCTGAGGTTACGATCACATTATTACAGCCCTGCTCCTGCATGAGCTCCTTAATATCTGAAATTTTAAAAAATAAAGCATACCAGTTCATGTTAACTATTTGGTGTTCTACATTTAAAAAAAAAGCAACAACAACACAATGTACCCTTTGAGCCTCCAGGGTCTTCAAGCTGTGGTAAAAATTCCTGAGCAAAAGAAAAGAAAACAAGTCAGAGGAAAATCCAACAAGTTAAGGAGAATAATGCTTAAGGACATGTGACATTTGGCATTAACAATATCCTCACCGACACCTGATTCAATCCAAACAGCGAATGTTGGGAACTGCAGCGTACAGGAGGGGTGGAGTTCACCTTCCGGAACACCGTCATTTCCACACCGACGCCACTGTCCCTGTAGGCACAGGTATGCCAACATGAGCTAAAACTGACTATAGCAGAGTGACTGCTCGATACCATCAACAGATGTCCGCCAACAACAAATCCCCAAAGAACATCTCACTCCATAGTATGTTTCTTGTAATGCTCTACAAACCGATTCAGTCTACTTGCGATAGACAGATAAGTGAAAAAAAAGAATGTAGTAACGTAGATACACAGTACCTGTGTTGGCTTCCGTCGTGAGCGGCAGAGCCTTCTTCTCCTTCTTCCACTCTATGGGGGTCAGTGGCGAACGAGGCCTGCCTCTTCTCCACAATCTCACCCAGGTCAAACATGGCATGTAGTCGGAAGTTCACTGCTTTTATGGCCGTGAAGAAGGCCGCTATCACAGCACAGTACACACCAGCCACCACTAAACTGGCAGGAAGGGCCTGAAAGAATGAATGTGGGAGAATCACGTCAATGTGGTTGCAACAATTACAACCGCATTTAGTTTCAGACACTGCATCTTATGTAGACAACATCTTGGTTACAACATAATTAATAGAAAATGTATAAATTTATTCATGTTTATGCTACATCAGCAGACAAGACTATTTTCATGGAAAGAACAGTGCAAATCAGTTTAAAAAAGATTAATATATAACATTAAAAATGGCATGACATTTAAAATAAGTGTGTATAAAAATCTATATCAAATATTTTCATTTTGACAAATCATTGTCTGATGACATTAAAAGCTGTAAAGTTCAATAACATGTTAACTAAGCTGCATAGACAACTTAGGAGTGTTACAGGAGGAGTTCAACAAGTTCACCAGATAGTGAAAGCACAAGTATCACTGGTGAATCGCGATGTCATAACATTTCATGTTTATCCACATGCTTTTCTGTATTATCATCAACCGGTTGCCACACTGATCAATAACATTGATTGTGCTTGTAAGGTACTTGTGCTAACGTTCTGAAAAACTTTAAAACAGACTATTGCTTTGAAGGAATTTTATTGAACAAAATGTTGTGTTTTTGTATGTTTTTGAGTCTCTTATGCTGACTGGGGCAGAATTAATTTGTTTAAAGAGACAACATTACAATTTAAAAGATTAAGACTCATTATTATTTGCGTGCGGGGGGGTCTAATGTTATTTCATACATTCTGACTTATTTGTTGGATTTTCATGCTAAACATGGCCAAAATGTAAAAAGAACGAGTTGGACGTATAACAGTCTTTCTATGCCAAATACACTCCTTCAGGATTCAAACAAGTTTCTGAAGAATTTTTTAGTATGGCCCTGTATGACGTAAAAAAATTGTGGAATTCCCTGTATGGGCACTTCTCCCGGGTGAGCGCATACGCACGACAACCAGAGCAAGAGCGCGCCCATCAACGAGCTTTGCGGAAGCTGTCGCCAGCGCTGTCATTTTGTTTTTAGACCACGAAATCAACACTGCCACAAAAGAAGTGTGTTTTTGGTTGTAAGGGAAAGATAACCTTGTTCAGCTTCCCAAAAAAAAACAGCGTTAAGTGGATGCAGTTTGTTTTTCCGGAGCAACAACGGAGTTCTGCAAGTGTGTTTGTTCCCGGTCACAAGTCGAAACCGCAGGCGGTGAGTGAAACTGCATCAAATGTCTGTGCATATAATGTCAACAACATGAACATATAGTGAATCGAAAGATATCCAGGGATAATGTAATGATGTATTGTGTGTGTGTGGGCGCGCTTGTGACTCTAGCTCCGCCCACTCCACAAGTTTCAGAAAGAATCGCTACAGCGTATCTGTCTTTTATGAATATGATTAAACTAAAGAATCTTCGGCGATATGAAGGATGCAATCCTACTCAAGATTAATATGAGATTGGCAGAAACTGTGCGTGTTATATGTACCCCTTTAATATTGTAGTGGAAACCAGGATTCTTTCATGGAAAAAAAAACAAACTACATTTCTTTGAAGTTTATACAATGTCTATAGTGTCAGTAGTGAACATGCTATGCTTTATTGTAAACATTTAGAAAAGACATTCCATAGAAAATATCCTTGAAATAGCTTCATAAAATCTGCATCTCGACAAAGTTTCAGTCTCAACGATCTTTCTTGAGTAAAGCTTGAAATCGGCAGGTAAGGAAAGTTTCTCAACATTAGTGACACCTAAATAATTCAAGCTCTTGGATTCAAGCTCTCCATCAGTATTATTAGACACATTTTTCCAGGAAAATGTGCTGGTGGAATTCTTTACCTGGAAGATTACTGCATGAACTCACCATGTACAGAAGAAAGGGGAAGGCCAAGAGGAATATCCAGAGGTAGAGATGAAAGCAGTTCGAGAAGGTACTCTGATGAGGGTCCACGTACCATCCTCCGGTCAGAGAAGCCCACACTCCCTGCCGCAATATCTGAAGAGCTTGAGAGCCCATCTTATCGTTTCGGGACGAGACAACCCAGAGTTCTTGAAGTTCCCTGGTCAAAGTTTCTAGTGTGGTACTTCCATTGGGAAACTCAGGATGGACTTTCTCGGACTGGTATTGAAAAAGGCTGCCCAAAAAATTAGCAGAGAGCGAGGCGATCCAAAACAACTTCAGGCCTGTGTTTTTTCAGCATCAACTGTTCTTTTGCATGCTCCACAAGAAGACCCCGGTTTGTAGTGCAGTTCATCAAGAGCTTTTGGCACAACTGTGACCCAAGGGCTACATGAAAACATTCATCCTGAGGAATCATCAAAACTGCTTGGTTTGGTTTCGTCACAACTTCCCAGCGCTTTAAACAAACACTAGTCCAAAAATAAACACGCTGTTCTGATGACATACTTAAGATCAACAGGCTATTTTGAATATGGTCATTTTAACCTATCTGTGGCATGATAATAAGGCATGAGACATTTGTCTGATCTAGATAAAGTAGCCAAATGTGGGATTTCTAGTAATTGCAATTTAACTAATATTTAACTAAGTTTAGAGATGTCAGGAGATATGTGTAAGATCATTGAACAACTGCATGAGCTATTTCAGACAATGCAGAGAAAGACAGGCAGGTATTTGACATCTCCATTGGCTTTCTACACTTCTGTAACTATTGTAAATATGGTATACAGCTTCAGAGTCCTGAGAATTCAATTTCTATTTTTTTCTCTTTTCTTTTTACAAATTTGTAAACCTTTCCCGTTGCCCAACAAGAGATATGTGTATATAACGCAGTTTAGAGTTTAATATCTTAACTGACTGCTGATTTATTTTAACCTATAGTCATCTCGTCCAGGCCTGAACAGTCATAATATCATTTCAACCTTTCCTTTATGGCAGTAGCTGATCTCTACAACTGGAGAAGGAAAAACATTGCAAAACAACAGTCGTTTAAATAAACGAAAGCTGACAAATGTCTCAGTGGATTTGGCTTTAAACCAGCACAACTTCAGCTAATGTTAGCATGGGTATGTTAGCTTGCCCAGAGCAGCTTTGAAATTATATTGAGTCTAAATTAAAACACTAGAGAGATTAATGTCCAGGAAACGTTCTACTATCACTTCAATGAAAAACTTTACTAAGAGTGCGAATATTTTTAGAACTGTAAACAAACCGTGCGTCTAAACAGCAGTAGCGCTAACGCTGACAGCTGAACGACTGAATTTCAGCTTGAATCAACCTGCTAAGCATCAAACCAACCAGAAGGGACGCAAATATTATATTTCATTTATTTTCTCAGTTTTTCGACTTAATCTGACGTATAGCTGTCCTCTCACAGCTGAATATCACCTGACACTCACTAGCCACACCGCTAACATGCTACAAGCAGTAGTGAGACACCTCTGACTTTGGCTTAAGTGTTTTGTAGCAAAATTTTGAGCACTCTTCAACTCCGTCAGCACTCCTTGTTTTATCTCGACAGGGTCTGCGTTAAGTCCTCCAGAAACGAGAGCAGGAAAACCACAGGACAGTGAAAACGAACGCGAGTTAGCATCGGCTAACGGCAGCACTGAGTGCTTCCTCCTTGTGACGAAAATACAACTACAAAAACACACACACAGCACGCAAAATATCTCTACGTGGTCACCACTGCAACCATTTCCACGGTAAGTCCAGGGCCGCTGTGTAAAAACTCCAGCGAGAAAAGCCCGGAATGTGAGCTTGCTAAGTTCCAGTATCGAATCGCTTCATTCACACAGGTAGCAAACACCCACCTACAGGAAGAGAACTGATGCTGCAACGCGATTGGCTGCTGCGGTTAACACCCACCTGCATGGACGGAACTCATCCTTCAATGCGGTTGGCTGCAGCAAGTGTCTGTCATTCAGTGGACGATCATTGATTTGATTAATCGATCTATGACACATAGATCTTTTTTTGTGGTGTTTGTCAGGTAGGTTGTTTTCATTCAGTCCTCCATTCATGCAGCGTATGATTTATTTCAATATACAATCAAGTTTATATTTTCTAACAGTAATTTATTTACAGTAATATCTTAGATAGTGAGACAAGGTTTTCTGGCAAAGTGAGACACTTTTGAAGAATACTCTGATTGATTATAGATATTTAATCGTAATATTATCATCATAGTATCATACAGTTTAGATATTTCATGATTACATCATGTTGCAGTAGTCTACATGCAACCTCTTTGGGTCTCCCTCTGTAACAAAACATTGAAGGCCCTATATATAATATAATATTAACAATATCCATGTTTTATTAACAGGGACTGGGAGTGTTCGATATAACCACAGTTTATTTTGTGATTCCAGAAGTTTCAAGAACTGTGTTTTTAATAAAAATCAAGATACTCTTGGTCAGTGTTGGGGCTAAACACATTACAAGTTATGCAAGTTATGCAAAGGCATTGTGCACACTGTGGCGGTTATTGTAGTTTTGGAGTAAATGTGATAATTTACTCATGTCACTTGCACACACACACACAAAAATAAATTCAGTATTCCCCCAAATTAATAAAAACCATGAAATGCAAACTCAGAATATTACGCAAACCTACAATAATTAAATGTTAAATTACACAAATATACTGTAAATATAATGTAGGGTAGCGCGGGGCACAACCTAATGTGGGGTTAGTTGTAACACGCAAGGTTTAAAACTTTACACACATGCCAGGATTTACTAGTTGCCATATCAACATTATTTAGAGAAAAAATTGCGGAAAAATTAAGAAATCTTTGGAAGATAACACTGAACATTTATTTAATCATAGCAAAAGTAAATTTCTTAAGTTTATTTTTCATCTCTGTTTTTTGTTCATTTAAAATAAGACACATCTGATATTATTGTAATCTTATATCTGTTATTTAACAGTTGAGATGGTTCTTTAATGCTGATCTAACAGCAGAAGACACGAGCCGCGGTTTAAATCCCAGTTACGGAGGTGGGGTGCGTTGGAACACTGCGTTACAATGAGCCCCTGTTAGAAATATGCTATTCTATTCTATACTTTTATGAATTCTTTTGAGAAACCATGAGAAAAGGGTGAATAATGACTGAGAGTCATGTTCAGAAATGATTCATTATCATTATGTTTTGAACTATGCTGTATAGCTGTATTTAGTTGTTGTCAAACTCAAAAATGTGTTTATTTTAATGATTAAAAAATTGCATTATTTTATTAAGAAAATTAATAATTGTATTTTATTGACAAAATATTTTAGTTTGTTGTGGATATTTTTTTGATTATATCAGGTAACATTTTAAGCTGTCATTTGGTGATGTTACAATGCGCCCCTCACATGTTAGAATGTACCCCACCTATGGGGCATGTTGTCACAGTTCACTTCCATTCTTTTGGGGTAAATCAAGAAAAAAGTATACACTGTATTAATGAAACAAAACCACATAATTGTACTAGGCATGTGAGAAATTAATTTGGGGAAAAAATAAATACTCTGAACCCCAAGAGGATTTACACAAACGGAGAAAGTCAAAAAGCGTTAGGTTGTGCCCCGCTCTCCCCTAAGTAATGCAATTAGTTACTTTTTAAGGAGTAACACAATATAACGCATTACTTTTAAAAGTAACTTTCCCCAACACTGCTCTTTTTTTACATGGTTTCATGTGGGACCGTGTTGGTGATTTATTGTCATCATTAGCTGGTCCAAGCTGATCTTGAAGATGGATTAGATAGACTACCAGCTGTTTTTGGGTTGTTTTAAATGTTTTTTTTTTTTTTTTTTTTTTTTAAACAAATAATTAATATATCATTGAGTTGTTTGTGGTGGGATAAATTAAACGCGATATGCAGTGATGTCACAATCGTGTTGCATTGTGGTCTATGAAGCTGCCTGAAATGTACATATGAAGTAGACTCGCTCCCTCTGTCAAAATCGAGGGAGCGAGGGTCTGTCCATATAAACTTGCCTTGTCCACTTCACGAAGTGGAACACAATTCAAAATGGCAGCAGGGATTCCCCGAGGGGAAGTGCTTAGGGAAGTTCGCAAGTGCGTGTCTAAAAGTGGAGTGGAACGCAGCACTGGTCAGACTGATTAGACTGACTGGTAGAGCACATTGGACCACATTGGACCAGGTTCCAATATCCAGTGTGACCTTCCTTAGTTCACCCAAAAATGAAAATTCCATGATTTAGGCCTACTCACCCTCATCATCAAGCCATATTAGGTGTATATGACATTTCACTTAAAGTTTGGGAGCCTTCTGTCCACTTCTTAAAACAACAGACTTGAAATGGTAAAACGATTATAAATAATAATCCCTAATAATAAAGTCTATCGGACCCAGACTTAGACTTGTGAGAGAGTGATTCTTGGTCAGGCGGCAGAAGCCAGAACACTTGCAGCACAATCCTGGTGGTGACTCCTCAGCACATTTCAAAACCATCAGGTCATCATTAGCTTGCTGCGTCTTTTGTATGATGAAAAGCCATCAAAATGTCAGATTAGTAGAAAAGGCACTGATCAACTTTGACAGTCCAAAGTTAAACATAGGGTGAAATATGCAAAAGTGGGGTGGTTTTTGGTAGATTTGTGATAGATAGCTTTATACTCTCAGCCTTTGTTGTTATGCTAATATTTTGTGATAATGATAGACTTTTGGGCACTGCTTTTCACTGGAACGTTTTTTATTTTTTTTTTACTTTGGTCAAAAGGAACAGATCATCAAAGTTCATTGCAAATGTTTGTTGTAATTTAAAAAGTAATAAAAAAAAACAACAACAACTTTGGATTAAGTCTTTGTCCCGGCTGTATTTTATATCAGTTTAAAGGGCTAGTTCACCCAAAAATGAAAACTATCCCATAATTTATTAAGTATGGAAGGCAGTCCATCAGAAGCTAGATATTTTACTTTATAACATGTTAAATATGGATATTTTTCTTACACAAACCCATTGATTCGCTTCAAAAGGCCTTTATTAACCCCTCAGAGCCGTATGGATTTACTTTTATAATGGATGGATGCACTTTTTTAGGCTTCAAGTTTTGGGCTGCCATTTACTGCCATTATAAAGCTTGGAAGACCCAGGACATTTTTTAATAATTACTCTGATTGTATTTGTCTGAAAGACTGAAAGATTTCTATTGTCAAAACAAGAGGATCAGTTTAACATATTCTTTTTCTGTAAATTATGTTTTATTAACAAAGTTTGGGAGGAACACGTTCAAATGATCTATCCAATCATCATGTCATTCCAACCAGCAACCAGCAATCAATCAGTAATCAACATGTCTACCCAATCAGCACAAGTAAAGGACTATATAAATACCCAGTCAACTCACCACTGTTCCTTGACAGGTTTTCAGCATCCCTCCACCACCCCATCTTCCTCACACTCACCTGGTTACTTCCCTAACCAGAGATACGGGGGGAGTACTCTGGGTTCGGGCCAAATACCGACCTCGGAGCCCTCTCCTCGGACAGCACGCCAAATATTTATTCTATCGGACTTATTTGTAAGTGTGTACTCATGAATGGCAGTTATATGAACACTTACAGGCCTACACACACAGAGGCAAATACGTGATTGCAGAATAATAGTAGAATAATACACTCACCTAAAGGATTATTAGGAACACCATACTAATACTGTGTTTGACCCCCTTTGCCTTCAGAACTGCCTTAATTCTACATGGCATTTATTCAACAAGGTGCTGAAAGCATTCTTTAGAAATGTTGGCCCATATTGATAGGATAGCATCTTGCAGTTGATGGAGATTTGTGGGACGCACATCCAGGGCACGAAGCTCCCGTTCCACATCCCAAAGATGCTCTATTGGGTTGAGATCTGGTGACTGTGGGGGCCATTTTAGTACAGTGAACTCATTGTCATGTTCAAGAAACCAATTAGAAATGATTCAAGCTTTGTGACATGGTGCATTATCCTGCTGGAAGTAGCCATCAGAGAATGGGTACATGGTGGTCATAAAGGGATGGACATGGTCAGAAACAATGCTCAGGTAGGCCATGGCATTTAAACGATGTGTGCCAAGAAAACATCCCCCACACCAAGGCATGATGGATCCATGTTCTCATTCTGTGTACGCCAAATTCTTACTCTACCATCTGAATGTCTCAACAGAAATCGAGACTCATCAGACCAGGCAACATTTTTCCAGTCTTCAACTGTCCAATTTTGGTGAGCTTGTGCAAATTGTAGCCTCTTTTTCCTACTTGTAGTGGAGATGAGTGGTACCCGGTAGGGTCTTCTGCTGTTGTAGCCCATCTGCCTCAAGGTTGTGCGTGTTGTGGCTTCACAAATGCTTTGCTGCATACCTCGGTTGTAACGAGTGGTTATTTCAGTCAAAGTTGCTCTTCTATCAGCTTGAATCAGTCGGCCCATTCTCCTCTGACCTTTAGTATCAACAAGGCATTTTTGCCCACAGGACTGCCGCATACTGGATGTTTTTCCCTTTTCACACCATTCTTTGTAAACCCTAGAAATGGTTGTGCGTGAAAATCCCAGTAACTGAGCAGATTGTGAAATACTCAGACCGGCCCGTCTGGCACCAACAACCATGCCACGCTCAAAATTGCTTAAATCACATTTCTTTCCCATTCTGACATTCAGTTTGGAGTTCAGGAGATTGTCTTGACCAGGACCACACCCCTAAATGCATTGAAGCAACTGCCATGTGATTGGTTGATTAGATAATTGCATTAATGAGAAATTGAACAGGTGTTCCTAATAATCCTTTAGGTGAGTGTATATAATAGTAGAATAACTGGCTATATTCACATGGATTATGCTTGATGATTCCATTGGGACATTCATATTTACATTTTTTTTTTTATGCCAGAGTAAATGTCATTTTATTGATTGATTAATAAAGTTTCTTGGATCAAATTAAAGCCTCTTTCATTAAAATGCTAAAATTGAAGAATGTCAGCAAATGCAAAGGTGAAACCTAGCTAGATTGATTAATGGGTTTAGACAGCAGATGGCAGTCTCACACTTCTACAGGTTTTTAAATGCAAAGCTTTTCTTCATTCTCAATTCAGTGGCATCACAACTGCCCATTACTGCTTACTGTCTGTTAAATCTTCCCCCCTTTGTCTTTTCAGACATCTATTTTGAATCAAAGTGCATAAAACGACAGCCTTCTTAGAAAATACAGCAAAGTTTCAATTCTTACCTATCAAACACTTTCATTTCAGTGACATTTGGGAAGGGTTTTTTAATGTTCTTAATGCATTTCCTCTGGCAGGACAGGTGCATTGGCAGAAGTGAAAATTTGAGTTCTATCTACTTTGAAGGAAAAGGAGAAGCAAGTCGGCTACTAAATTATTAATCAAATCTCAAATCCAGGGCTCAGAGTTCAGAAAGATGTGGAGTAGAATGACATCAGAATGTGCTGACAGGTTGTCTTTTGTTCTTTGTCTTTCTTAATGTGGGGTTTTAAAGATTTTTAAAACTAACTGCGGCAATAAGTGATAAACCTTGCCTTGCTTTCAGTTTCAAAGCTTGTCTTCTGTTTGAAAATCAGTAATTCTTCCCCACTATTTATTGATTCATACAAGCCTTAAGGCTGTCTTGATGTTAGTTGGGTCTTATCTTTAGAGACCATAAACCTGAATGTTACAATCTCTAACAATATATTACTAATTCATCTGGGCAATATATCTGTGAAGTTCACTTATATTTATTTCAATAATTAAAACAATCAATCAGTCAGTCCGTCCAAAATCTGTTTCTTTTGACTTTATCTTTGTGATTTCCATGTATTTTATAGAAGACGAGATTGGTACATTTTACATCTGCCAGAATATAATTGAAAACACAGCCACTGACTGAATAAAAACACCCATTTAACTAAATGCCGTACTTAAGTGTATTCTGTGCATATTGACCAGATACAATTTACTCCACTAGATTTACAGTAGACCAGAATAATGATCAAAACAGAAATGTGTCATTGCCAGCTTTCATCCTTTGAAAGGCTCGCTCCAGATATAGCTTTATCAGTCTGAATCTTTTCCAAAATCAAGTTGCCTCTTATTCCAGGAAACTGCTCTCCATAAACATGCTTTTAGCTCCAGTCTTTAAATAGCTCCATCTGTACAGCAGTGTGTATAGTTAGTTAGGAACAAGTACACGAAGAACATTATATAGAGTGGGTGCAGAGAAAGGGGAAAGAACCTTTCAGAAACGACAACACCATAGAGGAAGAGTGTTGTTTAGAAGCCCGTCTACCTAGATCTGAGCAGCGTGACAGCAGAGGAATCTGAAGACGTCTTTGTATTAGCAGTATGTGGAGTCTTCTGGGGTAGGATCTCATCAATATATAAGACCAGATGATGAAATTGCCGTGTAAGACAAGGGCTTGACTTCACAGCGTGAGAGTTCTTACAGTGGATAAACCTTGATTTTCAGGCAGGAAAGACACTGGGAAATAATGGTTCTTTAAATACCATTAGTCTAAGATGAAACCGTTTACAGCGATTGGGTTGTTTTAAGCAAACATTTAACCCAACCGCTGGGTTAAAACAACCCATTTACTGGGTTAAAACAACCCAATCGCTGGGTTAGTCCATTTTCAACCCAACTTTTTAACCCAGCATTTTTTAGAGTGTATAGTGGACTTCAATGGGGTACAATGGTTTTAAGGTCCTAATTGCAGTTTCAGAGGGCTCTGCACAAGGAATAAGGGTCTCATCTAGCGAAAACCATCAGTCATTTTCTAAAAAATATAAAAATGTATATACTTTTTAACCACAAATGCTCTTGCTCTGAGATGCGCCACACATTACATCATCATATTGTAAAGGTCACACATGACGTACGCAAAAGTACCGATCAAGTGTTTACAAAGAGGACATGCAAAGACTAAGTCAAACGGCCCTTCACAAAAAAAAAAAAAAAAAAAAAGGTACAGCAACGATGTCAGACAATTTTGAAGTTGGAGGAGAAAATGAGATGGAGTTTTTCGTCCTACCGCAATACTTCCGCCTACGTCACACGTGACCTTTCCAACGTGATGACGTAATGTGTGGTGCATCGCAGATAAGAGCAAGAAGAGCATTTGTGGTTAAAAAGTATATAAAATTTAATCTTTTTTAGAAAATGACCAATCGTTTAGCTAGATAAGACCGTCTAGGATCGTGTAGAGCCCCTTGAAGCTGCATTGAAACTGGAATTTGGACCTTCAACCTGTTGTCCGCCATTAAAGTCCAATATATGGAGAAAAATCCTGGAATGTTTTCCTTAAAAACCTTAATTTCTTTTCGACTGAAGAAAGAAAGATGACGTGGGGGTAAGTAAATTATCAGGAAATTTTAAGTCTGAAGTGAACTACTTCTTTTTTATTTGAATGTGGGTAAGAAATATCCATAAACGGCGGGGAAGCATTGTCTCATAAATGACAGAAATTTCTGTCAATGGCCTGGAAAGAATTAAGTGAAGATTTCCCTACAAAGTGATTTTGTCATTATTGAATCACCTTCGTGTTGTTCCAAACCTGCAAGACTTTCTTTCTACTTTGCAACATAAAAGTATTTGTCATTTTTGGGTGACCTACAACCATGTAGTGTACCATTCAAATGTTTGGGGTCAGTAAGTTTTTTTTTTATGTTTTTGAAAAGTTTATTTGATCAAAAATACTGTAAAAACAGTTATATTGTGAAATATTATTTTAAATTTGAAATACGGTTTTCTGTTTTAATGTAATTTAGAATGCAATTTATTCCTGTGATGTCAAAGCTGAATTTTCAGCATCATTACTCCAGTCTTCAGTGTCACGTGATTAATTCAGAAATCATTCTAATATGCTGCAGGAAACATTCCCTATCACCATCAATGTTGAAACAGTTGTGCTTTAAGTCAGGGGTTCTCAACCCTGGTCCTTGAGGCCCACTGTTCTGCAGAGTTTAGCTCCAACCCTGATCAAACTCACCTGCCTGTAGCTTTCTAGTAATCCTGAAGACATTGATTAGCTGGTTCAGGTGTGCTTGATTAGGGTTGAGGCAAAACTCTGCAGAACAGTGGTCCTCGAGGACCAGGGCTGAGAATGCCTGCTTTAAGTTATGTATAACTTAATAATAATAATAAAACAACTCACTGATTCCAAACTTTCGACGAGTGTAAATCTTTTTAAGACTAATATTTTTTTTTATAAATAAAAGAGACCACACTGACCAAATCAGTACTGAAGTATAGAACCAAGTGTATTTTTCCCTCTGTCAATGTACACATATTTAGATTTCATCTCACAGTAACACTTTACAATTACATTAAGAACGGGAATATACTTTGACCAGCATAGGTAAATGACAATTATATCTTAAAAGAACGAACAAAACAAAAACACAAACAAAACAAAAAAATTGCCCTGTCGATGACGTAACAAAAAAAATGTAAAAATGGAGGTATGGCTAGGTGTAATGCTTCATATTTTACCAAATTCAATAAAATCCCAAAACATTTTTTTTCTCTCCAGAATTTCACATTTGAAAATCACTTCGTGTAGCTGAAGTAATATCTGCTGTGAATAACATATATATATTTTTTTTGTCATTTGCAGAGAAAGGACTAAACAAAAACCTCTTCGTAATAACAAGGAATGTCAATTCAGGAAAACCATATTTTCAAATGTGAGAAATATCTAGACAGTATACTGTTTTTTTTCTTTTTTTCTTTTTTTTTCTCTTTGTCTCCTTTCCAGGAGGTGTCCTTTGATACAAAAGTCTGGACACAAGGTTGTGCTGCTTTATCCATAAAAGTCTTGTCAGTTTGCTCCTTTATGCTTTCCTTTAAGGTTTGGGAGGAGGTGAGCTGGCATCCTGATGAGAACAAGTTCATTTTTTGCCTCCTTGAAGAGATGCCACAGTTCTCAAAATATGATTTCGCCTCCGTTCTCCTTATCCTTTTTGTTCCAGTGTCTGTAGTCTCATTCGGATGGGTATTGAGCTGTAGTATCACACCATAGAGAATATAGGAGGCAAGAGAAAGAGTTCTCGTAGTCTTGCGTATATCTTTCTCATGCCGGAGGACGGACGAGGACAAACACTCACACACACACACACACACACACACACACACAAGCGCACGCGCACATACGCATACGTACCGTATGCGCGATACACACAAACCTGTCTCCTGAAGTGTTTTCAGCAATGTCCTGTATTTACATAGATACATCTTTTGTCCAAGCTGATGTTCAGTTCAGGACAGTCCCACTTTCTGAGGTCTCTTTTGTCTGCGTCGTGCTCGCCCATGGTGTTATGAATCCCTCCGGGTGAGATGAGAGTTATCAACTTTATGTATTTCATATCAAAATACTCTCATGGAAAGCTGAATGTGAATACATCATGCATGGAACACAATTAGTAGCCTAACAGGTCACAATGTTTCGACACCATGGAGAGAGAGAGATGCCTTTCGTGGGCTTTTTAAAGTTTTAACAAACTTCTGAGCTCTTCTACACCTGCTGGTGGAGGTATCGCCGTCAAAGCAGGCTTCGCCGTCTGATCTGCGATTCTAAGTGAGAACGTGTTTATGAAACCATGGCGGATAAACAACAAAGAAAGAATTAGATGTGTGTTTCATGACAGGGACAGATAAATCCTAATTTCTACATCTGACAAAAGATTTCCGAGTGAATTCAAACTCTTCTGGTATTTCGGCTCTATCAGAGAATGATGTGATTTTATCCGCCGCCTTTCCAACTGAACACGTTTTTTTTTTTCCCTCTCCAAAAAAAGGTGTCAGATTTAACATCTCCACAAGAACTGACAGGAGCATCTGCTTGTCTCGTGCAAATAACTAACACAATTGCTTCTGTTCTTCATGAATTATTACAACGAGGGCCAGCGAGAGTCTCATAGAAGATCTCACTTTCATAGCTCTATGAAGATAATATTAAATAAACGTTCAGGAATAGCACCAAAAGCTTGTGTGTGGAGACATCTGTTAAACCAGGAGTTTTTCTCTCCCTGTCCATGGTGTTTTGTTACTCTCCTGTGGAGGCACGGACCACGCAAAACATAAATTTTTAATCGCAAAGAGGGCATTACATCATCTGGAATGTAATGGAAGAATTTCTTTAGACATGATAGAGATAAAATTACATACAACAATGGCTTTGCAAGACAGCAACGAAAGGAGGATCTATCCGTTAGTGCCTTCCTCCTCATTCCCTACGTCCGTATCTTTCGGTGGCAGAAAAACTTTTGGAGAAGTAAACAGAAGATCGTGTGGCTTAAATGCTTGAGGATGCAGAGGAGGTGATTTGAAGTTTTAAAATCCTCAGCACACTTCCTGTCTGTGAACCTCCTCCTCGGTCTCTCTTGCACGCTCGTTTCCTTAGACGTAATACTCCTTGTCTTTATTCTTCTTGCCCTTGGTAGTCGTTTTGGCGATGGCGGCGGTCGTGCTCGGCGTCTTCTCCTTCACTACGGCACCGTTGCTTTCGGAGCCTGAGTTACGGCTCTGGTCCACCTGATAAGAGCCTTCGTCTCGGTTGCGGTACTTATACATGGCATAAAGGAGGATGAGGATGCAGAGGGCGGCAGCAGCCACGATGCCAACCACCATGCCTGTGGTACTGCTGGACTCCCTGATCACTTCCACGGCGCCTGGGCGGCCCTTCTCCATCAGGTCGGTGGGGTGAGCTGTGGGCACATGGGGGAAATCAGGCGGGTAGGTTAGACCCGGAGTGTGACGGGAGGAGGGGGCAGGTGGCAGGAGCACCTGGTCGCGGGTGTTCATTTTGCCCGCGGGGATGTGAAGCTGGTTTGGGTGGGTGGTGGGGGCGGGGGCTGGAGGACGGTGGTCACCTGGGCCCTGGCCTCCGCTCTTGCCCACGGCGGGCGGCGGCGGCAGGACTGTCCTGTCTGTGACCATGGGGGAGTTTTTGTAAAAGTCCTCATCATCGGACTCCGTCATTTCTCCGGAGCCGAAGGCCGACACCTCCATGGGGTCGCCGCAGTCCTCCTGGTCCGGAGGGCATGGCGGACGGGGGTCGGACACAATGAGGGACTCTTTGGTGGTCTGGAGAGGGGTCAGGGAAGTGGGAGGGGCGGGGATGGCAGGGTAACGGGTGGCCATGGGAAGGGGGTCTTGGGTGTCCACGGTAATTATGGGCAACACAAGTTCACCTCCTGGGATGAGAGAGGAAAAAGGGCGAGAGGAAGAAGAATTAGCGAGGACTCAACAATATCTACATGTACACACACGCGCACTCTATTAGCTATAGAATTATACATCTATTTGGATTATTGTTATGTGCAATTTATTCTAAGACAAAGATTCTACACACAATACTTTATATTCACATGAAAAAAAAAGCTAAAAAACCTATTCAAATAGCTAACATAAATATGTTTAGATCACTAAAATAACATCTAAAACAGAACCAACTCATATCTTGAATAGCTCTTGGCTCTTCTTTGGTTAAACAAGATAGCAAACCATGGAGTTTGGGTCACTTACATCAACAAATAGGCCTCATGATTTTTGCATGGAAAAAAAGCAAATTACAAAAAACAAAGGTGTGTAAGATGGTCCCTTTAAAAACACAACTTTTCTCCCCTTTATACTCTTTGACACACTCATCTGTGCTCTAGTCTTTCATCTAACTTGTATAGATACAGATTTCCCTTTGCAATGATAAAATCCTCTATATATGGGCATTCTGTGATAAATTATGAAATGCTGTGTCTCAAAACTTAGTAAGCGGTAATGCCTATATAGGGAATTGTCTCTATAAATCTTATTACAAACAAAAAGTTGATTTGACTAATATGAGATGCTCTTTAAAGGTAGAAACTTCTTTAAAAGCCACTAACATGGCACTTAAACAGTGATTCTGTGGTTCTGATTTAGCGTGTGGTTAAGCTAACTAACTGCATTTTAATTTATACACTACTGTTCAAAAGTGTGGGGTTAGTATTTTTTTAAAGACTTTTTTTTTTTTTTTTTTTCAGCAAGGATTCATTAAATTGATGTAAAGTGAAAGTAAAGACATTTATAATGTTGTTCTTTTGACCTTTTTATTAATCAAAGAAAAATATTCCATATATTTACACAAAAATATGAAGCAGCACTGTTTTCCACATTAATAATATAGTAAGAAGTAAATAGTAAGAAATATTACTTAAGCAGCAAATCAGCATATTACAACGATTTCTGAAAGATCATGTGACACTGAAGACTGGAGTAATGAAAATTCAGCTTTGCCATCCCAGGAATAAACAACATTTTAATATATAATGTCAAGTTATTTAACTGTAATAAATTAATGCAGCCTTATGAGCGTATGAGACTTCTTTAAAATACATTAAAAAATCTTACCGACCCCATACTTTTGACATTTTTTAATAACAGTTAATTTTTTATTTATTATTATTTTACATTAGTTTTAAAACATTTCTCTCAGCTCCATCCATACCATGAATGAAGCTTGTCACATCACATTATGGGACAACCTTATCCATGAAGGAAACAAGCTATACTGCTTCAGATTACATGCACAATGAGTTATTTTTGAAATTTTTTCTACTGAAAATTTTAGTTTTTTTTGTGTGTGTGTGTGTGTGTGTGTGTGTGTGTGTCAGGAGCGCACAAATGATGCCCAAACAAGCTAGGCAGGCAGCTGACTAGATTTTGAGACCGAGCCAAAAATAGGACTGTTGTACCAATTCATTAATAAGAAACGTCTGGGTTCATATTTCATTTTCCAACATTTTATTCAACTCAAATAATCTGAAATGAAACCAAAGGCTTGGACAAATGTAAAACAGCAACAGCTGATTTTCCAGATGGGCCATCAGAAAGAACTCAACTGCTCAACGACACTGAATGATTGCAACACAATGCACAATCACAGGAGCAATAGCTGAGCACAGAGTAATAATTCCATGTACTATGCAACACAGTTTGATGTCACACCTAATTTACTGATATATGAATGCCTAAAGTGGAACTCAGCGATGGAGTGGAATGACCACTTAGCGTTATGAATATCCCAGATGGTAAGAGAGGGCCACCCTTCAAGAAATATAACCCTTAGCCTAAACTTAGCAGGATCTATTCATAATTTAGTTCCTAAATGACCTGCTGAGCTCTCAATAGTGTCTGTAGGGTTAATATGGGGAATAGTGCTAACAGATAAGCATTATGAAAAACAGAATTCACATTAGGAACAAGATAAAAGGATAATGTAAGAATTATATTCCAGATCCAACTGATGAATGTTATTTCCTGAATGTTTGCAAAACATCATATTATGTAGTTTCATGGAATAGTTTCATTTTACGTATATGCTGAGCAGATATTTTGCATAGTCTTAAGATAAAAAAACAAAAAACAATCTGAAGCTCTAGCTGGAATTATAACAAGGAATTAACCACACTAGATCCAATCTGAATATACCCGCAAGTAATTTAAAACCTCTACTTGAAAAAAAAAAGTCCTTTTCTATTTAAATATTTTCTATTTTTTTTTCTGATGTGTGTGCATCTGAAGCCTGCGTGGGTCTGTATGGTCTCAGTGCTGCTGTATGTATGTGTACTCACCAGTGCCAGGCTCACACTCCTCCAGATCCTCGTCATCACTGGGACACTCGGCTGACGCCACCAGCAGGTCATCTGAGTTCTGAAAGACAATACAGGATACAGGTACTTTTGCCAAGTTTGGAGGCAGATTCCATTTAATCTGATTTCTCTACAACCTTGAAAGTTGTGACAGATAGCTTTTGTCATATTTGTCTCAGGGGTTGATTTGAATTAAAGCCAAAAAATTTCAGCTTTTTCACATAAATCTTTTCACCAACTTTTCATTATTCTTTCAACTTTTTAAATATAGTTTTGCCCTTGACCCAGAAACTTTCATACACTGAAAATTCACTATAAATATATAAATTATTAAAAATGTAAAACTATGACTATTTAAACAGACTGGAAAATGTATTGAAAAATATTTATTGAGATTCAGGTGCCGATTTATGTTTCTGCCTACCCCCAATAGACTACCATCTAAATCTTTATTCACATCTGCTTTCCATGAAAAAATGATAACTGGGCTAAGCAAGGTGCTTACAATGACACATGCTGATATGCTACAAATGCCCTTTAAAACATTTTTAACATGATCATTACTCAATACTTATACTTGATGTTATCTCAGTGCGATGATGAATTCATTCCACAAAATGTATTTGTGTCTCGCAAAGAGAAATACACGGACTGCAAATATATTAAAAACCAAACATAAACACATCTTCATTCACATATTCTTTCCGTGAGTGTTGTCGTGAGTCACTCGCTAATATGCCTGATAATTTTGGTGTTAATTACTTAAAATGCAAAACAAACAAACAAAAAAAGCTTTTTCTGTCAGGTTATGTTCTAATGCTAAATACGGTCCAATCAGAGAGGTTCTTGAATTTCAAAACATTTTTTGATTGGTTAAAATCAATGAGGAATATCTCATACTTTTCTGTGGGTGCTCGAGGATTGGCACCCATGGTGAGGTCTATATAAATGTAACAAATTGTGAGAATATTAACAAAGTCCGTGTAATTGTTTACCAAGAAAACAACAGTGTCAGTAAAGAGCATACTTGATATAAAATATGAGAAAAAAATCTGATTATTTTTATTGTGTCTGTAATTTTGTCAAATGATGCAAAAAGTGTGAAAATAATAGTTAATTGTATGAAAGAAACTTGCACATATCTTAAAATATGTCAGTCTCAAGATGCACATCAGTAATGTTTTTTTGTTGTTTACTTAAAGGGATACTTCAGCTATTAGCATTAAGCTTTGTATCAGTAGAAATCCGGCAGTATATTCGAATGATCGTACTTCCCCCCTCATATCCGCCTGAGACGAGAGATTTATGTATTTTATTTCTGAAAAAAATCCTCAGATGACGCAAATATCATCATTTTGCATCATCTGAGGATTTTTTGGTCAGAGGCTAAAGATTACAGGCAGTAGTAGGAGTTAGTTCAGCATGTTATCAACCCGCCCATGGGGGGTGGGATCTCACTCACAGCGCTCAGCTCGGGCAGCTGCGTGAGGAGCAAAGTGAGTGTTTCAACTTTTCAAATGAATTCATATGAAAGTTGAGCTTCTATAGACATGATCTGAAAATACGCCAGACTGAACACGTGCCGTGAATGTATGCCGCGCCCACGCTTACCTCAGCTCTTCGCTCTCGTGATGAATGTAATCTGACTCCTGCTGCGTTTGTGCCGTGACACTTGCTCGGCTCACTCACATTATATTGAACAGACACGTTCAGTTTTTAATTGTAGTGTCTGTTCTCTAACTGAACTAAATGATTTTATTATTATGAAAATGAAAACAATGGTAGGGGCGGTGCCGCGGTGGGCAAGTGATCCAGTGATCCAGTAGCAGTGGCTTTGGGAGTGGCCTAGTAGGGCAGCGAAGCAAGTGCATTCTGGGAGTTGTTGTCTTTCATCCACATGAGCCAAAAATACATTTTCTGGCTTTTCTCAGTCTAGAAGGCACCAAATTCAAAAATAATTTCACATTTCCACTACATAAATGACCCAGTTTAAATACACATTCATCTTCCCAGCGCTGAAGTACCCCTTTAAATGTCCTAATTGAACCCAAGACTTATCTGTGAAACCAGGCCATAAAATGCTACCTTTGAAATTAGCCTTAGCAAGACGAAGTTTAAAACATAATTTCCACCACATCTTAAATTGTGTGGTGGAAATGATGGTGGTTAAAATGTCATTTTAAAACACTGAATGACATAATTCTTCAGTGATGCATGTCCACTGTTTTAATTGTACAAAAAGTGCCTACAGCTAAAGAAACATCCATTGGTTGCATAGGCATTTGTTCAGCTCTTACGATGCAGTGATGCTAGACCAAATGGCTTTGCTGCCCCTTGGTTTGACCCAAGTTTGAATTAACATTCCCAACTCATACCTCACATTCATAAAACATGTAATTGGATCTGGGCCATGACTGATTTGGACGCATCAGTTTGTCCTTTCCCATCGAGAGGTCAGAACAATTTCGCTGTTCATTCGTATGGGCATATTTATCTGTTTGCAAGGCTAGGAGGCATCGACAGAATGAGACTTTCCTTGCGAGAGCTAGATGAGGTATATGGAGGTATTTATTGATTGTGACACCAGTTTTTGCATTTGTGCGCTCTATTTTAATACACACACAAAACAAAAGACACAGCTAGAGGAATACCTTTTACACAGGCATATAATGAAAACATTTATGGTAAGCATCAAACCATTAAATAGTTAATGCAATGATCCCGAAAGTATCATGTCTGTGGTTTTTATGAAGCGATTACTGAGATAATACTTTTTTTCCCCTCTTCATTCGAGATGAATGAAGATTCTGGCTTAATGTATGCAAATATGTATCACCTCTGCATTTAAATATGGTGTTCCATGATTGACGTGCATAAACTAACTGAATTGGCCTGCAGACAGTCTTAATTGGTCTGGTTGAAACAGTGCCGTATTGATCTAGTCCACATTTCCTAATGTTTTTCTTGTCCTTTGACTGTTCACTATTGTCAGCTACAAACATTTTTAAACCTCAACCGGCCAGTAATTACTTTTGAAAGTAAGCTTATTGAGGAAAACATTCTGTTTCAAAGCCTTTCCATCATATCAGCAATGTTATTATGCTTCATTTACACCAAATATACAAAAAACATTTCATGTCCTCGACATCCATCAAATACTGATGTAGCTGAATTCCACTGAAACGAAAAGAAAAAAACCTTAAGACGACAAACATTAAATGTACAAAAAGCACCATCAGGGTTATTTTAAACAACAAGCCTACCTTTGAACAATCAAAGCATTTACTCAATCAAAAGAAACCTATGACAAATTTGCTTGGTTTCTGAGTCTGATTTACAAATACTAAAGACTCTGACATTTCCAACCTCTAATTAAAAGACGCATTGCAGCATTAGTTTTGCCTGAATGCGTTTATTAAAGGATAACAAGCGTGCTTCTTATCTGCACTTTTGCACAATGCCTGTGTGTTTAGTAAGACAAGTTTATTAAGAGCACTGGAATTGCAGGTTGTGTTTCGATATGTGCATACATTTCTAACAAATACACCATGACTAATTTTTTTTTTTTTATATGACAAAAAAAAAAAGCTGAGGGCACTTTCAATATCCTAATCCTTAAAAGGGAAGCATAGTGTTGTGTCAGCTTCATCAAGGGTTTACTTAACATACACTATTGGCACAATTTCCAAAACACGGCAAGAGCTCTGACGTGAGCTGTGATTTACATGGAGTCATGGAGGTTCACTTCAAACACAGCACAAATTTGAGGTGAAATTTGAGGTCATGGAAAAGCAATCTTAGAACAAAAGATTTGTGCTGCTGGATGTATGGACCCTTTGATACAAAACAGCACAAGCCGCTGAAAATGAGGCTGAAATAATAACATATGTCTGACCCTGCAGCTCTGACTGATTTTCAGAACACTTGATTTGAGTTTGAAATGCACGCCGAGTAGATTTGTCATTCAAATATTTAGATGTTTTCCCAGCACATATTCCCAGCCTGATATGAGCTGCCTCACTGCCTTATAGAGCATCCTAAATATCATTCAATCTTATAAGTGACTGATTCAGAACGCTCTACATAAGCAGAAAATCTGCATGCTACACTACACAAAAAATAATAAAATAAAAAAATGATAATACCCTGCACAGTATAGACTTTCAATTGATTTCAATAGTGTAGCATTAGCATACTGCTAAACTAACAAAAAAAATATTCTGCACAGGGTTGACTCACAATTGATTTGAATTCTGACATTAGCATATTGCTAAGATAATGATGAAACATTGCATGGGAAAAAACAAAACAAAAAAAACCCTACCTAGGTATTTACGATCAATTGATTTCAAAAGTTCACTACATTGCCAAAAGTATTGGAACACCCCTCCAAATCAGTGAATTCAGGTGTTCCAATCACTTCCATGGCCACAGGTTTATAAAATCAAGCACCTAGGCATGCAGACTGCTTCTACAAACATGAACAGTGCGTAGAGAGCTTCATGGAATGGGTTTCCATGGCCAAGCAGCTGCATCCAAGCCTTACATCACCAAGTGCAATGCAAAGCGTCAGATGGACTCTAGAACAGTGGAGAAGTGTTCTCTGAAGTGACGAATCACGCTTCTCTATCTGGCAATCCGATGAATGATGAATCTGGGTTTGGCGGTTGCCAGGAGAACAGTACTTGCCTGACTACATTGTGCCAAGTGTAAAGTTTGCTGATGGGGGAATTAAGGTGTGGGGTTGTTTTTCAGGGGTTGGGCTTAGCCCCTTAGTTCCAGTGAAAGGAACTCTTAATACTTAATACGCATATCAAGACATTTTGGACAATTTCATGCTCCCAACTTTGTGGGAACAGTTTGGGAATGGCCCAAAGTTTGGGAATGTTTGGGAATGTTCCAACATGACTGCACACCAGTGCACAAAGCAAGGTCCATAAAGACCTTGAGTCCTGACCTCAACCCAATAGAACACCTTTGGGATGAATTAGATCTTCTTGTCCAACATCAGTGCCTGACCTCACAAATGTGCTTCTAGAAGAATGGTCAAAAATTCCCATAAACACATTCCTAAACCTTGTGGAAAGCCTTCCCAGAAGAGTTGAAGCTGTTATAGCTGCAAAGGGTGGGCCAACTGCATATTAAACCCTACAGATTGAGAATGGGATGTCATTAAAGTTCATGTGCATGTGAAGGCAGACGTCCCATAACTTTTGGTAATATAGTGTATAACATTAGCATATTGCTAAACTAAAAAATATTTTGCATAGGATCGACTCACAATTGATTTCAATAGTGTGTGACATTAGCAGATATTCTGCACAGGATCAAATAAATTGATTTCAATAGTGATATTAGCATATTGCTAAGCTAATGATAACAATATTGCTCTGCATATTATCGACTCACAATTGATGCTGTTATGTAAGCATCAAATACTTAGAACACAAATATGGGGTAAAATAATCTATTTGAACTACACATATCTAGAGAATTGTTCTTTTAAATGTCTTTTTACACAGTGAATGTAAATATAATTCATAAAGGAATACATTTGTAGTCTAGACAGTTTTTGGTGCTATCCCATATAAATGTCTTACTCATCTTGAGGAGATGAGGAGAGGAGTGGTGCACTGGGACTTCCTCGGCACTAAGCTGTCTCACTCAAATCCCCATTTCCCTGCCATTGCTTTGTATGACTATTTACACCCAGGACAGCACGGATTAGGAGTGATTCACAGCTCAAACGTGAGAGAATCTGTACTCGTCCTCAGTTGCGCTAATGTTTGCCGCTAGTGGCTATGGATCTTGGCAGTTTTGCTATGATTGACACTGATTGTTATTGAGCTTGGCCTTTATTCTTATCAACGTGCATCTCCTGATCAATGGAGTTGAACACCACATGAATAAAGGCTGACAGTGGGGGAGGCAAGCGCTCCTAACCCACTACCAATATGAAAATGAATGGGGGGCCGAGACAACATACACATCAGATATGACACTCAGTATTCTCCATATTAATAGCCTTGTGCTCCAGCATTTTACAGATGCTGCTTGAGGATATTTTAGCCTGTCAATAGGCATGAAGAATTGCTGGGCAAGGAACAACAATGGTCAGTCCATGCATCTTACAATTACATAAATTGTAAGTTTGTCCACAAATATCAGGACACAATTATATATATAATTGGGCCATATATATATATATATATATATATATGGCCCAAAGTTTTGTTGAATTTCTGATAGTGTTTGATATGCTATATTATCAAGTAAAAATAAGAAAAGGTTTAGTATCAAAGTGTTTTTAAATTCAGTTTTCATATACTGCTTATATATATATATATATATATATATATATATATATATATATATATATATATATATATATATATATATATATATATATATATATATGTATGTATGTATAAAATGTATATTTAATTTCAAACTATTGGACAAAAAAATTTGAGTAGCATTTTTAACCATGTCAGATTTAAAAGTATTTTTCCTGACATATATAGTAAATTGTACAGTAAAATAAACATCCCGCCCCTAAAAAGTCCTTTAATCAGAGTTAAAAAAAGGATGTCAAACTGCAAATCTGACAAATGGATAGAAATTTAACCGTTCAAATGTTTGCTTTCATAAGAAAAGTTCTACAGCTCTAAATATGTTTCTCGAGGCTTAAAAATAATGACTTCAGAAAATTACAGGACTGTTCAAAGGAAATGTGACTAGTAAAATACTATGTGTGGGAGGAATGAAAGGGAAAGTGTATGTGGGGGAGATATATCCTGACACATGCGAATCTGAGCTTTATGATTCTTCTCCTTCAGGGCTTTCCAGATGCAGAGTGACGGCTCTTTTTCAAGCAATAAATGACAGATTTTTTTACCCCAGGGTGGTCTGTCCTGTCAGCTCTTTTACTGCTGATACCAACTGGACATCTTGTAAAACAAAACTCTTTATAAACGCAACATCATCCCTCAAATTCAAGAGAGACAGGCCAACAAGAGGGCCGTCTCTCTGTATGATGGCGATCTCCGGATCTCAGGATCTCACCTGTGTGATACTGTCCTTCAGGCTGGGAGAGCGCTGTCTGCGGGTGGTGGTGGTGGCCATGGTGGTGGTGGTCTCCATTATGGTGGTGGACATGTCCGCCGCAGCCGGAGGGGTGGCTGAGGTGGTCTCTGTGGACAAGACAGAGGGTGCATCCCCAACCAAACGCAAGTTTCCTGCCACCTGCACATTCGGATCCCCCTCGGCGGCCAGTTTCAGCACTTGCAGCCCGTTGTAGTACAGGCCTGAGATCTGGCCCTGGAATGGCCGTCCCTTATCCTGACCTCCCACTTTTATGGCTGCCTGGCTGTTGAAGATGGTCAACTGCCGACCTGGGATGCATCAGAGAGGAGATGAAGAGAGAGCAAGACAGAGAGAAAGAGAGAGAGCAGCACGACAGTAAGGAGAGACAGAGAAGCAAAAAACGACCATCAGTACAGGCTTTTTTTTGGTGTCACAGGCAGGATGTGTCTAAATCATCTGATAACACTTTTAACATTTGAACCTGGCGATGGAAATCTCCAATTCTAATGGCTGTGGTTTCTGACCCGAATAGTGCAGGAGATAAAATGTTGTATTAAACATGATGGCAAAGATCAATCCCAGAGCTTGAGGTGGCTCCTCTATGAGAGAAGGAATGGAAGAGCCCCTATCATTATAGAATAATGGCTGTATATTATCATTTGAGTCTCATTAAACTAGTAAGGCTTGAGCTGTGGATAATGAACTGAATAAGGAGGAGCAAATTGGAAAACAATATTTATGAGAATGTAAAGAGTTTTGGATATGTTTTATTCAGAGACAGAGGCCTTGTTGATGCTAATCTGCATGAATAAGTGTCATCTGCCAGCTCAAATGCTAATGTGTCACTGAGGCAAGAGGAATATCCCCTCCAGCCCCACGAATAGACATACATAGGGGCACAGGCATACATGAACACACACACACACACACACACACACACACACACACACACACACACACACACACACACACACACACACACACACACACACACACACACACACACACACACACACACACACACACACACACACACACACACACACACACACACACACACACACACACACACACACAATGCCTCTACATTAAGGACTTCGCCCCCATTGTCATTTTGCATAGAAAATACCACTGGTTGAATTGATTATTTAGTTGATGATCATGAAAATAAAAGGAATCTGAGTCAATATTACAAAAAAATGCAATGCTGCAGCAGGTAGTCACAGCGCTACAGGTTTGATTCAAGTGGTTTTGAATTATAATGGTGAATGCTAAGCAATCGGGTCAAACTTTAGATATAATTAAATGCCAACAAATCCTTCAGAAATACTACTTAAAGAGGAAAAGGATGGTTAACTCAAAGTGCCATTTTCTTTGGCCCCTGAGAGCTGGACTGCCGCCATCCATTTAATCCTGATGAACAGGTACTCTGACACAGCTGATTATGAAGTGGGCAGTTGTTATCCCCTCTGTGAGAGCCACTTAATGCTTAATGAAGGGTTGCCATTTAACACAAGTAGGGTCTCGATTTTAACAGTTGAAAATAACCAAGTTTGACATGAGAGTGAAGATAAAAAGACCATAACCTCTGAAAGGCATGTCGTAATAGAGTGGGAAGAAGCCAGATGGCCATTTTCCACTTGCACATGTTCTTTTATTGTACAGTGGAATGATTATTCTGATTAATGTGTGACATTAAGGACAGTTGCATACGGTGACAAAGCACCAATGAGAAAAATATAATATAAATGCTCTCTTTATCATCTCCGTGATAGTACTGCACAGGACTTACAGTGACAGTTCACCCAAAAATGAATATTCTGTCATCATTTGCTTACCTTCATTTTGTGGGTATACATAGACTTTACTCATATAGAATACAATAGAAGATATTTTTATGATATTTACAAATTTGTATTTTTATGTTTAACATTTACCATATTGTTCCGAATATAAGACAACCCTGATTATAAGACGACCCCCTTTTTGGACCAAATCTTGGTGGCCTACCATAAAAATAGCCTGTAGCCCTCATGAATTGAATAACAATTAAGCTATCTCAGAGTGAAAACCATGTAGCCTACCAAAAGTGCATTAACTGTAGAAGTGAAATCTTATTGTAGCTTTGAAATATGGGTACCGTCTTTTTAAAAAGTTTTTGGAAGTTTGGTCCCGTCAGCGAGGCACGCAAACATGACAGTCACGCGGCTCTTAGACGGTAAAGCTTTTCTTTGAATGTTTGCGTCTTTTTGTACAGCGCTCGCGATCTTCTAACATTACACTTTGACAAACAAACAAATCCGTTTTTGTCTTATATTCGGAATAATACAGTAATGGAAGTCAAAAATGACATTTAATGTAATTTTATTAAAAAGCAATGAAAAGCTATCTTAAGCTAATTCAAAAGAACAGTTTTATGATTATTTTTAAATACATTTTTTTATTCAGTTCTTGTTCATTGGAATAAAGCGATCAGGACAGTATCTAAAATGAGTCCTGCGTATGTTTGGAACGACATGAGACATTCGAGTAAATAACGACAGAATATTCATATTTAGGTGCATAAATCCTTTCACTGCTATTTAAAAATGTGCAATGAGATTTAATTTTCTCATGTCTTCTCATATGCATGTCTGGCATAAAGGCAAAAAAGGTTTTCCTGTGATTAACTCAAGATCTTTTCTTTGCAGCTAAATGTATGAGACCCAGTGACAGAGGTTAGAACATTTAATGGAGGAGAATGAGGAGACCAAAAAGCCTTTGAGATACAGAGCACGAGGCAGAGACAAATTTCTCACACAGTCACTCAGTCAAACGTACCAGTCATACAGGACACAGACCTGATGTATGAGGGATTTGTGTCATTATCATTACTTATAGATTAGAACTGTTAAATAATTACACATGTTAAAGGGACATTGTTAATCACATCTGAATGTGCAAAGGCTGACAGCAATTTTCCTCTCATTTGGTAACGAAAATTTCTTTCATTAATATTTAGACTGTTTAACCCTCTGAGTTAGTTCCGATTTAGGGGGGGTTTAAGACGGAATTAGCTTTAGTTTAGCGCCCTATTTATATTGAGCGGTGTAAATCAAATCACACTAAGAGGAAATACTCTGCATATATACAATTATATATTGATAAAAGATGTTAGTTGGATGCACAAGGGAGAGCTAAATGTCTGAAAATGACTTTTAGACAAATGTAGAACTGAACTTTGGATCACATAATACTCTGCATGTTATTGAGTTCAATCAATGAAGGTATGCAGACCTAGAAAGGTCAGTTTTCCATGAAAAAAACGTGCAATTGTATTTGTTTTACACTTAACATTTAGATGTGATGTTAGCTCAGCACATGAACAGAAAAAGAAGTTTGCATATAGATGAAAAAGGCGCAACCAACCAAAAAGTCTGATAACTTTCACATCCAGTAGAGCATTAATGCCCAATAATCTTTGATAATGTGCTGACGCAGGTGTCTGAGATTGTTTCTGCATTTTAATAACTGAAAAGGTTTCTTGGGGAAAATCGAATACCATGCAGGATTCATCTGTTTACAGATGTCTCACGGGTCCAAAGATTACTACACAGTTAAGTTTTAGATTATAATGCAAACGGTCCGAAATAACAATCTTTTTTTGTTTTCATTAGACTCAAAGGGTTAAAGGGGATTTAGAAACTTTATTCAGAAGTTTTAGAAGTACAAAAAAGCAATAGTCCCTTTAACTGCTTGGGATTGGAAAAGATACATATATTTTTCTTTAGTAAGAGTTAAAGTGTTTTTTTTTTTAATACTCTTGCTTCAAAATTAGCGAAGTCAGAGGGAATCACAAAAGGAAAACATAAGACAGCAAGAAAAATAAACTATTTACAGACAGTTGTTGCAGTTATGGAGCGTTGTTAGAGGGTTAGTCAGGGATTATGTTTAAGATTAAACCTTTATCTCTGAAGTGGTGCAGTTCTAACTTAAGAATGTGATATGAAAAGCACAAGCCACATGGAAATGACCGATTGGATTTACATTGTGTGTGGGCAGCCACAATTCAGTTTGTTTTGGCCCACTATATGCCAATGCCAATTGTTTGATTTTTTTGTTAGAAGTTTATGATTCAAAATGGCTCACAGCTTTGCGGTTTTAAGGGAACTGCACCTCTTACAGAGCCTTAATAAGTCATTAAGTCATTGTTTAATTAATCCATTTTTATTACCTTTGTCGAGTAGCCACTCGTCAACTACCCGACCAAGTCTGTATGGAATTCTTTGCCTGGCTATTGCAAGCCGTTCATTATCAATGTTACCTTCAAAGAATTTAGAGAGACAGATAAGAGGTTAATATCTGGAAGTTCAAGCGTCACATGGTTAAAAACATGGCAACAAGACTATCAAGTTTAGCAAGTTAGGAAGTCTAAACGAGCTTTATGCTGGTAGTTATGTTGTTTTAAGGTGGATTGCACTTAGTTATTAGACAGTTTAGAAGCTTGATACTAATTAGAGCATGTTTAATTCTGTTTAGAAAGCTTTGACGACATATTTAGTGATGGTTTATCTTCTAATTTTGGTCTGGTTAATTGTGATGTCATCTCAGCGAATAATACTTGAGGAAAATTTCATACAATCAATAGGACAACAATGATATCAGTGATAATGTCACATATTATAATGTGCAGCTATACAATGGTAGTGTCAAAACTGCTCCGGAAGACATTTTCTGGTCTCTACAAGAAATCAGAGTGAGAACAATGCAATCAGTACTGCATCTAGTATCAGCATCTCCAGGTACCTGCATAAATTAGGACACGTGTAATTAAAAAAAGACATAAAAAGCTGTAATCGACTCGGTGTCATGGCTGCCAGATAAGAGACGGTTCCTTTTTTCTGACAGATCCCTTCATCAGAGCTGAAATGAGCTTGCGGGTCCCGTTACTCACTCAAAAGAACAATCTCCTCATATCACGGTTTTCTCTTCTCTGCTCTCCACCATTGTCCCCTCAAAATCCACATGTCATCCTGATTCCCCTTATTACAAGGGCTTGGGCAATATGGTTTGACATGCAATGATGTTTATGTCCATTTTCAATAAAAGTTTACATTTAATGTCCACGTCACATGGTGTAATTACAGTTTATGTGTAATAAGCAGTGAAAATAATGAATAGAGATTCTAAGAAATAATAATAGATTATGATTTTTTTCTTTTTATTTTACCCCATCCAAAAAAACTCAAAACATACTCATCATAAAATAGGTGTATTCAAGTCATTATATGTATCATATGAATGAGCTGCATTTATTAAAAAAAATTTAAAAAAAAAATTAATAGACAACAAAAATAAGATGAGACTCGCGTCATTGACCCACATACTATGAAAGTACAGAAATTCAGATGCAGCCATTAATAAGTCATTTTGCAGTTAAAACTATTCTTTCTGATGTTGGTGAGCCAAGCGTTAATGGAATTTTTTTTGACATACCACATACTGTGTCATGTTCCTTCTGTGACAGCCGTGTGAGATACAAGCCTTCCGCTCGTCCTACCCACCCTGCAACCTGAATGAGGGCCAAACCTCCCACTCCCATAAGCCTGTTAAAAGAGCTCATGTGTGGCAAATTCTGTGCTGAACCTTCAAAGAAAACTTGAAATAGGTCTCGTCCATGAGTAAGAGGCAAAAAAAAGCAAAAACAAACCGATCCATCCAATAAAGTCTGATGCATTGCTACTCATTGATTTTTACTAGATTCTTTTATATAAGGCAATGCAATGCATGCTGAGCAAAATACCGAGGCGAGCGGTCAGTTGCGCCTGTGTCCGCAGGGAGCAGCAAATCTGCCACCGGAAAACATATCCGGTTATCTAATCCTCTGTTTTAATTAACTGAGTTAATCGAGCCCGCTAATCTAAGCGATACACAGCCAGCTTCGTTTACACATGTGAGCTTAGCGAGTGTTGGATGACACGCAAGACCTATATCATCGTTTTTTTAAATCCCCGGATGACAGGTGCCACATAAAAGCTGTGCCATTCCATTTAAATGCGCATAACTCAGTTTTAAAGGAAGCATGACATGACTGTGACGACTTTGAAGCTGGGCTTTATCCCTGCGCTTTGGAAAGGCCGCCCCATCTGACTCTCACCACCTGAGGGGGCTTAGGGGGAGACTTGGCGGATGGGAAGCCTATGTCGCAGCAGTAGAAAACCAATTTTCCCTTTCAGAAATCAGACGAAATCTCAAACCCGAGCCGCAGGGACGCAGCGCCATTCAACCTCTGGCAATTTCAAGACAAGACCCCACACGCGGGGGTGGAAGGAGCGTAGCAGGTGAGCTGAGGCACCGTTTTATTTGGCTAGAGCTGTATTTTTGCTAAGGACTCCTTGACGCTGTACTAACCTGACGTGAAGCAGCACATCGGAGAAACCGAATGAAAAACGAGGACGGGAAAGACAGGATTGCTATTAGAGACGGAGAAAATGTCTTCCTGTGGAACAGCATCTATGAGAGGAAGGCAGCTCCCTGAGCACACCGTGGGGAGAGAGAGAGTTTGCTCAAGTTTAATTGGAAAGCACACAAGGCCAGGGGACCACAGAGCGAGATGTTTGTATAGGACGGGGACGGTTCACGGGAACGACTACTGCAGGGTTGAGATCATCAGTCAAGGCTTGTTACAAAAGTTTAAGGCTGTGCAATATGAGTTTACGGTGCCGACTACACCACAACTCGGCATATGCAAGGGTTCAAAGAGCAAGCTGCGAGAGGCGTTTTGGCTAACGCTGAAAAATGAAAGCGCTCTTTGTGGTTCAAAGTTTGCGTGCAGTTCAGGGATGGTGGATCTTCACAGGCACAGAGGCACCTTCTTCAGCCCGCCTAGAGCAAAGCTGGCTGAAGCTGAGAACTGTAAAGGATCCAAATCCATCTTGGGCTGAATTTATTAGGCAAGGCAGCTTGGGGGGAAATGTGTCAATTTGCAATTGTTATTAGATTGTGCATGTGGTGGTTATCTGGGCGCTGCACGTGGTGACTCAAACTCTCTGGGAAGAGTTTGAGGGTAAAAATGGCACACTTCAAACCTAAATAATTCACATTTGAAATTATAAATCAATTTGTTGCATGCCTCTAACATGGATCCAAATCCAGGCCAAGGGTTTCAAACAATGTCCCACTTATGTGCGAGTGGAAATATACAGTGACTCTCTCTGACCCCATGTGTGCAGTCCCAGGGGAAGCTGCTCCCAGTATTTCTACCAACCACACGTGTAATGGGATTCCCCCCAGATGGCTTTCCCCATCCTCCGCGGGGACCTACCTGATGGGAAGCGCTCGATGACGGGCTGGTTGTCCACTTGGAGGGTGGCGTTGCCACCACTACGTGTAAAGCGAACCACGTGGTACTTGCCGTCGTTCACGGTAACCGCAGGCTCATCTATGGTGATGTCATCTGTGCCCACATTGAAGATCACACCGACCTTCCCTTGTTCCTGTGTAAGAATGGACAGTTTGTTTAGAGGTGGACATTGAGGATGAGTCTAGTCGATAAGTTTACTTAGACTGCCTGTGGTCTTATGTAATTTTTGTCCAAATAAACTCTATTAAAAGACTATTTTTACACTCTCAGTGTAATCTGTTTAATAATAATGACCAACAGTGTGAACACATACTTCAAAGGAGCTTTTTATTTTAATTGTATTTTAAATGGTATAAAATAAAATCTTTGTCTTCCTAAATGTAATAATTAGCATTTAAAGTACTATAAATTCACACATTTATATTTTTACACTTATCTGACAAATTGAAAAAATTTCTGCTTGTTTGGAAATAAAAAGATTCTTTTTTTCTTCTTCACACATCATGTCTTATATTACTTTGATATAAATTGTACAAATATTCTTTCTTTGAATTCTTTGAAACTTTGAATGTATTTGTTTACCATAGTTTAAAGCTATGTTTATAATTCATATTTATGAGGGATTTCATAATTTAAAACTGTTTAAAAACCCCAAAAACAACAGTTTAATACTGAAGTAATTGCAAATTGAAATAAAAACACAGAATAATAAACAAATATTTAAACAAAATCAATGAAAAATCTATCTAATCTAATCTAATTATTTTAAATAAAAGTTAAAATTTGCTAGTATAAATAAAAATCAACCCCTGTGACCATATATATATTAGAGATGCTTTAATTAGTGTGCTCACTGTGCTGACAGCTAGACAGTTTGTAAACGCCCCCTACGAAAAGCATGTGATTGGGTTCAGGTGAACCTGAAACAAGGAAGCCCTGTAATTACACAGGACCAATTAGGCTACGTTTACACGTGGGCGGCTATGTTCATAAATGGACATTTCAACCTCTCCGGTTTCAAAAATAACAATGTGCACACGTCAGTTTTCAGAAAGGTGTTCATTTACACGTACCCGCGTATATATGCCATCAAGAGCATGCCAAACCTGTAGGTGGCGGTGTAACGAGAAGCTCAAGGCCACGTAAGCCAATCAGAATCCCGAAAATAGCAACAAATCACTTCCTCTTCCTCTTTTGAACAAGGATGGCGCCAGGATCATCATAATGGAGCAGCTGTATTTGCAAATGCAAACTCACTCAAAAGAAGAGTTTGCACCAACATAAATGCGACTGCTACTCTGAACGCTTCCATGATCACATGTAAACATAGGTCACACTTTTGATGTAGGTGCGAGCTCCGGCGCACACTGTGACGTTGGCTGCCTAAACACCCGTTTGTTTCAGTTTACATACAAACGTGCAAACGAAGGTTTTCAAAATCTCCACTCTGGCCGGAGTTTTTAGAAAGACTCGTTTTCAGAGGCGAATTCTCCGTTTGCGTGTAAACGAAGGGCGCAAATGAAGGGAAATGTCTCCGATTTTCAAAATAACCATGTACGTGTAAATGGGGCCTTAGTTGACTAGCTGTTCAGGCAACCACCAACAAGTTGATTTTGAAAATATATAGTTTTGCACATGATATAACCGTTATAGATACACCATCACAAGACCTAAACATCCAGAAAAATTGTTGAAATTAAGACATTTAAGAACAGCGATTTTCAAAGGTATTGGATGTGACAATAAAATGAAATGAATGATGGCGAGAGCGATGGGGAATATCTTGCGAGCAAAGAAAAACATCTGGTCATGGTACAGCGGCTCACCCTTGGGAGAGGAGCTCAGCAGTGTCCTTTGTAATGCAGGAGGGGAAATGGTGTGTGGCTCCATGTTTTGCATTCATCACCGCTCTTTCTCACAGAGGCGCACACACACGCTGGCTCGCCAGCTACTGACATCCTGACATGTATAACTACTGACAGTTTCCTGCTGTTTTTATTTTAACAGTGATTCCTTCCCTCCCAAGAACACTTCCACCTGCCACTAGCCAACTCTGGGTGGTGCACTTGAGTGCGCAACACCTCAGAAATGCTACCTCGTTCTTATAGTCACATTGCTAGCGTGTAACATGTTACTAATCTACAGCTTTAGCATGGTCCATTATCAGTCTCTGGAAACGGCCAAAAGATCAACAACAAAAAAGTGCTTTGTGTTTTCTGACACAAAGCCATAGATTGATAAAACTTCCACACACGTTTAGAGTTTGGATATATTCCTTCCTTCCTCTGACCTCAACTGACAGCTTCTCATTGAGATGCTGATGTCTGACAAATATCAAACAGAGCATGAGGTGAATGCAGAGTGTGTTCTGGAGTCTAAAGGGCGGAGATAAAAAAACTAGCGAGTGTGTGCTAATGCTAGTCTGATATTGACATCTGCTCACCATACCAATGAGGGCTAATCTACTGAATGAATACACAAGAGGATTTTAGCCAAATGTTAAACTATACTTTCACACAAAAGTAAAAAAAAAAAAAAAAAAAACCTCTACAATAAGAAAAGAGAATGTGAAAAGTTATGTTCATAGAAAGAAAAAGACACAGGACTTTCATGCTAGCCCAGTCTGTTTTTTGCTAGTAGACCAGTTAATCCGGGTCTTTCTTTAGATTCTTACTGGTTAAGCTAGTTAAAATGCACAACAGTGTCCAATACTGCTGCAGGTATTTTAACAGCTACGATGAGTAACTGAAATTCCTCCAAAAGGAACAATTCAATTTGAATGTCACTTCAGTTCAAACGCACTCTGCTGTTACAGAGTCACTGTACCATCACAATCCATTTTGTTTAAGTAAATCTAGGTAGAAGAATGACAGGAATGAAGAAGGCTTTTTAACAGAGAGTTTAATGCTTCAGTTGTTCGGATGGAACCATGTTATGAAACACTTCATCAGTCACCTCACTCTCCATTTTGCTCTTATTTTTCATTTGGTTTGAGATACTCCTATCTAGTTTGAACAAAACTGAGAGCAGAATGTCTCACTGGGTATGAAAATCAACAAGATGTGGATAAATATATGTCTGACTTGATCACAAGGATAAGGGCATTACTTATTCTGAGAGAGGACGCAAAATGACAGGAAATTATAAATTTTACAGTTGCATGGATGAACTGGACCTCTTTGCAAAAATATAAGAACAATGACTGAGACACAGTCCAGAAACATCAAGTCTTGAAGTCCAGGTTGAAGTGTCGTCTAAAGAACTTAGAGACAGAAGGAGGGAGTGTTGTTTGTTAAACTCAACTGTACAATGTAGCTTGAGAACTCTCTTGGAAGATGAAGCACAACGATATTGAAGGACAGAGTGAAGAGCTGAATAACGGATCCTTTATTCCAAACTTCACAACCTGTGGCCCCAAATAAGAGGCCCCTTAGTGCCCTATAAGTGCACAACGACCTCCTGGTTTCATGACCATAACAGACGGCCAGAAACAGGCTAATGCAAGCTATCATTCATGACTAGAAAGAGAAATGACAGTGATTTATGATCCAGAACCTCTGTGTTTGATGCAATACTGATGATGCATACGAGTGAAGGGCAATGTGGGTGACTAATCTCTCTAGAGCGCGCTGCTACTGAGGCAGGACAGAATCACCTGTCAACAGGCTGTCCCTGCTGGCTAAAGTGCAAAACACCTGGCTTTAATGCCCAGATGCCAAACATCTGGAAAAACAAAATAAAACAAAATTGACAGAGCAAATTTCATAAAGGGCAGAAGATAATGCGGATAAAATGCCCAGATAAACAAGGGCAGAGAAGGATACATGCTCTAGGGTGAATTTACCGCACAGTTGTGCCCCAAAAACCTGCATCTTAATCACAAGCAAGTGTAATCTAGTTTACCAAGACACAACCTGCACTGATTTAGCAGTAGTCTGCTATCATTCTACACAACCTAACACTCAACAGAACAGAACAATATGATAAAAGATGCAGTTTTAGAACATTCTTCCCTCAGAATTAAAATATGGGGGTGAGTTTATTGCAGGGGTTCAAACTGTTTTACACTACTTTTCTCAGAACTTTTCCCACAGACCCCCATTACTCCCTTGCAACCCCCTGGAAAAGATCTGATAAAAATAGTGCCAAAATGATTTACTACTGTTCAAAAGTTTGCGGTCAGTAAGATCTAGTCTTATTTTCAGAAGGGACACATTAAATTGTTAATCAAATCAATTTTGATCATTAATCAAAAGTGACAGTAAAAACATTTACAATGTTACAAATGATTCCTATTTAAAATAAATGCTGTTCTTGTCATTAAAAAAAATCAGGTTCCACAAAATATTTTAAGCAGCACAGCTGTTTCAGCATTGAAGTTTTTTTATTTTGTGAAGATTTGAAGTTTTTCAACATTGAAAATAATCAGAAATGTTTTGAGCAGCAAATCATCATATAAGAAAGATTTTTGAAGTATCATGTGACACTGAAGACTGGAGTAATGATGCTGAAAATTCAGCTTTTAAACATAACCCCCTCCCCCCCAAAAAAGTCTTACAACCCCAAATGTTTGAATGGTTGTGTGTGTGTGTGTGTGTGTGTGTGTGTGTGTTTATGTGATATATGAGTACACAAATTTGGGACATTTCATATGTCCTCATATTTCAAATAGCTTTAAAAACATACCAAACAATGTTTTATTAAAAATGTAAAAATGCAGAATGTTTTCTGTGATGGGTATGTTTAGGGTTAGGGACAGTGTAGGGGGATAGAATGTACAGTTTGCACAGTATAAAAACCATTACGCCTATGGAATGTCCTCATAATGTGGTTGCATATAGCGCGTGTGTGTGTGTGTGTGTGTTCTCTTCAGGATCATCTCACAGTATTCCAATTGTGAATAGATAAAAATAGCTTTAACTGAATATTGCAGGATACAGGAACTAAATATTTTCCATATAAATAAACAGTTTCTATATTCTCTCTATATTTTAGAAAGGACAAGTGTAGCTTTCCTGTATCTCAAACAATAAGAGCGTGGCACTAGCAACGCCAAGGTCATGGGTTTGATTCCCAGGGAAAGTAAGAATGTAAAAATGTGTACCTTGAATACAATGTAAGTCGCTTTGGATAAAAGTGTCTGCCAAATGTATAAATGTAAATGTATCATCATATCTGAGGGTCCATGGCATCCTCAGATATGAAGAAATAAACAGAGCACAAGTAACCTTTTAGTGAATATAATCTCCCACACACTGCAACAGTCAAACCGTTGAGCTACACGCTTATTTGCCCTTGTGCTGTAATAAAGCTCCAATCTCTCCCTCATATGGCCTCTCAAGCACATCAGCCCACTGCTCTATCTGACCCGGATCTGACCCGGGTCTGACCACACAGGCATCAAGCTGCCATATCCGCTGTAGCTTCTATTTGAGCTTGGAGAGTTCGGATTGTCTAGGAAGGAGTTGGAGCATTATGTAATAGAAGCTGATGAGGGCAGAAGTTGAAGGAGAGGACAAAATCATCCCCCTACGCTCATTCCCTGCCCCCATGCCCTGTGGGTAACCCCACTGCTGCTATAAAATGGACGATGTCCTCCACACAAGGTGAGTGAGTGAATGGATGCCAGTGGCGATTCTAGGAATGTTTTAAAAGAAGGGAGACTCAGAGGGGTTCAAATGTGCAAGTAGGGTCAAAAATAATAATTTGTGCCAATGTGATTCTATGTTCTTAAAATATGGATTCAATGCATCATATTTGCGTCCTTTTCAAGCAGCTTGAGAGGAAAACTATATCTGTTAAGGAGTCCCAATATAGTCTACTCACTGTTTGAATATTTTAATGGTACATAAAGTAAGTGTTAATTAACCTAAAATTAATCAGTTAGATATAAGTAAAGAAAAAGTTAAGACAAAAGCACAGCAGTGAACTGCATAAGGAACAGGGGAAGAAGCCCTTCTTGTAACATATTTGTAATATCTTAACATATTGATACATATTTAGCATGTACAGGATGATGATGCATCATCCAATATATATATAAAAAAAATGGAAACATTTGCTAATTTAACTGTTATAGCACATAAGGTTGCACTTTATTTTACAGTACGTGTACTTGCATGTTCTTACATTGTACTTACCTAGGAAAATACTGGGTAATATAAGGTAACTACAAACCTGATTCCAAAAAAGTTTGGACACTGTACAAATTGTGAATAAAAAAGGAATGCAATAATTTACAAATCTCATAAACTTATATCTTATTCACAATAGAATATAGATAACATATCAAATGTTGAAAGTGAGACATTTTGAAATGTCATGCCAAATATTGGCTCATTTTGGATTTCATGAGAGCTACACATTCCAAAAAAGTTGGGAAAGGTAGCAATAAGAGGCCGGAAAAGTTAAATGTACATATAAGGAACAGCTGGAGGACCAATTTGCAACTTATTAGGTCAATTGGCAACATGATTGGGTATAAAAAGAGCCTCTCAGAGTGGCAGTGTCTCTCAGAAGTCAAGATGGGCAGAGGATCACCAATTCCCCTAATGCTGCGGCCAAACATAGTGGAGCAATATCAGAAAGGAGTTTCTCAGAGAAAAATTCCAAAGAGTTTAAAGTTATTATCATCTACAGTGCATAATATCATCCAAAGATTCAGAGAATCTGGAACAATCTCTGTGCGTAAGGGTCAAAGCCAGAAAACCATACTGGAGGGCTCTTAGACGGCACTGCATCACATACAGGAATGCTACTGTAATGGAAATCACAACATGGGCTCAGGAATACTTCCAGAAAACATTGTCGTTTAACACAATCTACCGTGCCATTCGTGCCACAATCCACCGTGCCGTGCCATGCCTAAAACTCTATAGGTCAAAAAAGAAGCCATATCTAAACATGATCCAGAAGCGCAGGCGTTTTCTCTGGGCCAAGGCTCATTTAAAATGGACTGTGGCAAAGTGGAAAACTGTTCTGTGGTCAGACCAATCAAAATTGAAGTTCTTTTTAGAAAACTGGGACGCCATGTCATCCGGACTAAAGAGGACAAGGACAACCCAAGTTGTTATCAGCGCTCAGTTCAGAAGCCAGCATCTCTGATGGGATGGGGTTGCATGAGTGCGTGTGGCATGGGCAGCTTACACATCTGGAAAGGCACCATCAATGCTGAAAGGTATATCCAAGTTCTAGAACAACATATGCTCCCATCCAGACGTCGTCTCTTTCAGGGAAGACTTTGCATTTTCCAACATGACAATGCCGGACCACATACTGCATCAATTACAACATCATGGCTGCGTAGAAGAAGGATCCGGGTACCGAAATGGCCAGCCTGCAGTCCAGATCTTTCACCCATAGAAAACATTTGGCGCATCATAAAGAGGAAGATGCGAAAAAGAAGACCTAAGACCGTTGAGCAACTAGAAGCCTGTATTAGACAAGAATGGGACAACATTCCTATTCCTAAACTTGAGCAACTTGTCTCCTCAGTCCCCAGACGTTTGCAGACTGTTATAAAAAGAAGAGGGGATGCCACACAGTGGGAAACATGGCCTTATCCCAACTTTTTTGAGATGTGTTGATGCCATGAAATTTAAAATCAACTTATTTTTCCCTTAAAATGATACATTTTCTCAGTTTAAACATTTGATATGTCATCTATGTTGTATTCTGAATAAAATATAGAAATTTGAAACTAAATAAATAAATAATATATATGGCTAAATGACTAGAAATTAATCCAAAAATTGCATTAACTAACAATGGGCAATACATTTGTTACAGTATTTATTAATCTTTGTTAACATTAGTTAATAAACGCACAACTGTTCATTGTTAGATCATGTTAGCTCAGGTCCATTAAATAATAGTAACAGATAAAACATTTGATTTTAATATGTATCAGTGAATGCTGAAATTAACATAACTTCAACATAACATAAGATTAGCTTTCCTGTAGCTCAAACAATAAGAGCGTGGCACTAGCAATGCCAAGGTCATGGGTTCGATTCCCAGGGAAAGCAAGAACTGACAAAATGTAAAAATGTGTGCGTCGAATGCAGTGTAAGTCACTTTGGATAAAAGCGTTTGCCAAATGCATAAATGTAAATGTAAGATTAAAAAAACATAAGATTAAAAAATGCTGTTAACTATAGTGTAGTTTACTTTAGAACCTTATTGCCACTTGTAACTGGGACAAGGGCTAAGTCAGAACAGTTTTGTTCTCCTTCCGATTGTTTGGCTTTCAACAACCTATTGAGCGTCCTGCCATTGAATGTCGACTGAATTAGAAGTTGTAAGTGAAAGCTCCTGGTTTTGCTAGACATGTTGGCCCAAACCTCACCAAGACCAGGTACACTCTCCTTCTCATCACTTAATCATTTTTATAAAACCCTATTATAAAGGGTCTCGTAGTGTGAGTGCTGTACAACATGGGGAAGCTCAACACCTTATGTACCATTACAGCCCAGCAGGACATGATTTATCGTGGCCGTAGAGCTGCCAGAAGAGACGGGGCAGCCCAGACGCAGACATCTGCTCGCTGCTTAGTTACTGTAGCAAAGATACTGCAGATAGTGAGGAGAGATGGGGAAAAGAGAGAGTGCAGAGCTTTGCAGTATTGCTTAGATGTTTGTGTGTGTGTGTGTGTAAGAGAAACAAATGGGAGAAATTATACTGCTCAATATGCCACCTTTCAGTTAAAGAGCCAGTCGCTTTTTTCTTGATAGAGGCATTACCTGTTTATTTTTTAAACTAGAAAGCATATGCTTGACCAGCCTAAAATGTTGTACCATGATTTGAGCTGAAGAAATGAAACTTATGATAATCAATACTGCCAGAATGTATTGCTGATTAGAAACATACGACTGAAACGAAACATCTTGACACAGTTTTGGTGATTTCAGTATTTTCCCCATTAAGGGACTTAGGGCCCTATCATACACCTGGTGCAATGAGACGCCAAGTGGTTTTGCTAGTTTTAGCCAGACGCAGTTATCATTTTTCATGTCCAGCGTCCACGTTTAAATAGCAAATGCACTAGCGTCCGTCTGTTCGCCTATGGGCGTGCTGGTCTGAAAACGAGGTGTGTTCAGGCGCATTGTTCGTGTGTTGATATTTTGAGGCAACTGAAATTGACTGTGCAATTGACCAACAAAAACCTGGTCTAAAGTAAATAGCGCAGTATTTTTGTGTTATTTAAAGGGTGCGTTAATAAAATGCGCCTATAGCCAGGTACACAACACGCATACACTCTGCTTATTACACACACAGGGATGCGCAGCAGCACACAAACATTTTTAAATATTAAAAATAAAAGGATTCCTTTCTGAAGAAGCATTTAGTCTTTCCACTCGCCATGGTGCATGTGCAACTGGCTTTTAAAGGGAATGGGAGATGAGACTCTGATTGGTTTATTGCATGTCACGCCCAAAACACACCCATGACTCATTAAGAGATTAGGTACAACCCTTTTGGACCATGCGTCTGGCGTGCCGACCATTTTTTTCCATCGTTAGACTAGCAAAAGTGGATTTGGACACGCCTTAAGTGCACCTGCGAAGTGCGCTTCAGACCATGCACTCAGAACGTTAAAATAGGGCCCAATGAGCTACACGTCTAGTCTAAAATAATCCCCTTAAAGGGACGTGTAATGAAGTTCTGATGGAGTTATGTTTGAATATCTTGCCAATAAATCAGATATGAATTCTGAATCCAATCTTGGTTCTGTTGTCCCTCAACTTGATTCTTTTCGCTACCCAATGAAAAAACAGAAAATGTGTGAGGAAAATAAACAGGCATTAATTCTTGAATTAAAAACATAATGAATACACTTCAATTTCTACTGATTGAAACCGGGCAATAAAAATGTGGTCAGCCATCATGCCTCATGAAAATACACACTTAGCCTGTATGCTTCAAAGCACTTCATAATGGAGATGCGATTGTTTTGAAGGTTCAAAATGACTGTTTAAGAAACGCTTGCTGTGCCCGAGACTGCAAGAGGTTAACATTCGTGACACAGAATGATGGCTGCATCAAAACCACCCAGGAAAAAAAAAAAAAAAAAAAAAAAACAGCTGGGAAAGATTCATTACCTGTCAACATTTACCTTCCCAGAGAGCCTATGACCACTATTCAGCTCTGCATCTTGAGACAATAGCTGAAAATCAAACTAAAGAGACAACTGGAAGCCCGCAGTGATTCTGCTTCAACGTCTCTGCTCCGAATCGAGACAGACAACCTTGTTTTGTGACAACGTGTTTATTTCTCTACCTCTAAAATGGAATGGCCCTCTTTTCATTTGCATGAACGCTTTGAAAACGCCTGCCCTACTTTCTGGAGGAGCAAAGGCGAGGTAAAGCAGAGGAGACAATGACTATTAAGGAGGCTAATTTTGAATAAGAGAGCCTGTAAACCCTTGAGGCGAATTCAACCACAGGCTTTTGTTCTGCCAGTTCAGAGTCTATCTGATAAGAGACAGGCTGCTCTGCATATTACCGATAACACTAATTAAAGGTAAACATGTCTTCCCGATAGTGTGCGTGGAGGGTGGGCAGAGAGCGTCGAGCGAGGGCCAGCGATACTGACCTTTGGCTGTGCTGCTCTAACGCATGGGCTCACCTGTCTGTTTATCCACACACACTGCGGGCTAATGGGAGTCACTGAACATGACCTTCACAGTCAATCGGAGGGCAGAGATAGGCTTAAAGAGACAAGTGCCATTGTTCCCTCAGGGGATTAGATTTTTAAGCAATGGGTAATTTGACGAAATTAAATGAGCTCAAAATCCCGCTAACATATCAAATCATCTGTATTTAGAATCTAATAGTTCAAATTCTGCCATGCATTCGCTTAAAGCGGCAGTGTGCCATTTTTCCTGTCAAAATATTTTCTGCTATCCCAGCTTAAAGTCAGCATGAAATGGAAATTCACTTCAATTCATTTATTTTCTAAATGTTATTGATCTTACTGTGAAAAATTAAATGATAAAACATTTTTTAAATGTGTTTTTAACCCTGTAATTCTTAATCAGAATGTCATAACTCACTCTTCCTGACTTCTCTCTGTATGCCAGACTTCTCCAATCATTTAGTCCGCTTAAACACGCCCCTTTCTTACAATCGACTGCAAGCTCACAACCAATGGACAGAATCAAGTCCCTGCCCTACATTTTTAAAAACATTTTTTGATAATCTGTTTCATTTGGATATATGTCACAATAGGGAAGAAAAGATCTGTAGCTACTTCATCACAACTTTAATACACAGATACAATCATAAACATGCAATTTGCAGGTTGATTTGTGTAAACACTGCGCTCAACTGAACATGCTTGATGCACTTGAACAAACCTCATTGGTTCTTGTGGAAGCTCCAAATGTAATGCGTAACACACGAGAATGAACCTCATTGGATCTTGTTGAAGCTCAAACATGCTGCATAACACACAATGTTTATATGTGAATAAAAGCCTAAATTAAATCTGTTCATCATATAAAGCGATCATGCATCTTCAGAAAATGTGGACTAAACCACTAAATTCATATGGATTATTTGTACAATCTCTTTATAAACTTTTTGAAGCATCAAAGTGGTAGTTGCGTAGCTGATGGAGGGATAGAAAGCTCTCAGATTTCATCAAAAATATCTTCATTTGTGCTCCGAAGATGAATGAAAGTCTTTTTTCATTTCTTTTTTCGGGTTTGGAACGACATGATGGTGAATAATTGGGTAAACTAACCCTTTAAATCTCATATTGAAATGTTTCACCCATGTGTTTCGTAAATGCATGGTATAAATCTTATTGTGAACAATTAATCTGTGTATATGTTTCGCTTTTTAACTTTTACTTTTATGACCAAAAAAAAAAAATGTCATAACTCAATCTTCCAGTGAAAATGACAGACTCTCTGGTGAAGTATGTTGGACTTCTCCAAGCATTTAGTCCACTTGAATTCCAACCCTCCACAATCAAACGCAAGCGCGCATTCATTCTTGAGAGCTGTACTTTTAATTCCATATGTAATGGTCTCTGTTATGACTGGCAAACTTGCATGTGAAATGAGTGGTGAATACTGAAAAGTATGTAAAATTACATTGATATGTAAACACAGGCTGTAATACGTGAATTATGGCAATGCTGTTATAACGTGGATTCCTGAATGACCTGTTTCTTATTTAGTTTTATTTAGTTGTTGAAAACTGTTGAGTCGTTAGACAACAGCTGCATCTGAAATTGCATACTTCTTATCATGCAAACTTCTTATTGCGATTGAAAGAACAACACACTAAAATATAATCAAGCTGCCCATTTTGGTGAGCATTGAAACAGTTGGTTACGTCTTAAGTAAAAGTAAACAGTTGGGTGAAAATCGTATTTGGATCCGTGTATTAATTCTTAAAGTGACAGTAGCCTAAACCAGCTGCTGTATGAGTCCTTAATGTTATTTCAAACAACAAAAGACAAAGAGAAAATCACTCCCTGCTCTTGACTGAGTAACTTTAGTAGCTTTAATAAGGGTTTATACAAGGAAGACTGCACTGTTACATTTGATTACTTTATTCGATTTCAGTAGGTGGTGTTTCTAAGTATTTGTTTCTTATTTAGACAGGACTTAGATTAAGCCAGGATTAGGCTTTAGTTCAATTAGGACATTTAAGTAGCTATTATAAAAGCTACTAGAAACAACAACAACAACAAAAAACATTACTGGTGTACATCTTGAGACAAAACAATGGCACTGACGTATTTGAATCAAAATGAACACTGATTCATACTACATAGAACATACTTTTTTAGCAGTAGCAAAGTAATTAATTATTCACAATAAGTACCTACTCAGAGAGTATGCAATTTCGGATGTGGCCTAGAGCTGCACTGTGGCCATATGTCTTGAAACCTTTAGCTTCATGTTAATGGCAGCTTTGGGAAATGGGTGCTACAAGAGTTTTCATTAAGATGGCGCTCTAGAGTTAGATGACTGGAACTCATATTGGCCACATTGGCTGGTAATGAAACACATCCTTTTAAGTCTGGATGCTGAAAAAGCTTTTCACAAGAGTGCATTTTTATTCTTGGCATGTCCCACATAAAATTCCCGTCTTTTTTTCTGCAGATGAACGCCCTGCCACAATACAGCCTACTCTTCTGGTACTTTCCTTTTAATGAGGTGCGCTGTTTTTGTGTGCAACGCGGATCTGATGCGGGAGACCACTTGAATGCAAAGTTATTAGCTACCTTCTCATATGGAATAACAGAATATCTTTTTTTCCAATTACCAAACTGCACTTGACTTTTGGCATTTTGGATTAGTTTTCTTGAAATTTCCTGACGACACTGTCTCATGAAATTTTCAAATGAAAATGCAGTGTGGCTGTGTCCCGTAAAGTGTCATGACCTGTGGCTTTGTGGCTACACTGAGTCAGACCTCCTAATGTGAGGAATAAAATGGCCACTAGACTACGTCTAGACATCTCGCTGCATGGCCCGGCTCGCCCCACAGGCGACCAATGTGACTGACTGCTCGTAATAGGACAGATCAACATTTTTGCAAAGAGAAAACAATCTCATGAATGTAAAGCTTGACAGGAGCGCCCTAGTTGTCTCGGTGTAAATGAGCTAGGCTTCCAAGAGACCCATCTTGAAGAGTGAGTCGAAAAAAAAGAAGAAGATTTGTACAAAACAAATGAGGCCCCGGTAAGTTATTGAAATTCAGGGGAGAGGATGGAGAAAACAAAAGGATGGAGGGATGCTATCCTCAGTGCAGCAGAGGAAGAAGAGAAGTGAGTCTAATTAAAGTCTGGGCACAGGCTGAAGGACTGACTTGTGACTAATCTAGCCTGAAGGCACATCTCTATTGCGGCATGCACATGGGCAAGACGCTGCGAGCAAAAACAGTCTTGCAGCACATGTTAATATTGCATTGAGGAGAGGTGGCCATTGCAGGATAAGGTGGGCGGCTGGGGAACGGGGGGGATTTAAGGAGTGGGGGGCGGTGGCTACAACTGCATAGATGGACATTCTCACAAATTAATATCAGTAGGATTCAAGGCCGGATTAATGTAATGTGGTAACAGTGGACACAGTGGTCTGAGGGTCTTTCTGCCCAACCATGCACCCGGGGTAGGTTTTTTTTTTTGTGGTCTCATCCCATTTGTAGTCTTGTCCTGACATCTCTGACCATGAAAACCTTTACACAGCCCTACATGGTGCCCCTGGACCTGTGCCCAAATTCCCATATGGTAATTCTGGCCTTGATAACATTCTATATGTTAACATATGCAGAATGCATTCATGAATAATGCATTAGGTATTATGAGCTTTTTTAACAGCATTTATTAATCTTAGTAAATGTTCATTTAATAATAATATAAACCTGTTCATTCTTCAGAAAATTGTAGAAAGAATAAATTAACCAATAAATACAATTATTAGAATAAAATTTGATTACAGATTTTATCCTCACAGAAAACATTTTGTACATTTTGCAGTCATCAATTATTTTCTGCCAAATATAATTAAAAAGCAAATCACAATGCACACTAGATTTATATTCAGATTTAAAGGGATAGTTCAACCAAAACAAGAAAACTCTGTCATAAATTACTCACGCTCGTGTTGTTCCAAACCCATAAGACCTTTGTTCATCTTCAATAGACAAATGAAGATAATGAAAGCTGGGAGATTTTGATCAACTTTACGTTATGTTTTATTATTTGTGTGTGGCAGCCGTTCTATGAGGGTCTGCCTGCATTACGTTCAATTTAACTTTATTTATTAAAATGTTGAATGTTCCCGCCTCCTTATTCCCATAGCAACGAAGTGTGTTACATATACATATGGATTACTTTTATTCTCTTTATAAATCTTCAAAGTTTTTGGTGAATGGACAGGGACAGAAACTGAACGATTTTGAAGACGAACAAAGGTCTTATCTTTCTGGAATGACATGAGGGCGGATAAATTATGACAATTTTCATTTTTGGATGAACTACCCCTTTAACTAACTAGTGCTGCCTGTCTGTACCAGTCTATTCCACAATGCTCTAGTATTTTAGGTGGTTGCTATGGTATTCTGCTATGCTATGGTATAGCTTTTATAACAGACTGTGAATGATTTAAATGCATTGTTATGTGGTTGCTATGGTATTCATTGTGGTTGTTAGGTGGTTACTTACTAGCTCAAGCCAAAAGAGCCCATTCCCATAGTCACTCCTTTCATGGTTGCAAGTCTTACTGGTTAGAAAAGTAACAGCACACCTCATCAAAAAGCACACTTTGAGGTACCACTCATGTCTATAGCACAAATGTTTTAATAATGATGTCAATATTATAATATTACTAATGGAATCTCTACTGTATCCAAAACATACATGGTTTCATATGGTCTAAAAGAATCTACATACATGAGCTTCTGCAGGGAAAAAGACATCAAATAATCGTAATCACTTATAGGAAGGATGAGAAAAGTCACCTTGTTTTTTTCCCCCTCTCTCAGTGTCCTTTATGCACACCAGTGCAACTCTGCAGTTCTGCCCCAGGCAAAATTCCCATTCCCCAAAGGCGTGCCGTCTCGCATTCAGAGCGCAGTTAGAGGCTACGGCGGGTCGGGTTCTGACAGTGGCCCTGCATATCGGACGACAATAAATCATCCGCTAGCAGTCCTGTGGACTGGGAGTCGAGGAGGCACATCATCTTTATTTTAGTCTTGACTGAATCCCAACAAGGACAGCAGAGCGAATGTGATTTGGAGTGCTGGAAGGAGGGTGAGATGATTGGTCGGGTGTGGGAGGAGATGTAACACAGGATTGTGGGATACATAGGTGGGACGAGACATCTACAGTCAGGCAGCAGGGTCACCTGTGTCGCTTTCATTGAGTAATCGCTGTGCAATAGCTTCGGTTAAGAGAGTCTGATATGGAGTAGCAACTGCGGAGTAGAGAGTAGGTCCACAGGACTCTCCAAAACACTCTGTCAATGCGAGAGTGACAGCTAGAAGGACCGTTCACACCCACACACACTCAGGCGCATACACAAACACTCTTACACCCAGAGCACTGCACGTAATAGAGAAAAACACAGACTGGGGTTAATATTATTTAGAGTATCACCAAAAAATATTTGGGACACAATGGCCACACTTAAAATGTATGAGTATCACTACATTAGATAACAAAATATCCAGATTCAGGATCTGCATTGCTAGTTCAAGTGTTCCACTTACAGTGTTATTACTGGTAACTAAAAATATTAACTAAAACTATTACGTACTGGTAATAATGTTTTGGCTCAGCGGTGTGTATATATACACATATACAGTTGCAAGAAAATATGTGGAAGGAAACGTGATGCATTAAGGGGGTGAAAACGTTTTAAAATTGTAGATCAAAGTAAATTGTACTTCATTTGTCTTCCAGGAAACATGTTGGTGTTCTGTTGGTTCAGAAGGGCAGTACTAAATAAAAATAAATAAATAAATAGAAAAAAATAAAATAAAAATAATATATATACAGGTGGGTTCAACAAAAGCATATGGGTGATTCTATAATTGCAGGGACATTTGGTGTCCAAAGTAATTTTTTCAGCTTTTTACAAATGGTTATATTTTTAATTATTTGAATAATTTGTTAAAGCATAAAAATGGCTTTGGCCCATGGTATAAAATTTCACTTTATGAGATTTTTTAACATTAACATGAGTTCCCCTATAGCCTGCCTTTGGTCCCCCAGTGGCTAGAAATGGCGACAGGTGTAAACCAAGCCCTGGGTATCCTGCTCTGCCTTTGAGAAAATGAAGGCTCGGATGGGCCAATCTGGAATCTTCCCTATGTTGTCATACAGAGAAAGGTTACCTTTCCTTTCTCTGCTTTGTCCTCTCAGAGAATTTGGAGAACATGGATTCAGTTTATTTTTTTTACATTTAATGCAGTCGGCAATGTCAGCACAGGCTTTACAAACAGACTTTTATGATATGGATTCGACAGCACCGACACAAACAGTAAGTAACAGTGTTCATTAATGCCTGATCTGTGATTAGTGATTACTGATGTGTAGCTAATTATTTAAGTTCACTCAGATTTTCTTTCTAAATCGTGTAATACTGTTTATGCATCAGTGACTAAATGATCTTCAAAAAAATGTTATTTAAATTGTGATTAAACTACAGAAAGCGTTCAAAAAACTCTGTCTTTATAATGTTCGAAGCTGTCAATCACACGTCGCGTGTATGTCTGCACACTGCCGTTATAATGAATGACGCTGTTATGCTGCGCAACAAAGCTCTTACTGTATTCATATCGATGTCGTGCTTTGTGAGAGAAAACTGCACTGCATTGCATTCACGCGATAAACAGACTGTCTACTCAATGCTCATCACTGCAGCCTTTCACGTGCTGGGAAAAGATCTAAAAATAATGCTATAATCAACACTTTCACGATACTCGACAGCTGTAATAGTAAAAAAAACATTGTAAAAGTATTCGAGAGGATTCTACATGTAATACGCATTTCAGCCAATCACAACAGTGGGCGTTTACACTGGAGTCTCACAGCAGACACAGCCCTTCAAATAGAGCATTTAAGCCAAAAGGCTACAATCAGGATAGAAAAATGCCTTTTATTTCTAAATGTTGTCATTTTATGATGTAAAAATCATACTAACAATATAAGTACACCTCAGGAAACATAAAATAAAAAATAAAATAAAAATTGGACAACATGGGACCTTTAATAATGGATCACAAGATGTTACAGGCCATAACAATATAATATTTTCTGCAAAAGTGTCTTTTATCTGAACATCATGATTTCTTCTTGTCCAAATTAGTCAGTCTATTTTTTCCATCATGTATCATTGTGTATAATTATCATTGTGTAATTGTATCATTTGGTAATATTTAATTTTTTTTGACTTATAAAGTCAAATTCTACAACATTAAATTGTTTAAAAACAACTTTATTCTCATAAAAACGTGTCCATAAATATTGCGTCAATTCTGTTACAGTAGCGTATTTGCTTTTTAATTGGTGGAATTAAAAGAAATCTTTAAATCTCCCATAACTGTGTAAGATACAGAAAATGATGTCACTTTCCCTCACTGATAAGATCTGAAGCATTCAAAGATATGTGTGCTCTCTGAGAAAATATTTTAATCTAAAAAGTTCTTACACCAAGAGATATATTTTGTAAAAGTCAAAATTGTTACCACAACATAAAAAGAAAAACAGAATTTTCACTGACCACACAGTGGGTTGTTTTAATCATGATTTCATTAGTGTCATGTGCTCTTATGCTAGCAAGTGGAGTTTTGGCTAAAAAGTTTAAAATTGTCAATCCTGTTACTCTCAAACTCTGTGTTACCGCTCTGTCTGTAACAGAGTTGACAAAACAATACTATAAAGAAATTACTTTTTCGTTAAAAGTAAAAAAGGAAGTAACTTATTAAAATGTAATATGTTTTCGATAAGAATACTGGAAAGAATTTCTGTTAGTGAACCGTTTTTTTCCTTGACTTTTTGAAATGCAAAATGTATCTCCAATTATAGAATCGCCCATACACTGTACCTTTGATTAACAGCCTCTGAACTCACAGTCTACACCTAGAAAACCTTTTACTTGAGAAAATGTGATGAGACAGAGAGGTGGATGTTCTCATGAATCATTTGTTTGGATTGTACATTTACAGCGGCGCTTGGATAGAGATCCTGATTGCATAACAGTGTTGTGTTATGACATTTTCAAAGATGTGTACTCTAAAATTAACATGGTACGCCCCAAGCATGTCGCAAAATGAAAAACAATGCAAACACATTTTCATAGAAAGATTGAAATAAGCATTCATGCATTACTGATGTGGGGTGTTTTGATTTGTCAATATAAAAGGTCACATTTACAATATGGCCTAGAGGGCATTTTCTAAACCTAGAAAACATAAATATATATATAAATATTTTTCATAAAAATGTATGTAATTTTACAGTGATATATATATATATGAAAAATATTTATGGTAAATGTCAAGGTAAAATTTCTATACCAATATGTATGCTTCAGTGCTCAAAACAAAAATTACAATGATTGCCAATAAAAATATTGTAATTGTGCGACTTTAATTATTATTATTATTTTTTAACTCAAATGTATTAACTAGAATCCAGTAAGAACTATATACAAATGAGATTTATATTTTTATTTGACAGACACCATTTTGCTTGCACTGTACCATATTTTTGCTAATAATTATTTTTTTAAATAAATTTATTAAAATTTATATTTGTTATTTTCAATGTCACTTTTATATAATTAATCACCAGCCCTAGAAATAAGACCTTTGCACCAGAGCACAAAAGCATAAGAGATGCACATATTTTACCGCAGTACGTTCTGGAGACAGCAAGAAAAGAGCTTGATATATGTCCCAGGCATGTTGAACGAGGCATTTCAAAGGAAAGGCTAATCCATCAATCGCATGCAAAACACTTCTCGTTTCAGTCTTCGTGTCATGGTTAAGTGCACTGAGGCACACAACCAAGCCCCAGATTCTCCACACTCATGACATATTTTCTTTGGGTACCAAATGCATCTGCATTCATTCGGAGCAGCTGAAAATATCTCATGCAAAATGTATAAAGCATGAAGTCTTTCAGGAAGTTGCTAATAAACAGGAAGGCAGCACAGGCCCTGTGTTCTTCCTCCTCACTAGATTTAGCACTAGAATCACGCAGCCCTGCTGCACAATTTATCAAAGCAAATTTATGAATCAATTGTCATCTCTCCTACTGACAAGCAACTGAGCTCTCCCTCAAACGGCTTGACAAATGGGACGCACAGCTATAAGAACACCGCGCTGGAGCTGCTTTCCAGAGTTATTATCTTCTTCATGGTCGATTATGACCAAATGCAGCCTTCATTGGGAGAATCTGACTCAATAGAGGTCAGAAAGACGTGTGTCATTCAGCATCCAACAAACAGCTCCACCAATGCCTCGAATGCATTTCAAAAAACCTGATTTATGCCTCATATGTTCACTAACTGTCCTTGTGGAGAATCCAAAGTCAATCACCAATAAGGATTGTTTTGCCACAGAAATCCCACTAAAACCCACCAAAGCTCACATTGTTAGTACATCCAACATGTCATGGGCAACATACATATAATAGGTGACAAATATGTCCTATAAGTAAAAGAACCGCCATTTAAGGATTCTATAACATAATAGTTTATTAAATAATATGAAACTGTTTGACTGTATTTTTTTGAATTTGTCAAGTGCCCTTGTCCCCTCCATCTGGTATACCACTTCTATGACATTTACAGTTATTTATTTGTTTATTTTTTTAAATAATTTTGTTTTCTGGGGTTAAGTATTAGTGCAAATTCAACCAAGTGTGCAAACCAGGACAAAAGCACACACATCACTGGCAAAAATGCTCAAGTTGGGTGCTCGACAAAGGAAATAAAAACAAAAGTTGGCACACCAAGGCTCCAAAAATGGAAAAGTTTAATAATGGACTCTCACACCAGTGGTGGCGTTTCACAAAAACCTATGGCACGAGTCCTTCTGGCTGACAACAACGACATTCCCAAATAATCACATTATATTTCAACAAAATGTGGACAAAAATCCACTAAATAACAGACTTTACAACAATACAAAATCAATGCAAATACTGAAACAGCCTTATAAGCCTTCACTGTATCCTGACCAAACGCGACACGTGAGAA